>VWZY01013387.1:793176-857825 GCA_013399075.1 Chloroceryle aenea | reverse complement strand
GTCTGGGTACAAGGCACAGCCCGCACCCAGTAGTGCCTGGGCAGCCTGAAGCTGGATGGGTGAGAGGCCTTTGCCCCTCTGAGAGGCGGTGGAAGAGGTTCCTCTTCTCCCCCACCTTTACACACTGTTGTCTGTGCATTTTGTCCCGCATTCAGTTTGGTGGGTCACACCTACACTGCCACACACAGGCACGATACCTGACTGAAGGTCATGGGCAATAACTAAAATTTTTTAAATACTGTGGAAAAGTACAACTCTGGTGTGGACACAACATTTTCTTGAATCTAACACTTTAACTTCAGTATGCGTGCAGACCTGAAGCACCGCTTACATGTTGGTCAGCTATAAACTGATCCAAGCAGAATATTCCAGATGTCTGTGTTTAAGATCCCAGAGCAGGCAGCGCATGTCCCGCTTCCTTGCAATCCCCTCAAGACCCTGACGTTGGACCTGTAATAAATAGAAGCATAAAAAAAGCCGTACATGACAAAAGACAAATTTCTTCAGTGCACATAACAACTGCATCCAGAAGCGTTGTCATGATTCAGCATGTCTCACATCCGTAATTTACCACAATAACAGGAGAACAATACTACAGGTTGTTTTGGGGCAGGTAGAGCAGATTTGGCTTTACAATGGAGAGCTATTAAGAGAGGAATGTCATTCCCTGCTTAAGAATATCAATAGAGGGGACAAGCCACACCTTCCCAACTCTTGACCTGCCAACGCATAGGGGAAAAGTGTCACCAGAAGCAATTCCTCAAAGCACACCTTCTGCCTTCCAGCCCAGCTGCCTCTCTTGCTTTGCTGAGACTTAATGAGTGGTAGAGACCCATTGTCTTCTCCCTCTGATCCCACACACACTGGCTTGGCTATTGAACATCCTACAGCAATGTTCTAACAATTCCTTGTGACAACAAACAACTAATGTGCTCAGAGCATGTTAATGATGAAATGGATTCAAGAATTCAAGCCAAGTATGATGGTACTGGTTCCATAAGGAGAAAAAATGTCCAAAATGCTATTAGAATGGGTCTGGGGGGAAGCAGGTGGTAACTGAAGTAGGTTTGATTAGTTTTAATGGCAAAAATGATCAGAAATTCAGTGGATAATAGGTTTGTGAGGGATGATAGCAAGTCATAAGGTCAGATTAGATGTTTTCTGTAACACATTTAAACTGCTTCTCCAATAGGTGTCAACAAGAAAATGGAGCAAAAATCACTCCACAAAGCACCCGAGTAGGCACTTTGTTGGAAATTATGATCCCCATGAGCCAGTATCTAGAGATTAGTAAAATAATTATTTTTTTTTTGCAAAGTTTGTTTACAAAGCCCACACAAACTGTGCTGTAAAACCCATAGTCGTATGGCATCTGAACAACATCCGATTTAAAATAAATATTTGAAATTGTATGACTTGAATTTGCATGTAGAGCCCTTATCTCTTCCTGATAGTGGTGGCATTTGAGCAGGAGTGCTCAGGACAGAAGCACTAGGGAGGAACACAAATAACCATCCCAAGATAACCAGCCGTGCAGCACACAGGAAGACAAGAATGAATGAAAAAGCTTTTGAGTGTAACTGTATTATTGCTCAGATAAAATTTGGAAACAATTAATGGAAGATGCTGCACCCCATTATACTCACCTAGGTACACGGCTTTGAGACCATGGCTCCGCTGCATCTGGCCAGTAGGGACCCCAGGCAGAGCTGGCCTGGGGCTATTTGTGAAAGGCAATGTAGATAAACCCACCACGGGGCAATACATGCTGGATTGTCTTCAGTGTGAAAACAGCTGCCAGTTTTGTCTAGTTCCTGTCAGAAGCAGCATATGACTTGTTGGGTTTCACTGGGATGAGACAAACCAATGGAGAAGAAAATAAGATGGTGAAAAGCTGACAGACTCAGTTTAGAAAGCATGGAAGTCATGTTGACTAGCTGCAAGAAACCACCAGAAACTGAAGTTACTTCATCTTTTCTTCCCTCTTCCACAATTACAGAAGATCTTAAGAGCTTGCTTCTTGCTTCTGTTCACAATACATGAGTTTTATTAAATCCCCTGCTTTTTCTGAACATCCCAATTAAAGCCAAGTCCAGACACAGCATTATTTCTCCAGCATTTTGCTTTCTGTTTAGATATACGCTTTGTGACCACGATCTAGACCATTGCCATTCCTAATCTAGATTTCTGCAACATACTCCACAAAAAGTTACCACTTAGAAACTTCATCTGAAGAGGGAAATGGCTGCTGACTACACAACAGAACTTCTCAACAGGTGGCTCATAACTAGTTGCTCCTCACACTCAAAATTTACTTGCTTGGCTCTGATTTCTTCCTTTTCTCTCTCGTTCAGTTTGCCTCCTTCCTATATTTCTAGATTTTCTAGTAGTCAGTCACTTGGCCTTACAAAGCGCGGCTCTTCCTGGATTACCCCCAAAACATAGGCATGTACATTTCCTCCTCCTCACATGGCTGTCACAGCCATGTGACACTAAATGTTCTCTATGCAAAGACTTTTCATAGACCAAAATAAAACCATGGGGCTTGCAGTGTGATCCAGACAGCGCAGTCTGATCCTTTATGTGGCAACACTGAAGGAAGTGGCAGAGGAGAGTCAGTGCTCACTGTGTATCATTAAAAAATGCTTTTGCCACTGTGGTCATCCAAGAGGTGGATAGAGTAGCTTTTTGGGCAGACTCCACTACCAGCAACATGAAGCAGCCACTGAGAGGATCTGCTCCAGAATTTTCTAGTCTTGTTTTCCAGATGAATGTCCTAATATATGGGGTTTGCTGTTGATAGAATCCATAAAATAAGAGATGTTATCCAGGGACAGGATGATTTTATTAGAAATTCACGGTTAGGGAAATGTAATATATTAACCTTTCCAGCAACAGTGGAGAAGAATTTTATATACCAGAACAGATGGAATAAGCAGTGTATGAACACAGTACCTCCTAGCTATGATAGCTGAATTAGGCAATAATCTAGAATATGATTTAGGCCCATAGGCTGCTTTTTTTGACTCTGCAGTCAAGGACCCATAAAGCTATAGCAAGCTACCTACTTGTCCTCTCAGCCAGGAGTGAGAGAAACCAGGTTTTGGTAGTTTTCTTAGGATTTTCAACTTTGTTTTTTATACTTTACTCACCCAACATACACAACACAAAAACATCTTTTCTTCCTAATTGAGGAATGATTTACTAGAAACCTTCTTTGCGTCCTATTAAATGTATGTTATTTACCCAAGTGAAATATTCCTTTGGTACCTGGCCAATAACCACTGGCACTCTTCTTCTCCAGTCGAGATTTACTAGACCAGTTTGGTCGCAGCTGGAAGCTCACCAGGGATGAGGCTAGAGTGGGCGAGACTCACTGTAATACTTTTGGTGCTCCACCCAACGTGCCTCCATGGTAAACTATGGAATAACATCACCTCTGAACGCACAGCTTCACATTAGTTTCATTTTCAAAGTCATTACTGTGTACTTGTGTAAATTATCCCTGGGGTAATCCTGTTAGGCCCATTTAATGGAAAAGGGGATTGCCCAAGGGGAGAGGCAACATGGCAGTTCCAAATGACCAGTATTACCTAAAAACTGTTGAAAACTACCATGCTATTCACAACCCCTTTTTCTTCCAAAATGTATTTTTTAGGGTTAGCCTGCACTTCCACAGAAAATTCCACAAATGTGGAGTCAGCATGGCTAAACATGAACACACCCCATTTAATGGCCCTTAACAATGCTCTATCTAGTTGCTTTATCAAAGTTACAGGTCCCATCTCTAATCCCCAGTGGACCTTGGGAGACCTGTGTCTCTCCTGGGGATGAGCGGGATGCTCAGGCTGCCCGTGCAGAGATGCTGTGGTACAAAACCGAATCTCTTCCCCCTCCAAGTTCCCATGCTGCCTGGCTGTGCAGCCCCAGCAGAAGTGAGGTGTCCCAGGGTTGCCAGTACAGACTGGCACAGTGGTAATTTAAGAGTGCAGTTGCAAGCCAGCCCCCAATGAGTTAACCTCACTCATACAAATCAGGCCAACAGACCATATTCCTAAATTATCATGGGACAGCTCCAAATCTGTCACATCCAGTTTCTTTTCTGACATGTAAAGCCCAGAAATATCTTTCTGCAGCAACACAAGTAACCCTGTTGAGTACAAGACTCATTTCAAGGAACTTGTGAATTATCCAGTGGAGGCCACAGCTTCTGTTGATAAATCTCAGTAATCTCAGGAATTATAAAGTAGGGGGTGTAGCTGGAGTGCCTGTGGATTTTAAATTCAGTAATAATTGAGTGCTTAGCTCCCTACCTGCCTAAGCAATTCCCCTGCCCCTGTCTCTTTATCTGATGAGGTTTTCTTACTTGGGTTCTTGTTAGCATTAGTGCTGCTGTTAGAAAAAAATGAAGCATTGCCAACTCCCGTTGATGTGTTTCTGGGAAGGTCCAAAGATAACCTGTACCCACAGAACAGTGTTTATCCAGTCACCTGGCTTTTGGGAGACTGTAAACCACCTGGATGAAATTGTGCCCTGACTTCATCTCTGAGGAGAGACTTCCTAAATGCATTTTTCAGGAAGGAAAAAATATTGCTATAACAGTCATTTTCAGCATCAGTAGCAATGGTAGTAGGTGAATGCACATGGAAAGGAAGCCCCATATGACCTCTTTTTTCACTTCCCTGGTGTGTCTATAGCTGTAGGGAGAATCAAAATTTCATTTAACAAAATATTCCCAGGTTACAGAACATGCTGCTTTTCAGATTGGGGAAAAGTTTCCCCAGTTTTAAAATAATTGGTGAACAGAAGCTTAGAGACATAGGCTGGATTTAATTAAAAATTATGTTTTCAACAAAAATATTTTGTTTGGATTTTGGTCTTTCATTTATTACTCTGTTAAATGAATGTTGCATTGCAAAATAAAGTATTGGGAATCCCCCTCCTGAAAAAAAAAATAAACAAACATACAATTAAAAGACATTTACCAAATTACCAGAACTTTTACTCCAACATCACTTTTTTTCTAAAGCATTTTTGTTAAAACAACCAACTGACAACAACAAAAAAACCCCCACCACACACAAAAAAAAACCCTGAAAAAAATAACAATTATTAAAACCTCCTAGACCTCTGCAGGCTGCAAAGGAAAATGGTCATTATGATCACGATCTCATTACTAGTATTCCTACTGTCACCTCACTTGCTGACCTCACCTGGTTTTCAGTAATGCCTTGACAGGTTGTACCATTTTTTTCCCACAGATCTGTGGCTGAATACCCACAGTAAGGTACATTTTGTTCTCTTCTTATTGAGTATCAGAAGTTTGTTTTTCCTCTTGTTGAGAGAAGATCACATTAAATTACTACGAACAGCCCAGGACCAAAAGTACATTAATTTTCACTTCTGTTCTGAAAAGTGACCATAAAATGAAGTTATGTAATCACATCTTTATTCTACCCAATGATTTTAAGGTCAGATATGCTCAGTTTAAATGTAATGGGTGTTTTCTTAAAGTATTAATCTATCTGTTAAGCTTCTGCAACTTGCAATCTAAAGGTCATGATATTCCTTCACAATCAACAGTACTCTTAATGAATCTTTATTTTTGTCCAGAAAGTCCCTTTCTTTCAACTTAGGCTTTCAGGGGCATGTACATGAATCACATTAGGGAATCAACTGGGAAAAATAGAATCTCTCTCTCACTTTATTTTAAATATTGTGTATATTCAGAAGGCCCCTACTTTGCACACAGGCATTATATCTGTGTGAGGGATTTGTATCAGTGGGACTAAATTGATTTTGTTGCATCACTGCACATTTGCTTAATGTAAACAAGGCCTTTTACTGTTGGCTATGCTGAACTAACCAGAAAAAAAAATAAATAGCAATGAAAACTTGCTCTAAGGTTCTTTGGAGATATGGAGATAGTATTCCAAATGCACATACAAGGAAAATAAGAAGGGTTGCTTTGCTTTTTACATGTTACTACTTTTAGAGAATTGTTTTTCAGTGAAGAAAAGCTTATTAGAAAATTAAGCCAAAGGAACACACTACAAATTTCCTAGCAGAAAGATGTATCTGACTTTATCTTGGTTACTGACATTTTTATTTGCAGTAACAATTAGCTAGTAAATAAAATGTTCACCTCTGAGCTATTTATAGCTTCCCTCTCATGTCCCAAGTCTTGTCCACGTAACTAAACCAAAGTCACAGTGGACAACAAGTACCAGGACCAGCTGGAGCCAAACCAACCCCTCTGTTTTCTTACTTCTCTGAAAAGCCATGAATAGAGGGTGGGACAGAGAGGATAAACAAGTCACAATCCTGGCTGAAGGCCATAGTGGGTAGACACGGGACTGCATTACCTGGAATAATATCCTCTGAGCTCTCCAGCCATCTGTGTCTGGACAGACATCAAGACTCTTGTGCACAAAATTCAAAGGTCTCAGCTGGCTTCTTGGCTCTGAAAGCCTTCTTTGTGATGGGAGACACGGCACTCTGATGTGTTTAAGCCCTAAGACTTAAGGGATGAGATATCCCAAGTCTTTCCCTAACTTTTTCAATCTCTTGTCACTATTTAAGGTGTTAATTCTTAGGAGATTATATAATAATGGAATTGAAGTGAATAGATTATATAGATAGGACCTTTAGATAGTATATAAAACGTACCCATTTTACTCTTAATTAGCACGAGGTATTTATGGATTTAGGCAAATACTGAACACTTTAAAACATTTTCTTCTCAGCTTCTTTGTGTTTGTTTAGCATCTGGTGGCGAAGGGTGGGAGATGGGCAAAATACATTTTGCTTTTGCTTTTCCACATGCAATTTCCAGCCATAGAGAAATTCCCAGGGTTACCATTTGACATACAGATCTTTTGACAGCAGTGCCAGTGATAAAACAGTGCTGCTTTAGCTTCTGAAATGTTCAGTCATGGCCTACAAGAACATAGCATTGGTAAATGACAAATAAGGCATTTTTCATGTTCTACTTTTGGCGGGGCAGGTGGTCAGCATCCTTCTGGATCCTTGACTGCTGGAAAGAAAATCTTAAAGAGTCAATGATTATGCCAATGGCAACTCTACTGCCCCATCACAACAGTTACAGAATATTGATGATACCCTGATGCCTGTGTTTCAGCTTCTCAGGCATACTCTCTTCTTGCTTTAAAAGAAAGGGGTGATTCTTAATTACATTTATGATCAGAAATAGTATTCTACAGACTAAAAAAAGAATACATAAGGTGACAGAAATATTCCTGTAATTATTATGAGCTGAGATGCACACCTGTGGTTATTGGTTCCATCCAATCTCTCCCTAATTAAATATCCCAACAGGGTGGCCATTGCTGGAGGGACCCTGTGGTGTCCCAACCAACTCCTTCATTACCAACAAGCTAAAGGACTAGCCATAAGATTAAAGGCCTGTGGTTCATATGGATCAATGGATGGCTATTGATTTAGGGTGTTATGTGACTTTGGGGCAGACCATACTCTGTGTCCTTCTGACAGATTTGAAAGGAAAGTTTACATGCTGAAATTTTTACTTTCTTCTCCTTTACAATGGTGTAACACACGGTAGGACCTGAGCATTTTGCATAATCCAAAATACTGCATGCTGGCATACAGGTAAAATTGAAGAGTTTAAGAGTGAAATCAGCTTTTGTGTCTATTGCCTTGCCTTATTTAAAATGTGTACTATTAATAGAGTCAAAATGAGGCTTCAACTGCATTGGTATGAACCTTCAGAAGTGCTAGCAAGGAGAGAAAACCAGCTGTATATCAGGATTCAGTTCTGTTTCCTATGAAACCATGCAAGCACTGTTACACCTCTTAAAAATGTTCCTAACAAATGCTGTCGTATTCTGCCCCTCTTAGTAAATATTGTTTATATTTGGAGCAGGGTCAGCATTGTGCAGCCATATAATACTGTGAAAAAACCTGCTCCTTCACTCACATGAGTATTTCCATCCTAAATCAAATCTGAGTAAAGCAAGCAGAGTTTGACCCTAAATTGGAGAACCTCGTAAGCAGAAATCTGACCCTCAGATCTGTTGGAGCTGCATATTTATGGTTTTCCAATGCTTGAATAGATTTTAAAATTAACTGGTCTGTAAATACAAGGGGAATATCTAACTGCAGCATTATGAAGTTGTGCAATACTGCACTCCAGATTTGTTTTCTTCACAACTCTGTACAACTGTGGGCAATTTGTAACTAAATGCCTAATATATTTCTTTTACTTCTTCTCAAACAAGCCATACCCCAGAGGAATATCTTGGTGATTTACAGTATTGTGAATTTTAATGTATTTTTTTTCAGGTGCTATTTGATTTTTCAGTTAGGATCAAGGGTGATGATTCATACATTACAGATATACACTGGGATTTAAGAAAACTGGATTAACTTATATATATATCTCATATGCATCCCTGGGCAAACTAGTGATTCTATAGCTCTCTTTGCATTTGCACAAAAATAGCATTTTCCTGTCCTGTGGGCATGTTGTGAGGGACCTCAAAGTCTGAGATGTTTCACATATTACTGTAATTGGAAGTCATATAAAAAGTGCAGCAGGCAGCTATCCTAAATGTTAAAATGAAGTTTGAACTCTGAAGTAATTTCTGGCTTCTCATTATTGTCATCCAGTAGAAGATTAAAATAAGGAGAATATTGCATTTCTTTTCTTGGTCTCAAGTAATAACAGGATGCATTTTTCTCTTGGGAGACAACTCACAGCTAATGACATAATTTTCATTTCAGACATCAACCAAAACAAAGTTATTCAAAGTTATTACTTTTACAGAGATTATACTGTATTAAAAAGAACATAATAAAGATACTCAAAATTCAGATTATCAGCAAATATGACTCAGCATAACTTCACTGAAGGAGCTAGAACTAGACCAAGTTGGACTACCTAACAGTCTGTTCTAGTGCCTCTATTCACACTTGTGCAGCAACTGAAATCTTAATTCAAAATTTACAAAATACATGATTTTACTTCTTAGCTTCTACTCGATTAATCACAGGTGAATGATGAACAGAGAAAGATTAATGTAAAACTAGACTGGTGTAGTACCAAGCAGTGAACATGACAACTCTTCTTCCCTTGAGAAAATTAAACAACCCAAATAGGAGTGGTTAAAAAGAAGTTACATTAACTTAAAAACATTCCACCATTTTCTGGTAAAAGGAGGTAGCTATGATAAAACTGGATAACAGCACAGTCAGTTGTGTAGTGAATTGCAGATGTCAAGACAGAAGTTGCTTTATTTATGGTTATCCAATAGGCCAATGCAGATTTATTTTTTTGTTCTGTCTTTTTTTACCAAGCTACAAATGTTAAATAGCTCAAGGTAACAATTCACTCTCTTGCCACCGGAATATGATGCCACAGTCCAACACCTTTCACAGTTTCAGGTGCTTTTATTACTGTTTTCCTTTCATTTTCCTACCTCATTTTTCCTACATACATCCTTAAGAAAAAAAAATAATTAGAACTCTAATTGACAGTATCTGCATTTCCAGAATCTGCAGACAGTAAGAGACTTCATACTCCAGTACTTTTTCTTGAATGCATTTACTGTCAATATTCCATTTCAGTCTTAATATTCCACTTCAGTCTTTCCATTCCTTTACTCACGTTTTGCCACGCTTGACTGCCTCCTTCCCAATTTTGCTGCATTTCTACTGCAGCATGTATGTTCTCCTGCCAGCTCCGTGCCGACCGCAGTATAGCAATCACGTCCCAACAGCGTGGTGACGAGATCGTGTCAGATCAGAGTCATGCAGTAGTCACATCAGATATTTCACACTCTTCTTATATGATTACCTATGACGCACCGTGGCCGAGGCACAGGATTCTATTAAGAAAAACGCCTAAGGACTTTTTAGAGGAAATATAAGGAGCTGAAGAAAACCAGTGTTTTTAATAAAAGGAAAGGGCTTCTTCCACTTCAACAAGGTAGAGGGGAAAAAAACAAACCAAACTTCTGCCAGTGATATCGCAAGCTACTAAAGTTCAACTGATTCAGACTTAGAACCAACCAAGTACCTTTCAGATGTCAGTCTAGATGAAAGCAGAGTTTCAGTCCTTCCCTCTTCAGGCTGCAGTCCTGTGGCCATTGCCATCTTGGAGGAGCCTGGAAATGGTGTAATTGGGCAGTGTGAGAGGGACGAGATAGATGTACACCTACACTTTGTGTACCATAAGAGCTGGTGTGTTGGAATGGAAGTGTACTGACAGCTTTTGGGCTCTCTTTCTAATCTGCTAGACATCAAAAAGGTTGGACATATTTCAAGCAGAAACAGGGAAAGAATTGTTTTATGGCTGGTTGTTTTGCCAAGATTCTAATGTTTAATACAAAATGGGGAGAAAGAAAAAAAAGAAAGACGAGAAAAAAAAAAAAAAGAAATAAAAAGAAGAAAGAACGTAAAAGAGAAGAAGAAAAAAAAAAGAGGCTAATTTGGCCAACCCTTAATTTTTTTTTTTTTCAATGGACTTACAATGTTTAGGTGAAAAAAGATTCCATAGCCTTCCAAGGGCTGAACAGGGAAATAAATACAATTTTCCTACAGTGGTTCACTCCAACGTATCCTTAAAGATCTGATTTCTCTGGTTTGCTTTTTAACAAATATATATAAATATAAAAATAAAACAAAGACATAATAAAATCTGCACACAAGGCTATATATAGCAAGAGGGAAGAGGAAACCACATGATTGGACAATATGGAGCGGCAGGATAATGTTTCCATACTTTTCATATCTGTAATCACATGGAGGAACCTTTCAGAAATGGAAAATACCCTGTCTTTCAGGTTTTCTTCCAGAGTTTGTCATTACAGAACAGGTTCCCAAATATCAAGTAAAACCAAGCTAAAATATAAAGGGTTACTTCATGGTATTCATTCAAGAATTTTACTTATTACAATGAGAATAGGCTGCCATGCCCTTGCCTAAAAATATTACCTCAGGTGAGGAGAAAGAGTATTGGCAGACATAGTAGTTAATGCACCATCTCTTGTTCTGATACTCACCAAGCACCCCATAGAAATTAAGTGCATTTCTACAAAGCCATCACAATTCCTTTTTCCATTCAGCTGCACCAGTACCAACGGGTGCGTTAAGACGGGCGTTGATCCTGCAGCTTAGGAGGTGAATTGGTTTGTATCCAGACATAAAAGGAGTTGTTCTGCAGGATGATATAAGGGGATTTAACTTTGTTGAGTCAAATACCAGTAAAATAAATAGACCCAGAGGTTCAAATGTATTAAGGGTACTGTGTCACTGTAGCAAAACTATATTGCTAAATGTGTCTTGGGATAGGGTTTGAGCCTTCAAGTGCATAAATCTTAGCTTGTTTATTCCCCTGGCAATATGAACTACGACAAATATTCTAAAACTTTTCTTAAAGATAGAAGAAGTTAGGGGAGGGGAAAGGAGTACAAATACTTGGAATGTAGAAAAGTAAGGCTTTCATTTTACAAACTCTAATTTCCACTCGTTGTTAAAAATCTATGTGAGGGAAACACCATGGTTTAACAGGCTTAAAGAGACAGTAAGAAAGACAATTTATTGTTACTTTTATTTTAAAGAAGAGAGGTATTCAGTTCACTGAGATGGGCTGGAACTGCTATTGGTGCTGTTGTCAGAGCCCAGTCCTTCCCTGGGGAGACAGGCAACAAGGGATAAAGACAGCACAAGAGCTGCAGGGGAAGGGAACTCAGCCTCTCACTCTGTTATTGGCTCTGAATAGTAAGTTCATTGCTAGAAAAATTCCAGCACAGCATAATGTCTGTTGGTCACATGGAAACATCGAAATTGCAGCAGTGCCCTGCTGTCTCCAACACAGCTTTTTGGAAGCTGTCTACTACCAGCATCACAGCAGCTCCCCAAAGGACATAGCTTTAGCATCTGAAGCAGATTCTTCTTAAACAGAAAGGGAAATGTATGTGAAAAAGGAAAGAAAAGTGAGGGAAGGAAAAGCATGAATCAGGGGGCTGCGATGATCTCATTCCAGGTGTTGTTCAGGATTTAGCCAATGTGAGAGGAGGTGTGAGGGCACCTGGATTCCTCCTTCTGGCCCTGTCCTGTCTGGGTAACTTTCACGTTGATCATAAATGCCCAGTGCAAAGGAGCCATGGTGAACTGGCCGAAGGAGATGAGGCAAATGACTGCAACAATGCCAGGCTGTGCTCCCACTGTCTACCTGCCTGCCCACAGTCTGAGTCAAATTAAACACCCTTGCAGCTAATTCACAAAGTTAGGGGCTCCAGGGGGGCCCAACAGCCCATCCAGTCGTAATTTTGCTCATCAGCAAGGCATAATCTACAGTGCATGAATTTTGTCCCATTAAATCTAGGCTCACACTTTTCTTCTTTACTGAACTTGATTTCATCATAGTCCTTGGGGCTTATCACTAGGTCTTTTTTTCTTGAAAAGACTGTCATTTCGTCTCCAAATTCTACTGACCTTTGCAAATTATTTTATGTAACAAGCTGAGCTGTTGACTGGTCACCTTGAACTATTTAGAGCATAGGCCTTGGCACAGCAGGATCTAATTTTTCTTATTTGCAAGGACATTCCTTATCTTCTCTAAGGAATGGAAGTCTGTATAGTGGTCATTAAAGATATTAGAATGCTTTTTATGAGATTCAATGTATCAGCCCCATTGTCCTATCTAAACAATATGAAATTGTATAATTCAAGACCTTTTACTTGACATATATTTTCAAGGGGAACTTGTGTAAAACAATTCAGACATGTCTGACGTGTCTGACAGGCTGTTGGGGAAAATGTGCTGCACTTAAAAATTCTGGTGTCTTCTGTGACAAAGCCTACATTTCACAAGTTTGGTGCAAGGACTGAAAAACTGATAGAAGGCGGCACTTGTGTCAGGGCCGTGTTGTTTTGATCCTCGTGAAGCGAGAGTATGAAAAGTCATCATGCACGTTTAATAAAGATGAGCTTGATTTTTAACAGCAGACTTTCCTAAAGGTCATATTTGCTACAGACAGGCATCTGCTACTGTGAGCTGCAAGAGGTCTAGGCACCCAAATGAACATCAGGGGTCTGACTTCCTCTGATCCCAGCAGCCCTGTTGTTCAAGTCAGAAGTACAGAGGATGGAGTTGTTCAAATACCCGTGGAGAAAAATCTCAGACAGATATAGTGTATCCCAGAACTGTGCTAGATTAGGAACGAGGTCACGAGGAGGGATTGGGGATTTAGGGCAGTCCAGCCAAGTAGACTGGGAACAAAGAACGTCATACTCTAAGGGAGCAAAGACCTAATCAGATTGGGAGATCAGGAGCTGAGATCCACTGTGATTTGCTGTAGGAGGAGATTGGGTCTGGGAAGAAGTGGAAAAGGTAAAGGACAAAGATGGTGAGAAGACGCAGCAGTTTAGCTTACATCTGGAGTATACAACTACCTGATTACTTGTCACCTCAGCCGAGGAAAAATCCTTCGTTCATGTTTCTCATCAGTGCCCACCAGCAATCCTCCTCTAGGAGTGCTTTACTCAGAGGACAACCATCCGTGACTGGTAGTAGTACTCTGTTATGTCAAGTTACAGGAATCTGTGGTAATTCTGCAGTTCTCCGTCTGCTGAGGAAAATGAGGTGGTGTGATGAAATTAATCTCTTTCCATCTTGTTTTAATTTTTCTATCATTTTCTGTTTAAGAAAATAAATTAAGAATTTGTTAAGGAAAATTACCAAAAATTCTAAGTCAAGCAATAGAAACAGGAAATAGCAGAATCAAATAAATTATGTTTATTCTGTTTAATTAATTTTTCTTAATGTGGTATTGGGAGTTATCTCCCCCTCTTATCCCTACAAGGTCTGATCAGTAATTAGCCCAAGCTCATTTAGAGCAAAGAATATGCCAAAACAATGTAAATATTTCTTTCAGTACATCTTTTTTTTTTTCATGTTTTTGCTACACAGGCTCATTTTGTGCTCTCTGTGAGCTAGTACAATGGAAAAACAAGAAGGCAACTATGCAGTCATCCTGATTTATCTGTTTTGTACATTGTGCCTGCTGCCCTCACATTTAATCTCAGTTTTTTCTAGGCTGTGCGCTCTGGTCACAGACTGTCTTTCCACCCCTGTGTGATATCTAGAATATTTTGAAAGTGATTTATGGAACAATAATGCCAAGGTAATTTCCACAAATATCTACAAAATATAAAGGACCCTTTGCTCACGCAGGGGACTAGCCTAATGCTGCCTAAGAGGAAAATGAAAAGCTAATCATATTTTTCAAAGGAAAATAGGGGCCCATGTTTGTGTCTTGGCTCACATTCCCTCTCTTCAAAACAAGCCTTAATGTTCCAGCTTATGTGATCTATGGCTGAACCTGCCAGATCAGCCTAGAGAGACAAGGTCTCATATCAAAAGTCATTGTTTTCACAGAAATGAAATTTACCCAATATTAATCCAAGAAAATTACTGAAACTGTGGAAGAGTTGTAGCTGCTCCTAAGGCTTGCAGCTGCTCCACCCAACCAATCGTCTGTACAAGAGGAGCACAATCCAAAGGAGAAATAATTTATTATCAGATAATAACAAAAAGCATACATCACCTTGTTGTTCACTGCCACAAGAGCTCTCGGTGCAAAGCCAGCTGTTGTGGCCATGGGATCAGGGTGCAGGAGCTGGCAGGGCAGGTGTGGTGCTTACACTTGACACCTCCTTAACCAAACTTGCAGTTATTTGGTACAGGCTCCAAAGGAGGTAAAGGCTGGAGCCATAGCTCGGCCAAGAACTCCTGTAGGAAACCCACAGGGAAGCAGAGTAACCCAGAGAGCATCTATGCACGTGTTCTTGGATCACTGACCATGCAATTAACATATGAAAAGAAGATTATTTTTCCAAGACATTTATAAAGGACCAAAGGAAGCAGTGTGTACAAGGACCCTCATACATAATTTTCCCATTGTATGCAATCTGACTATGAGCCAACCACCTTATCCCATAAATATGACTGCCTAAGTGAGCTAAGTGAGTCTTTGAGCTCTCCTCGCTAGGCAGCATGGCTGTAGGGCGGTGATCTCAGCTTGAGCTGGGAAACCTCTCAAGGTTGCTCCTCGAGGCAGAGACATTTTACCAACAACAGATCATTGGATGAGCCCAATGTGAGTTCTTGCAACTGGACTGCACACCAGACAAGTCTCCTTTTGAGCAGGGACACCTCTGAAGGTTTGGGATTCCTTACCTGAGACTACCTTACCCAAGGCAGAGAGACACCTTATTTGCAACAGATCCTTGTCAAGTGACTGATAGCACACTGAATACTAATGAAATCCATCTAATTCCATTAGACATAAACTCAAAAACTGTTGTCCAAGTCTGGGGCTAAGTCTGGATCCAGCCTCACCTAGATTCCTCTCTGAGAAGGAGTTTAGAAACCAAGAGGATCTCTTCTGAACCTCATAACGCAGCAGAAGGTTTTTCAAATCCTTTGTATCTTTTCCATTAGGCATAAAGCATTGCCTAGAGACAGATTGGACCTAGCTGCACCTAAGCTCCAACAGGAGTTTAGAAAGCAAGGGGGTCCGCTATGAACCTTGTGACTCAACAGAAGGGTCTCCCTTACCCTTTTGCTTCCCTAGTCTCCATGTTAAGCATTCTAAATCTATTCTAACTCTATTTTCATTTGCGTTTTTCTTCATTGTAGTTAGTGATAGTGAACTTTGCCATCACACTTTAAGTTGCACTTTCACAAATTCACATAAAAATAGCTTTTGCTAATAACTTTGACAGTGATTCTTTATGTGGTCTAAATCACTCCCACCACAGCAGGGCAGGGCAGCATGCCATTTGTTGAATTTTGTCCCCAGTCAGTACTGGGAGCTTATCTCCATTCTCTTATTGCTGCCTAGCCTGTTAGCAAATTAACCCAACCTCATTTACAGCAGAGAATATTCTAATACAGTGTAAGTATGTCTTCCAGTCTATAATTGAATGCTCTAATTATAACAAAATTGAATGTCATAACATAGGTATTGCTTTGTCATGGCTGTTTTCTGAGACCCATGGCCTTCATCTTGATGCTTCCACTGCATAAAGGCACAATATTTACAGCATGATCTCACCCAAGGAACTGATGTATTGTACATTGTACACACAATAAGTACAATGAATGTTTATATTACTGGTGAGGCAAGTGTCAGCTCTGGTTTATATGCCCTTACTGCTGTCAGCCTTACAAGCAGCAAGTGATCCAGACAGTGACATTTCAGTTAAGGTATTGATCCCAGAAAATAAGCCTGTTCTTCAGTGAACCCCCATTCAGAAAAGTGTTTAAAGGCACACCAAACATCTTCAGTAGGTGCTTAAAAAGAAAGCACACATTTAAGAGCCTCTCCTGAATAAGGCTTTTTACTTCTACTGCTATATAAATACACAAGGGCTTTGGTGGGCAGACTCACACTTAAAAAAAAAAATCTCTATATATATTTAGTTGTTTAACTTGGAGAACAAGAACAATCTCATTTTGAAAATGATGTTAAACCTCTGTGAAAGGAGTAACTTTTCATTATGAATATATGTAAGAAACACTGATGCTCCTTTATGGAGGCAGATATCTAAAATAGCAGCAGTCTGGATTCAAAACACAGACACACACCGCTGCTTAGGGCATAAGAATATATATAGCACAAAGAAGGTGGGGAAAAAAAAATCACCAGATACCATTGAGGAACCTGGGTTATGTGTGGATCTATTTTATGAGAAGAGTAGAAGAAAGCTGAGAACAAACTGCAGAGTTTTATGCTTTCAAAAAAAACCAAGCAAACAAACAAAGCCCACAAACAAACAAAAAACAGACAACAACAAAAAAAAAACAGATTAAGATAATGTCTGGAAATTGTAGCAGAGACAATATATCCTGAATTTATTCAACATAACAGGAATTCCCTCTTACATTAACAGCATCACCTCAAAAAGCATGCTCAGATCTAAGCTCAAACTTAACTAGATAAAGCTGAAACAACTTGTTACATCACATAAAAAAAAATCCAAACAGACTACTTATTTTATAGATATTAGCAACCTTGCAGATCAATTCCAGATTGCACACCCAAATATTTATGGTTAAACAGCAAAACTGCAACACAGTTTGAGTAACGATCTCTCATTCTGTCTAGGTAATAAAAATTAAAAGCATCATTGCTTATGATGCCAGTAGGCTCTAGATACCTTTGAAGATACATGAAAGGCAAAACTCCTTTAGTCAGGAATTATGTAATTTCCACTGTTGCATGACTACCTGATTCCCACATCTGACAGCTCTTCTTGGCATGGACTTTCTCCCCAGTACATCATGACTGCAGCAATCACATGGCAGTGCCTTGGCAATGGGCCTCCAGCTCCTTGAAACATTTGGCAGAGTGTTTTAGTCTGAACATCACCTACTCTCTGCACCTCTGGAGCAAGACCTTTATTTTCCTCCCGTTCAGTATTCCTCCCATTCAGTATCCTTTATTTTCCTCTGTTCACAACTGTTACCTCCAGTGGCAGCTAATAAAAACAAGCTAGCGAACTCACATTTTGCTTCACTCAGGAAAACAAAGCAATTATGGGAATATATTCAATTCTCTAGTAGCCTCTATGTAATTCTTACTGTCTTCTCCCATATAGCACAGCTGGGACATGCAGTGGAGTCTAGCGTCTTCCGTTCCTCTCTGTCATTAGTTGCTGTTTCTAGTGGATGTGGTTTAGACACTCTCATTCCTGCAAAGTGGGTCTTCCTAAGTAAGATTTCTAATGAACGTTCTTTTCTTCTCACACTGATCTCCAGTGGATCATTTTTGGGGGGTTTCTCAGGGGGTGTAATTAGGAGAACACCCACCAAATACATCCTGATCTCCTTGCTGACTGGTGAAAAATGAGCTGGTGGGTTGTTCAGCTATATGCTAAGGATAGAGCCCAATGTTCAGACTTTTTCACAGGCACTTTTTCTTTCACAGCATATAGTTTTCTAGCACCTTTGATGTCTCTACTTTCTAGGGTCTATTTTAGCACTTACAATTACATGTAAATGATCATTTTAAAAATCCTGGTTTCATTCTGGGACTGAGTTTCCATATGCTGAAGTGAATGTGAATGGTGGAACACTCTCCTATCCTTGCTGTCAGTTCCATCCTAATTACTCAGAATTGGGATATGGACAAGACAGGCAAGCTGTTCTACTTTCCCAGAATTTGTGTTTCCTAGCATGACTTTGATGCTTGGTATTAAGCTTTCACGGATGTTTGCTTTGATAGCTGATTTTGAATACTATTTGGCTGACTGTTTTTTTTGCTAGGTTATGTATCTCCACAGGTTTTTTTCAGGTCTACGTCTGAGTAACACAATGCCACTAGCAGAATTTACGCATCCTAGATATGTGTAATCTACCCAGTCGTGTGCTACTACTTGTGCTGCCTACACAGTAGCTATGTACGATAATGCAAAATGACACCAGAAAGCAAGCTTACCCTGGTTTTACACCAGTGTTCAAAGTGAGCCAGTCTATTACTTGGATGTACTTCCAGACGCAGCCGCCCATCCTTCTCTGCAGGGCCATGATGCTGGAGGACTAGCTGAGTGATGCTGGAGTTCCACAAGGCATTCCCAAGTTCACCGTCAAGTAATCTTAAAAAATTCAATGAAACTTGTGATGAGCAAAGACTCTCATTGCACATGTTCTTTCAGAATGCTCTTTTCTGTGAATATCCAGTTTTCTGGGCCAGAGTCCAGGGGATGTTTTCCTCCAATTCTGCATTCATCATCTGTGTCATCTTGTGCAGGATTTCACTACAAAGGAACTTCCCTGTAGCGTAGGGCAGAAAGATACTTTTCCAGTCTGATTTTTAAATATTTTAACAATTCCATGTTCCCCCTCAGCAAAAGTTGTCTTTTTCCCCGCTTTTATTCAACAACTTTTTAGATTTTACTCCTGCAGTAAAATTGTGGGCTCTTAACTTTTCTGCTACTATCAAATTATCTTCCATTTCATTGTTGCTGCTACCTACTGGACTACAATGTGCTTTCCTGGTATCACTACTGAGCCAGTAGCAATCTCCTGTTCTTTGAAGTCACATCATCTTGTGTTACAGAATCTCATGTCAAGGGCTGAGTTTTTGCTGCCGTCTTCTTTAAAATGCTTTGCCCATCTGTTTTATCTCTACTGTATGCCGTCCCTATCTTTGCTTCTGATCAGCCCATTTCCTGTTTAAACTAGCCATACAGGATTTTTGTAGCTTGGTAAACAAGATCTGTGGTTTCCTACCATGGCAGGAGCTTCATTTTCAAGTGTTAAGTCTTTAACATATCACTGTTCATCTTTCCTTGAATATTATTTTTCACTGATTTGTTTGCTTTCATGTCCCCTTTTATAACTCCACACTTTTCATTGGTCTTAACATTAAAGAACTTTTATTTCTGAGGTTTTTTTTTCTTTATGGTCCTTTTTTGGCTCACCCAATTTGTTTTTATGGCCATATTAAAGCTTCTGCAGATACATCACATTGTTTCATGAGGCAGCAAGGCAAATTTCATGTCTCACTCCCACCAAGAGGGCGCTGCCCAACCTTAACTGCTTCCAGACTTAACCACATGTTCCCATCTCCTGGTCATGACATGGTGCTCATCTGTCTCTAAGTGAAGTAGTTTGGCTAACTAAATCAGCAGAAAGCCAACCAGATTAAAAAGAAAAACCTCATCAGCTTCTGCCAGATTGGTGATCTGAAACAGCTCAGTGATGTTGGGCAAAGGCCAGCACTAGCTCAGGAGAGGGACTAGGAACACCAGCACAGGACCTGGAGAGAGAGACAGGATCATCTTACATGAATGGCAGCATCTATGTTTTACAGAGACTCACTCACACTTGGAAATGCCACGCTGAGCATTCTCCCTTTTGGAGAATTCTCCCTTTTTCTTAACAGGACACTTTTGTAACACCATTCTCCACCACACCTACCCTTGGCTCCAACAGTAATTTAAATCACATAATTATTGAGTGATCCAAGCTGGAAGGGGACTTGGGAGATCCCTAGTCCATCTACCTCACTCAATGCAGGGTCAACACTGAGCTCAGACCAGGCTGCTCAGGGTTGTACCCAGTCAAGTCTGGAAAACCTCCAAGGATAGAGACTGCAAAACCTCTCTGAGCAACCTGTGCTGGTGATTAATTATCCTCACAGTGAGTTGTTCTAGTTGTTTTCTTAGAAACCTGTGCATGGTCAAAGTCAGAATATCATGTAGCACTATTTTCAGCTTCATATCACTGATTTCTAAACCATTTTCCCTTTGAAGTCCATCCTTCCCAGACTTTTCTGATTGATATTAGAAAGAGTATAGCATTCATACCACCAGTTGTATAATGCATCTGACCCCAGGCAGTATTTGCCTATTACCTATTTCTCAGAGTCCTTTTGCCATCTGTCAAGGTCCACACTCTTTAGCCAGAAAGGTGCTTAGAAATATATCAGACAAGCAGCACAAATCAGTATCTCTCCCACCATTTTGGTAGATCCTTCACACACTCTTACTCTTTGAACACAAGGCCTAGGTCGGTCTACGACCCCTGCTCTGCTTTACTGATAAAATGTTGCTAAGCTTTGTGTGACAGCCCATAAACTTAAGCCAAACAAGATATATTACAAAAAAAAGATGAGGACAGAAGTTAAATTGTTGGGTTGGCAGCAGTCACTCAAGGACTGAAGGAAAAAATATTAACTGGAAAAAAAGCTCTAAAACTCTAGAGTGGGGTGAGAAGAAAACAGCAATTCAGTAAAACTGAGGATCAGCCTCTTGCAAGGAGTCACGAAGATTGGCACTTCCCCATAGGACTGCCATCTGCCTGACCAACAGGAATACAGTGGGTACCTGCACCAGAAGCAGCAAGGACATCAGTGCCTGTGCTAATAGTATGTTAGTCCCAGACACTTACTGCGTGTACAATCCAACAACAGCATAGTTGTTGCATGCTCATAAATTGTGTTTGTGATCCTGCTTTTGAGCCTCCGTGAACAGGAAAAGGCACACAGATAAAAGTGACCAAAATGCTGAGAGAGTTATAGTATAGTGCTGCTCTATCCATTCCTTGACTGTTGTGTACACCTTTGGCATTAAAGTGGTCCATGACAAGAAATTGGCTGACTTTTGCTATTTCTTGAATTCCTGTTTTGAAGACCATTTTGGAAATGCTTCCTTGTGCTCTTCTCCACACTCCTGTCATAGAGCAACATTGTGCAATACCCATTTTGGCACGTGGGGTGCAATGCATTGCTCAGATCACCTGTTTTGCTGGCACACTTCCTCCTCCTCCATCCTAATTGCCATATGACAGTCCAAGTTCCTGAGGTGACTCAGCCTGCAAGCTGGCTGGCTCACCCATCATTCCTCCATCATCCACACACAGATGTGTGTCAAAGCAGGATATGGGTGGAGAGGGAAGCACAAGCCAATTAGAGAATCAAGAATGCAAGAGAGAATGCGTGAAATTAATATTTGTGGAGTGCAAACACTGGCTTTCTTCCTAAAATATCAAACTCTACCCACCACCTAGGAGAGCTTCCAGCAGAGACAAAGAATTAGGCTGGTGTTGCAACCTAGGAAAATGACACTCACAAACATGTGATGTATTTAGGCAATTCACCACAGCATCCATTAGACAAAGCAGCTAGCCACTGAAGCTCAAAATAAGAAAAAAAAAAACAAAACACAAAAAAAAGGAGAGGGAACCAGGAACAAGTATAAAGAAAAGTTATTTTTTGAAGTTGAAACAAGCTATTGGTTTATTTCAGATCAACATGATTATTTAAAAAAAAAAAAAAAAGAAAAATAAATAAACAGTGGTGGGAATGTCAAGGCTTGGGAAAAGATGCTGAAGATGGAGGAATGAGAAAAATTGGCAGTTTGGCTTATGAGGCCCCCTACTCTCCTACAGAGAGGTCAGCTGTAATACTACAGACTCATCAAGGAGACAGTTGTCCTGAGGAGGGAGGGAAGGATCTGCTGACCCATACATTGTTGCTATATGAGCAGAGGAAGGACAGAAGGAAGGACAGAAGGATCTGCTGTCCGAGCAGCTGGTAGAGAGCAGTAGCCCTCAATGATAGGCTAACACATGGTCATCTGCCCAGCAACAGGACCCCAGCAGCTTGCCAGCACTTGCTGATTTACTCCAACTGCAGCTCTGAAAAGTCACTTTTTCCACTGGTGGATCAGTAAAGATGTGTGGCCTCACTAGTCTCAATTCAGTCAGCAAAAAAATTTTTGGTATGTGCAGAGTTTTTTTATCAAGGCACACAAATATGCAGTGCTGCTATCGCCTCAGATCAGCAAAGTTAATTTTATCATACACTGAAGTTTCCCAGAAGCCAAAGGAAATCAAGTTCCAGTTGAAAATTGGGCATATGCATAAATATCTGCTGAACTGAGGTCTGTATACATGACTTGATGCCTGGTGTTATATGTTTTCTGGTTTCATAAACCATGCTAAAAAAAATTGTTCTTTACATCTCATCTGAAACTACTCAAACTCTCTTGTAACACAAATGGGACCTTTTTTTCCCTCAGGCGTAAAGAAAAATATTGGAAAGAAAATATATATAAGTTATGAATAAATTACTACATCTAGCTTTTCAGAATTATTTAAAAAAATAATTTTCCATGCTTATCATTAACCTTAATCAGCCTCATTAATTCCCATCATTAATCATTGATGCAAACAAGCAGCTGCCTAGAGGAGGGTGAGTGCCAAATCACTGTTGGAGCTGAGGGAATGGCAGAGGCAGCTCACCTTCTTCTCCAGCATGAGAGATGGACACCAAAGCAGCTAACATCATCCCACTGACCATGAAGTCCATGGGTAGCCCAGACAACCCGCTGTTTCTCCTGCCAAACTGGCTGAGGCTTGAAAAGGAGCAGAGACTACCATGAGGATGTTGTAGACACAAGGTCAGAACCCAAGGAAACCATGTTCCAGTTGGTTATGATATTCTGCTATGAATAAATCTTAACTATCAGTAATGTCACCTGATGGGAGCATATCAAATCAATACTTAGGAAACAGAAATAATTTAATCACTTATAAGCTAGTGAACCCTATTGGCATCATATGTAGAGTTTTAGAACACATTTTGAAGGAAGCAATAATTGATAACTGATAAAAGGAAAAAGGGATTAAGATGCACCGATGGCTTGAAAAGAAAAGATCTTGCTATAAATTGTTTTCTTCATTAAAAATGGAGACAAACATGCTTTCAGGCTGCTGACAAAAATAACATTTGGTATAAATCAAGCCTCCACAAAAGCGTTCAGTGATACCTATATAAACATGTCGCACTGGATGCGCTGGGCATGCACTACGTCCTATGATGATATGCAACACCTATGATGATATACATCATCATTTAGGGATGCATAACATAGATAATCAGAAAAAAAACAGAGCAGTGAGTAAGGTTGACCATGATCCCACTTCCTGCTTATACCCCTAAGTCTTTGGAACACATTGTTTGTATATGGTAAGTTTTACAGTTACATTTTCCAGCTAAATTGTGGTTAGAGTGTGATACCTAGAAAGTGACATCTGATGGGACTCCATAAGACTGTGAAAAACATTAGGCCAGTACAGTTGAGGACTCTGGAGAGAGAACACCTGAAAAGTTAGGATATGACCACAGGAAATAAGTGAAGGATATGAAAGAGAAGAACATTCCTACTAAAGGAAGTGGAAAGGGAATTCCAACATGAGAAAAATGTGGTGATGTAGGCCTTGGCAGCAAGGACAGCACATCCAGCTCAAGTGCTCTAATACATCATCATCAGAGCCCCAGTTATTAACATGGCAATTCAAAGCGAGTCATCACTAAATGGTGGCAATTGTCACTAAATTGAACAGCCACTCAGTTGCACTGCTGTGTTGCATGTAAGGGGGAGGGGGTGTTACAAACTCTGGTAAGAAAAAAAGGAGTTGTGGTTTGTGCAGCACACTCCAAATTCAAAAAGATGGAGTGAAAACTGAGAACAGTCCTTGCAGCCCTAAGAGTACCAGTGTCAGGGAGACACATCTGACCATTTTTCTAGACAACTGTCCCCAGGCTTCATCCTCCTACATCCTTTCTGAAATCTGCATGCCAGGAAATGCCATGCAGATTCAGTGCATGGTATTCCTTCTGAATCCATCCTAAGACCATCTCCTTACCTGCTTCTTCTGTAGGTGATAATCCAATAGCTGTCACTGGTACCTTCTGGGATTATGCAGATGGATTTTTCCATAATGCTTCTGTCAGCTCATGCCCTTCTCTTGAGAAAAAATGGTTCTGTATTTAGGTTAAACCATAGTGATACAAACAAATGGTTGCCCCCAGCATGTGGGGGCAGCTGTGGAATGAACAGGCTGAATCAACATATGTTTTCTTCATGAGAGTAGATCGCTGCAGTAAGAGCACTCCATGGATCTCTTTAGGAAGAATTAAAGAGGAAATAGATTCTGAAAGAGCCTGAGCAAAATGGGTGAAAAATCAGCAAATGAGAAGGAAGGCTCACTAGAGAGGGGAAGTAGCTACAGAAAGAGGGAGAAACAATGAGCTAACCAAGGGTAGAGTATACTTTTCATTACTTTGTACAACATCGTGGCCAAAATATGTCAATGCCAGTTGTCTGCATTTGTGTGGGCTCCTGGCTGGATCTGTGGCAACCCCATAGCTCCTTCCTTCCAGCCAATGGCCAGGGAGCCGCAGCACACAGCCAGCTTCATTTCACTCGCCTGGCGAGGAGCAGCATCGTGGGGGCCTTGTTCAAGTCCTAGAGCAGTTTAAGCAGCTTAAACTGCTTTATAAGCTTAAAGTGTCTAAGTCTTGAAAGCTGCTTAAAGCTATGTAAGCTGCTTACGACACTTTAGGCTGTTAGCATGTGCCATGGGGCTGTATGCAACATTCTGGCCTACCAACCAAATGGTCCACCTTTGGATTTATAGGTCCCAGCAACAAAACCTCCTCGCCAGGCCTGCCCTGGCAAGCTCAGCTGAGTCGAGATCTCTTCACTTAGGTCTAGAGTGTGCCTCTGCACTTTGGGATTAAGGCTGACCTTGACAACTGACAAGTTTGTTCTGGGATCTTTGAACTTCCATTTTTGTTTTTTTTTACTGTTGTTCAACAAGGGTAGGGTGTCCAAGGGTAGCCCTGAAGCTAGCCAGATTAATTAAATCAGTATTCATTGATTTTCACACTAAAATTCACAAGCTTTGGTTTTTGTTTATAAGAGAAAAAGTTCTCAGGCAGTATGAAACCACGATTCTGGTGTCTAAAAGTCCTGTACATTTTTAAAAGAACAAAAGGACTAGCAGACATTCACTGAAGTATGACCTAATTCAATAAACATCAGACCTAAATATTCCTGAATTGCTGGAAAGTCATATTTAGTCCAAACTGATCTTATCTTTGGGGTTTATGACCATCTTTTGCTAGACTAAAACAACATTGGTGACTGCAAACACTTCCAATGTTTACAGTCAACACCATGGTGCACTGTGATGAGCACAGATTTCTCTCAAAAACATTTTGAAACATTTTTTTGTATTAAGTAGTGACTAGAGTTTGTCAGAAGTTTTACACAGGTTTGAATATCTAACAAAAAGCACATTTTCTGCAAAACTTTGTTTTGTTCAGTTTTCCTTTGGGAGTTTTAAAAAGATTTATGTCGAGCTAACACAAAAAGATATCATATTGCAGAACACTGCTTTATTTATGCTGTAATTCTGGCTGGCATTTTCTTGTGTACTGAAGTGTCCCTGGAGGACTGTGGCTTCTGTAATATTCAGCGTGCTCCCCTACCTAAGATGTATATGTGGTACACCATGTCTGCAACATTTTGGGTTTTAATGATTAAATGTTCACTTGTAACTCAAGCCTGTAAATCTTTCAAAACATTGCAAAACATTTTTTTTCCTCCTTCCCACCTCCCATTCCCTTTCTTCCAAATTAGAAAAAAAAGCTAAAATTTTGAATAAAAATAATTACTAAAACTTAGAATTTCTCACAGATTGACAAATCCCAACTTTTTGTTTTTACAGAGGATTGTGCTGTTGTTTTGCAGGCCCACTGGCATGAAAATAAGATTTTGTCCTTTTCCACTGGCAAAGATTATTTGATCTGTGTTTATTTTGGAAATGTTTAATTCCACATTTAAGCACTATCATAAATAATGAGATCATTACTGTCCCAGGAAGAGAATAATAATAATTTACTTGTGCTTAGAAAGCTCTTCAACAACTCAGAAAAAATACTTTAGATTTCACATGAATCATAGAAATGTGGATTTGTAAGGGATCTCAAGGGATTATGTAGTCTGTTATTCCTCAATATTTTTAATCCAAGCTTTTCCTGAGGTAAAATTAAAATATATTAAAAAAAAAAAAAACAAACAAAAAAACCAAAAAAGTACAACACAAAATCAAAGGAAAACAAGGGGTGTTTTTTTTAAAAAGTCCAGAGAACAACCTGTAAAATCTTCTGTAATGGCTAATGAATATGCCCAGGACCACACATGGCATTTTCAAATATTTTCTTAGAAAAAAACCCCCAAACCTGTTATGGATTACCTGGTAATAAATTGTACACTCTGTCGTGGTTCCAGGGATCTCAGCCACCTACTACAAAACATTCATCTGCTCCATCACCTAACTTTGAACAAAGACCACAGTTGTCTTGATAACTGGAGATGACAGTCCCTATGATTTGTATCTGAAAACATTAATGTCAGGGATTATACAACCTTCTTGGTTACTATATTCCAATGATAATATTTTCTTCTAGTTACAGTGTGTTACTTGAATACCTATTACAGTGTAGCTAAAAGTTTCCTTCACGTTCTGCTCATTTATTAAGGGGCATGAAAAAAACCCAACTACCATGTTTGTAATAACCTATTATGGATTTGAAGACTCTTGACCTCCATATGACCTTATATTTCCTAGATTAAAACACAAGCAAAACTTTCAACCTTGCTTTATGGAACAATTTTCCAAACCTTTTGTCCTTGTTGATCTTCTTTGAATTGTTTCCAGCTTATCTACATCTTTCTTAAATTACTGTGCTTCAAAGTAAGAATTTTAGCTGAAGCCTCAGCAGTGGGAGGAGCATTTTATCTGAGGCTGGAGCAGTGTGAAGAGCATGTTAATTATCTCTTGTCTTACATATTCTGTTTCCAGCAGACAATTCAAGAGAATCTGAATTACATTTCTCTCTTTTCCTCAACAGCATCATATTGTTGACTCACTCATGGCCCTCATTAGTCACTAGACCTTTATCTGCAGTGACATTCTGTGGTTGAGCTTTTGATTTTGTCCTCCCAAACGTAGTCCTCTGCGTTCATCTTTGTTTAAATTTTTACTGGTGGATTTCAGAACCTTTCAGAACCTATTGAGATATTTTTGAATTATAATTCTGTCCTTGAGTACATTTTGCAGATCTTCACATGGTGTCAACTACCAAGCTTTTAAAGTATGTAATTATTTCTAATTTTGTCATCAAAGTCGTTATTGAAATGTTGAGCAGAATCCTATCTTTTAGGGGCCGTGCAACACTGCTTTTCAATGTCTTCCTAGTGCAACTACCAACAGTCATGGTTTAAGTTTACATTTAACAGTGGAGTGAATTAGGAGTGATTTTAAATGGGATGGCTTTCCCCAGTTCATTTGTGCAAACAGGACAGTGTTAAAAGCCTTACATAAGTCAAGATACATGGGCCAACATACAGTAATTTTTACTGGTTTTCCTTATCTGTTGGACCAGTTGACTTGTTCAAGGAGGAAACTAGATTAGTTTGACAAATTCATGTTGGCCATTTCTTATCACCATATTATTCTCATGGCGTATATGCATCTGCTTCTCAATAACTTGTCCTGGTATCTTTCTTAGTACTGAAGTTAGACAGGGTACTCTGCAATTCCCTAGGATCTTTATTTCCCATTTTTAAAAGCAGAAATGCCTATAACCATGCAAGCCAGGGCTGCAGCCAACAAATTCTTAAACTGAGCCCGCTGTGAATCTCACGAAAGCTGGTTAAACTTTCCTTTCCTAAACAGTGTGCCATGATGGCAAGAATTAAAGAAGAGTAAGCCTTTAAACTGAGCATTTTGTTTAAAATAATTTGCAAAATGTATATTGTAATGTCAGGTCTCTGATGATTACCAAAAATCAGAAATGCGATCCTGACTGTATTTCCATCTTAGACTATAAGGTTGCTGCAGGCCCCATTGACCTATGCACTTTTCCAGGAAACCTCAGAGATAAATTGATAGCCCAGTATGTATTAAGTAAGTTTCAGAAAGTCTAATTTATTCAAATTATTTATAGAACTTATTTAATTTATTTTAGTTTCCTTGTTTTTTTTTCCCCTATTCTGACATCTACCCTTCCCCTTGTTAAACAAACAAAACCATGTTAAGTACCTATCATTAATTTTTATGTGCACATGAAGAATGTAGCAATATAAATAATAAAACATTTCATTCTACGCTGGGTATCTTACTTGTGCCTCTACTTGCCTCTTCCTCTAACTTCCTTGTATTTATAGAACCTCTTTTTTCTTCCATTTTACACTGCAGGAAAGTTGTAACTCATTTTGTGACTTAATCTTCCTGGTTTTATCCCTAGATGTTTATGCTACTTCTTTATTACTCATCTCACTTATATGTCCTTGCTTTCACTCTTTGTAGGATTTCCTTTTTGATATTCAGGTCACCAGAGAACTCCTGATGTATCTGCACTGGTCTCTTACTACTTATCTGCCTTCCACATCAGGATGGTTTGCTGGTGCACATACAGCACCGTTTCATTTACTCACAGGTTTATTTTCCTTTTAATTTCTTCACAGGGACAATTTGTAGCAGCACCCTGAATTGACATGGTATCCAGTGGTCATTTTTTTTTAAAAAAGCTTCATTAAAAATAAAACAAAACTGGTATATTTCATTTTTCACATGAGAAAAATAACAGGTTTAAAGTAGATAATATGTGGCTCTAAGCAACTTAATTATATCCCATTTTGAAGAACTACTTTGCCAATGAAAAAAAAAGGCATGTCAGGATTTCAGTGAGATGATTTATGAGTCTGTCATAGTGACAGATGTTCTTCATGTATCTCTGACATCGTAATCTGGAGTCAATGTGCTTTTTTTCATGTTTGCTGGTAAAAAGAAATGCACTATAAAAATACCTTGTTATTTGTCTTCAAGGCCTTGCTCTGCATTAGCTCAGAAAAATAATCTGGTTTTGAGATTAATTCTGTAGTGAAACCACTTTAGTCATGACACTGTACCACAAAACCAGCACTGCAGCCCCTGTTGGGCCCCTTTACTGGACACTTCCCAGACTGATATGCTCAGCAAGGATCTGGCACACTGCTGCAGTGCTCTGAACCTTGGCAGGCTTCAGCCATCATCTCAATCTTAAGCTTCTCAGTTCATCCTGCAGTCTGGGATTCCTGACCTTAAGCAGCCCTCATCTGCATTCAGGATTTATTACCTGAACCTCTTGGCTGCTGAAAGGCAGAATTTAAGCCTAGTGGGAGAGAGTATCCCCAAACTATAATCAGAGAAGCACATTGACTCATGGAAGAAGAGAGGTATCAAACTGCACCAGTAAGGAGCTTCTTTCGGTTACTTGCCACCTAACCACTGCAGTTCAATAGCTCTCCATCTTTAGACCTTTTGTAGGTATAAGAATTGTTCTTGTCACCTGTGCTTCTGCTTAAAGGACTGCTGAGAGAAGCTGAAGGACCAAGGCTTTCATACCAAGTTCAGTAAAGTGGTGGGGTGACACAGACACAAATATCTATATACATCTTTCTTGCAGTTTTGCTGATGCACTAAATTACAGTAAAGGTTTCTACCAGCACAGCTCTATCAATGAGGGATTGCACTTTTTCACAGCACAGCCATGTTGTAACAGGGAGCTTCCTAACAAAACTTCTGCTCCTATTGATTTCTTTTTATAAGGGCATTGCTCTGCAGTCCATATCTCTGCTGCAGTTATATTTACTGTTTAGTCTTGCTCAGCTCCAAGTTCTCGGAAAAAGGTGCACAGAACCATCATGCCACAAAAGGAAGAAGTCAGAGGAAAACCACTTTGGCCAGATATGACTTCCTAACCCGTCTTCACTAGGAAAAAAGAAATAAAAATTGACCAGTGTAGTAGGGTGTCGAGGATCCGTGTATTCAATCACCACATGAAATTATCATTAATTATCATGGCTTGTTTCTTGTAAGTGATCCGTACCACTAGTATTCCTACAAAGCAGGCAAAACTATTATTCCTACGAAGCAAGCAAAGCACCATTACTTACCCTAAGATACAGAGCAGGCAGATGGATGGTCCCCAGGCGCAGGGTTGCTCGTCAGCACGCATGCTTAGCAGGCGTCCCCACGGAGACAACACGATCTCGATGGCAGGATACGTGCAGCTCAGCTCGTCCATTCCTGAGTCCATCTTTTATAGAGCCCCTGCATCCTGGCACACATGGCCAGTACGTGCCAGGAGGCAGCGGCCCAAGGCAGCAACCCTGCCCAGCAGCGTTGATCTCTGGTCTTACTGCAGCTGCTCACCCCCCAGCATGGGGGTCGTGCGTCCCCCTACCCCACCAGGCCTTCCTCATCTTCATCTGCCTCATCCTTGGCAATGAACTCTACCATCCTGTTTGAGGACTATACGGTCTTGCCAACTGTCCTCTGATAAGAAGAGCTAGTCCCTCTGATAGAGGTACAGAAACTCCCTTGGCAGCTCTCGCAGCAATCCTTTGATAAGAAGAATAGAAACTTTCCTTGGCAGCTCTACACTCATCCCACAGCAGGCCTACATGAATCACCCTATTGACAACCATCAATCAAAGTGTTATCGAACCACCCTTACAACCACCTATAGGTTCATCCATAAAAAGATAGAGAAATATTGCAACAAAGAATATTTGTTAAAAGTGAACCCTCCAGACCAGCACTCTTTTTTATGAACATTTTGGTAAGCTAGGCTTATCATTTTGATAAACTAGGCTAGGGTAGGTTTCAAATAGAGAAAATGAGACTGAGAGAACTGAGGAAGATGTATCAACATATACTGCTTTCTCATCTCTAGTTTCTATGAATGAGCTGCAAATAGGTGTGATTATCAATAGACAATCCAAATTCTGAATTTAAAGACTGACTTACTAATTGTCAACAGAGAGTGACATTGCTACATTCTGGGGTTTCCTTAATACTGCATGACAGATTGAACTAAACCAAGTCTACCTTACTTATTTTTACCACATGACTAATAGTAAGATACCTGATAAGTAGAAGGAGATCTACTGTAAAATATGTCTAAGGCCTTCATGTAGATGGAGTTTCATCAACAAAAGGCACAGCTACATGGATAGGGCCCCAACAGAAACAAAATGTACTGTGTGCGTTCAGGGGTGCTGGGATTCAGACCAGTTTGGGAGCTAGAGAGGCACAAGAATGGCTTTCTGCCACTGCTGATAACCCCTGACTCTCATCTAAAACAGTCACATGGCTTCCAGACCACCACTGGTGCACAGGGCTCAGATGCAGAGCAAGGATGGAGGAGTCCAGTTCTAGCCATAACTGTTCATGCGGCCACGGTATGAGATACTCAACCACAAGCTAAACTTTGCAAATCTAGAAAGATAATTACTTCTACAAAAGCTATCAAAGGGTTATTTTTGGTGTGGTAAAGCTTATCAATATCAGTTCTACAGAGTTTCAGACATCTGCAAACCTGAAGTCCAGTCTCTATTCTTTGGAGTTTAGGAAATCAACAGAAGTTAACTGTTAGGCAATAGACATGCAAATAATTCACTACTGCGGTGCAAATACAGAAATCAAGTTTCACAATCAGTTACTATTTCCTCTGTTTCTCAGGGCTGCAGATCTTTCAATTTATTTTGTCTTTAAAAAAAAGCAAAATGACATTGTTCAAAGATTTGTACTTGCAAAATTAATATATCTGTCAGCTACTACACAAATTTCTTTGGGGTTGAAATATTTATAACATAGTAGAAAAGCAAAGTATGACTGGAGTTCTTTATGTTATCACAAAGCTGTCCTGTTCAGAAAATGTTCTTTTTAGTTTTCTCCATTTTGCAGAAAGCTGGAAACCATAAGCAATAATCATATTCTTTCTTCCTTTCTCTAGAACTCTTAAGGAAAAAAAATAAATGCAGCATTTGATAAACATTCTCAATTATGGTCACGAATAAACATATTCGTGTATTTTCGGGTCATAACCATTCTTTCTGCCTTAGTAATTTGGCTCACAGCAATAGGCTAGCTTTGAAGCAAATCCCCAGACCATCCCCGCTTGTCACATATTAGCTGTTTTCTCAACATGGTCCTGGTGTGCACAAAATAGTTGGATGAAACCAAACAAGGAGCTCTGCTCCACAGCACTGCAACACTCAACAGAGTAATGGGTCTTAATTCCTTGTGTGGACTTTCCACTACAGGGATCTCCATCACATAGCTATGGTACATGCACTCCCAGAAGGCTCTTGGGCTGTGAAGAGTGTCCTCAAAGCCTGAAGGAGGCTGCAGAGTACTGCATCTATTTTCCTATTTGCCATCAACTGCCAGACCTTATCTGCTTTAGCAGTGTCTGCCTATCTGCTGCTTTAGCATCATTCATCCAGACTTCAGATCTGAAACCTTTCCCTTCTCATTTTCCCTGCCTTCTGTTGCTGAACCTGTCTTTCATTATCCTTCTTTTTGAATTCTCTTTTCCTCACTTCTTCTCTTCTCTACCACACTGGAAGCTTCCTCTTTCACGATGACTGCAGTCTGCAGCCTTGAAGATACGACATTTCCCATGAACTTGTGCCATAAGAGAAAGAGTGTCTCAAGAAGATAGCCCCGTGGCGATCTTAGAAGTTTGAGAAACTCCTACAGCCGTCACTTACGAAAGAAGTGGTGAACAAGGCTGCCTTAAAAACTCAAAGATGAAGAAAGTCTTCTTGCAGGCCAGTAACTATAAACAGTGTTAATTGCTGTGCTCAGTACAGGGAACTTGAAAATGTCTTTTGGATGGAGCACACAACTGAGCTAGCATCTGCCTGGGAATGAATTCCATACTGTGAATCTCAGTGTCCCCTTGTAGGAGAGCTGAGGAATGTGAACACTTGGGTTCTTTGCACCCTGGCCCTGACTCCCACAGCAGACTCTTGGGAGGGAGCATCCAGGGACACTTCTTCAGCCTCCTGCCCTACAGAGCAGATCCCTGCTACCTCCTCTGCTATCAGTCCCAGTTCTGACACCAGCAGGTGTATACCCCTTTTCTACCATGTCTTTGAAGTAGATGGATGCAGACACGGGAGCTCTAAGTTTCCTGGTAGTATTACAACACTGGTCTGAAATCTACAGAGAAGGGGCGGATTTTGCCAAGCTGCCCGTGAAATGCACTAGAGCCATAAGCTGTTAGGAAAAGTCTCCTGCAGAAGAATGCATGCATCAGAAACCTCATGGCCCAGCCTCATCCTGTATTAGTGCCTGGTTCATTGCCAGGGCCTGGGTGAGCTGCACGTGGGAATACATCATAACAAGGCCAGACAGTGAGCCCCTGCCTGGCTCCTCCTCCTTGCTGAGCAGATCTGGCTGTAGACTTATGACAGCCACATGTTTTGTAATTTGGATGCTTTTGCCTGTCTGTTTCTGTTAGATGCACCTCTTCTGCTCGTAACTATCCTGGGCATTTCCTTCAAGCCTTGTCTAGAGACTATTTTGCACCTGCCCCACTGGGACAGGGTCATGGCAAGAGCAGAGCCCCTGGGTGCTGATGGCCCACTGCAAGGGTGATGTGGGTAGCAAGGGAGAAGCTCTTGCCCCTCACTAGGGAAAGAGGGAGGAGGGAAGGTTACCTTGCTGAAGGATTCCTTTCCCTTCCTCCAGGACCTAATGAGCCCACCCCCTTGTTCCCTTACATAGTTCTGCCTTCACAGCTTATACTGAGCTTCTGCATCCCTGCCACTTTTCTCCATACTGCTTCTTGCAGATCTGTTACCAAGCAAACCCTCCTCCACCCTCCTGCTGGGCTGCGGCTCCTGCCTGTCTCTCCCCAGCACTGGATGCCTGCAGCAGCAGTGGCAAAGGACACAGCACAGTGACTTACTGAGAGACACAGAGGTGTCCCTGCCACCAGAAGAGGGGCAGAAAGTGTAGAGAAGGTCAGATAACACATACTAAGAGTAAACTAATGTGAAGGTGGATTGCATGTCCCTGAGGAGACAGTGGATGAAGCAGGCCAGCCTGTTCTAGAAACAGAAGGGAAATTTGAATCTTGCCAAATCCCCATCTCAATTTAGGAAGTCGTGGAGACCAAAGGCTTGGAGAGCTTTTCAGATGTCGCCCACAGCACTACTGGGTTAAAGAAGGTTTGGAGGGTGAAATCTCCATAACCTCTTTGCCCATGGCAGACCTGCCCAACCTGAAAGGATTAGTGTAGCAGCCTCTCACTTGCACATGGCAGAGAGCTCTGAAATCTCATATGAGGATGGTGAAAGTATGGCACCAACTCATAGAAGAGGGCCTTGATAATGTCCTTCAACATCCAAAAGTTTTGCACCTGCCACTGGTTATCCTACCTGCCAATGGTCAACATAGTCCCATTCACTAAATTTATTTTAACATTTGCATGCTATATTCAGAAAACACTGCAATATTTGAGCCTCAACAATATATTATGGAAGGACAATGTCATTTTTACATTATTGCAGACCAAGGATATCCAATGGCTCAGACAAGATCTTCTCAGTGCATGGCAAGCTCTCCTAGAAAAAAAAAAAATTCATTACAGTGCTGGCTCCAACCCTTGACTGATTTAGTCCAACTGGTAATCTCAGACGAGAGTAATACCAAATATCCACAAGTAAATCTCATGCCTCAACTGCTACTTGAGTAATTGGAGATGATTGAATACACATTTTTGGCAATTTGCCAGGCACTAATCATCTTTTAGCTCATCTCCACAAAGTTGTTTGTTCTGAAATAGTTAAAAATTCTAACCATGTTGCCTTAATTTTAAAGCTACAACAGCTCAAATCTGTTACTTCATTAAAGTCCTGATGTCTTCCTTTTTAATTACATTTAATCTATGAACAGCATACTGATAACAAAACTGCAGAAAATTACTAAAAATAATTTATTTATTTTTTATATTTTCAACTTAGTGGATAACTTAAGAAGATAGCAACCAGCAGCTTACCTACTACCTTCAACCACTTCTGTGTTTGCTTGTTGTCTGGAGAAGCGGATGCAAACACTCACTGGAAATGCTCCAACCTACTCCAGCCCTGCTCTAAGAGAATCTTGCAGTATGACTTTGCTATGGCTCAGGCGACATGCAGCTCTGAGGCAGTATCATGATTTTTGTTTCACTTCAGATTGCTGAAGAATCAGATGCCTTTTTTTTCAGCTAGATATAAATATGAGATAAGAGAAAAGGGAGAAGATTTGTTATTTCTGTCATTTTAAGACTATTAACATGGTCCTCGTCTCTCTTTTTCTCACCTTCATCATTTTGTGATTATGAAGAATAGCTCATCACATTCTAGTGAAAATAAAAACACTTTGAGATAATTGATGTCATTTTCCAGACTGGCTTCCTTTTCAGGTCTCTTCGTTCCCCCATTAGCCACAGTCAGCCTCTGGATGTCCTGTGCCCCTCATCAAAATGCATTTTTTTCCTGCCTACAATCCCACAACTACAGCTCATTCGCCCTTCGATCAGGGTATTATGCATTGCCTCAGCAACCTCTTCTGTATGCGCTGCCTATATCTACATCAAGTCTGCTCCCTCTGTACCCTTTTCTTTCTCATCTTTTGTTGAAGCCTGCATTTATTTTCAAAGACTCCTCTACTCAGCCTTTTATGTGCTGTGCTTTAAACCCTTTTATTCCCTTGAGTATTCCCAGCTATCCATTCTTTCCCTGAGAGGGAGGTGGATCTTCCTTGAAGTCATTATTCAGGGAAAGGAGACTAGGCCCCATTATTTGATTGATTTCACAAGTCATTTAAATGAATGGCATGTATGCGCAACTAGCAAATGCTTGTTAAAATGGTTAATTTGATCATTTTTTTTCAGTGATAGTGGGAGAATATAAAAATCACAAAAAGAATAACCGAGAGAAATGGCAAGAATTATGGTTTTGTCCTGCTTTGCTTGAATTAATATTAAATGACAAAATAAATTCTATAGAAAAACTTATGGGGTATTACTATATCTACCAAGAGTTCATTATGTCTTACATTATTAGAATGAAAGGCAAAGAAATTAGTGATTAAATTATGATGCTAAAACTGCACCATTTTTATTTAAGTAATTGCATTACTTGCAGTGCAGCGTGCCAGAAAAGTGACTGGTTTGGTGACAGATGTCCTTTTCTATTACAAAGTCCCTTTTAAAATAATTAACTGGACAGAAAGTAAGATGCAAAATATCTTTAAATGTAGGAAAAACTATAAATTATTCTGATTATCTAAATGAGCCTAAAGCACTTGCTTGTATGACAAGATTACTTAGTGGTCTTCATGCAGGGGAGTTTGAACACTTAAATAGGGTAGTGGTTAGGACAGAAAGGACATTGACAAAGCGCTTCAAATAAAATACATTACTTGCATTGCTTATGTATTGATTCAGTCAATATCAGAATTTATACTTTATGGGGAGGGAAGGTTTTTTTTAAAAAAATAAATCTACCATCAACTTATTAAAAGCATAACCAACAATTTTCTGATTATAGTTAAAGACCTTGGAAAAATGCTACATTGGCTTCAAGCGAACAGGCTGTTTCTGTTGCCAAACATTTGGGTATGATTTCCACTGCTTTATTGGGAATTGCACCTGCAATCAGTTAATGGAGAGAAAAATATCGCCATGGAAATAAAGATTCCAAAGTCTTGGCTGATAGCATCTCCAAATAGGACTGGAGTAAAATTAGGACCGACTGATCCATGTTCAGATGCTGTTCACATGGAACCCTGCTCCACTTCAGCCTTCAAAGCTCTCATTTGAATATTTGCTACTACCACCAAGATCTGCACCTGCGGCGGCTCCCCCCGGGCCCACCCCCCAGGCTTCGAGGCACACTGCAGTGGCCCTCCTACTCATCGCGGCCTAGCCCCTGCAGGCCTCACACTGCCAGCAATTCCAATTGTTGGAAGTATTATTGGAAACCACACCACTAAATTTTGCCAAGCAAATGTACTGATGACAGGCACCCTATGTTTGGAGGCCCCATTTAGGAATCAACATACTCCTTAACAGAAGGGCCTTAGTCCTTGTGCTGAATTTCTTCAGCATTTGCTAAGCTCCAGCCCCAGTCCTAAGCTTGCCTGCTTTCGCTCAATGAAGGGAGCTGCATTAACTCACCATTTTGCCCTGGCCAAGGACTTCTCTCCAGCACATCCCCAGAAGCATTACAGTGCTAAACCCTTTGGTATCACCTTTCAGAACTCCAGTCCTAGGGGTGCCTCAGGGACAGCTTCCGTGTAGGAAATCCTCAGCTGGGAAATCCAGTAGAAAATCCAAAAGACCTGTAGAAGCCTTGGGTGAAGGTACAATGGTAGTTAAGGACTAAATTGAAATATTTCTGCAGTCATGTTGCAGTTGGCCATCAGACTAAATGACTGTAAGATACTCCCTTGACTAGTGTCAGCTTGATTCCTACGAGGGGCTGTTTCGCCTTGGTGGTTATCCTTCAACTGTGTATTCTCTATGTCAATAACTTTATTACACTCATAACAAGAAGAGAGTCATATTTCATGCATCTCTTTCTAGTAGTGATTGGGACCCTGAAACTGATTATTATCAATCTTGCCTATGCTTATGTGCAGTTTCCTAACACTTCCCAAAACAGACAGCAGTGGCCCTTTGTTCCTTTTAAAGCCTTGAGCTTATCAGAGCTGTGGCAGTGGGTACACCTTTATCAGAGATGTGCTTGTATCTTTGTTGAAATTCCTTATGATTCAAAGGTCGGAGTTTCCAAGCCCCCTTGTTTTCTATCACTCCTCATCGACATGGGAGGCTATGTGTGCCTGGGCAAGGATTCCAAGATAAACTCAATAACAACATAGTGTTACTAAGCAGGTATTCTTGCAGCACTGGATGCCACAATAGGAATAACTCCTCCAAGTGTGTGTACTGATGTAATCTAGGTAGCTAGTTTATATGCAGGCTAAATATACATATTCATTATCTTTCCTAGAAAGGGCAGTCTTATGCTAATGGTTCCCATAATTCATTTACATGGTCCAAGCATGCGTAATAAAATTAGGGTTAGGGTCTTTTCTCCCTCCGGTGGTCTTTTGAGACCTCTGGTGGTCATTTACTTCATCTTCTCAATAACGGTGTTCTTTTGCTGACCTAAAGCCTAAAATTCTTTTTCTTGCTGCAAAACCAGTTTTTGTCTGTTCAGCATACTCAGCTGCCTCCAGACATCCTGTTTCCCTCTTCCCAGAGATAACCACTATCTACAAGGTTATAAATTTCACAGCATGCCCATACTATACGATTACCCACTCATTGTGGTTGCTTGTTTAAAGATTAATAAAACTCCACCAGACGTCCCATCTCCTGCCTTCACTTAGCTCTTTCAGAAGTCAACTGGAAATAGAGCCTGAAATGAAACGTTGCTCTTACTGAAGTCTAAGCAAAACAGTGATTCCAACAAAGCTGGGGTCCTTCAGGATCTATAGTGACTTCCATACACTGAAAAACATCAGTCTCTTATATGCATGCAGATATGCTTGCATAACGTGTATTATTTATGCTCTAGACTTCATCAGTTTTCCATATTAAAATGCAATGATTTCATATTCACTCTTCGGCAGCATATGCTTATCATGCTGGAAAATATTAATATTTTTCTATGGTTTCAATTCTACAGAGTCATTGTTCTGCCATTTCTGTCTTCACACTGGATAAAAGCTTACCCACTGGTGTCATTGTGAGATGATAGGCTGTTACCAAGTCCTTAGTAGAGGTATAAAGCATGTGTTTAAAGAATGAAGTTAATAAAGAAATAGGAACTCAGTGGCAGGAAATAGCATTATTGACTTTAGAACACCAGGAGTGTAATTAGTACTGTGGCATAATGATGAAAGAAGACAATAAAATAATTTTACTTCATTCTGCAATTCTTAGAGCAATGCAAATTAGCTTGTCAGCAGGGAAGGGGTGGATTCCTTTCTTTAAATTTCATCTGTATGCTGTCTGAATGCTATTTCTTTTTAAAGGATTTTAAAGAACACAGTAGATAAAGTGCTAATGAATTTTGAATTCCTATATATTACATGGATGATTGTCCTTTTCAGGTTGAGAATCTCATCTACGAGACAATTAGGAGGGCATGTAGTGGTTGGACAGTCGGTCATTCTGTGGTCCCAGGGAGAAAAATGAAGGACCTGAGCATTTGATTTGTGCCTTCTGCAAAGCCATAGAGGCTCAGGAGGGTGGGGATAACAGCATCATTGTATCAGCCTTATTCCAAGCAAAGAAAAATCATGTTGGTGTCAATTTGAAAAATTCAGTGATGAGAAGACAAGACACCTGAATTGGGTAGGTTAGTGGATCTTGAAGGATCTTGAAGGTCTTTTCCAACCTAATCAATTCTATAATTCTAAGAACCAACATGCTTGCCTATTTAAATTCTGTGGAAAACATAACCAAATATTACCTCATAAAATAACAGCAGAGGAAAGTTGTAAAGTGATAAACAGAACAATTAAAGTAAAAGCACATTAGAAGCAGAAGTACAAGGCAAATGGCACCGAGTGCAATCTCTACTTCCTGATGATGCCTGTGTCAAAACTTCCCCTGCACTACTTGTTATTTCTACGTTATAATAAAAAATGATTACTGTGTACCACTGTTTTATTCCAAAACCTTACCGTTTTTGTTTCACAGACAAAACATTCTGGACCAAATCCATCTGGTACATGTTAAACAACTGCACAGGCACAGAAATTAATGCTCTCCCAGTAACAGTACTGCATTTGTTCTGTAACCATTTTACTGTTGGATATTTATTTCCTGTTAACTGTATTTATATAATACTTTTGCAATATAAAACTGAAACATATTAAATTTTTTATTAGTATTTCTGGGTGATAATTGATTGCGATCCAATCCTCTGTTCTTTGTTTACCTATACTATTTTCAGCAGGACACAGGAATTCAGATTTCATTAGAAAGAGAACAGTCAGTCCGAGTTTCCATATATAGTAAGTCAGTTTGCTGCTATTTCATTAAAACCTAATTTAGACTGAACTAAACTCTTCTCTGAGCTAATTAATCTGACATGGAAAACTTCAGAATACTAAATCACTAATGGTTTTATTTTTATATTAATAACTGCAGGCACATGTATTGACATCTTATAGATTAATGTCTGTATGGTATAAAAATGGAAGAGAATGAAAAATAAGACATGACAGGGCCATAGGTTTAATGGAGCCAAGTCTTGGTCAAGAAATGGGACTGTCTTTTTTATGAGAAAGGTGGACAGGAATTATAGACCCAGAAGATGGTATTTGGTGATGGGATTTAAGGCAATTCAGGAAGCCATTTAGTCTGTTCCAGATGGTGAAGGCAGCATGGGAGAGCAGCTCTCTGCCAGCTGTGGGGAGACAAGCAGGAGAAACACAATATTTAAATGATTTCTATTGGATTACATAAAAACCCCTACATTCAAAGTGTTAGGTTTGCAAAGTTGGGTACTCAGAGGCTAGGAAATGCCTCATTTAAAGTTTCCCAGACAAATTAAACTTGTAACTATTACATGCATTGTAAAATATTTAATTACAGGATAACATACACCTTTTTACAGAAGACCTTTGCCCTTTCTGTGCACATGGAGGGTATACATTTAATGAGCAACTACTCTATTCATGAACTTGTTTTATCCTCATTGTTAAGTGCGTGGCCTCATGCCTTATTTATTGTATCCTAGTCAAACTCTGCCCTGAATGCACAATTATTAATATCCTCATAGCATCTCCCATGTAATTTATTGCTATAGTATTTAATGCTTCACAATCATTAATTAATGTTTTTAACTTCCTTGTAAAGACAGGTCATTTTTCTTATTTTCATTGTTGGAAATAATGTGAGAGAACAAAGACTTTTTTTTTTTTTTTTTCCAGGAAACTTACATCCCTGTATCTCCTTTTGAAGAAAGGACTGTTCATTTTTTTCTTTTCTACCTTGACATGATGCTGAAGCCCCTTCCCTTCCTTCTGCAGTACTACCGTGGCAGCTGTTTGACAAGCCAGTGAATCTCAGCACTTGATTGTTTTGGAGCAAGTCTGTCCCACTGGGTCCATCTGCAGCCTGAGCTCTGACCAGACGTTTCCTTAGGCAGCAAGGGGAGAAAGTGAACAGCTGCCTGTCCAAAATAACTGCTTGAATGAGACAAGACCTCTGTGTAACCAGTCAGGGAAACGGTCCTTTAAAGTAAACTATCAGGCCCACGGGGATGCTGCTCACGCAGCTCCTCACATGCTGGTGCGGAGGATGTACAATGAGGATTTGAGAGGCTACCCCACTTGGCTGCAGCACAAAACAGGGGCATAATGCCACAGGCCAGAGCTGGCAGCTGCCACCAGAAGATGCCTAACTACCTACCTTGCCCCACACAATGACAGCAGTACAGACATTATATAAAGGACCAGCACGTCCAGCCTGTCCTGCTGTGGTCTTGCCTGTGTGGAGCATACAGACATCTCATGTAGCCACCTTGGTATTCCCGCTCCTTCCATAGCTATAGCATTCCATTAGGCCCTGCTTCCTTGCTGGCAGAGAGGGTTCTCTCCTCTGTGACAGCCAAAACATGTCCCTTGAGCAGGGCCTGTTGACTGTAGCTTTCTTGGGTTCACAGCTCAACACCCCTCTGCTGACAAAGTGAGCTCCCACACTGATACACTCACTGGGACATTGCTCCTGGCCTGGGGGTGATACAGGTGTCCCAGCAGATTCTCCCACACTTCTAGAAAGACAGGTAGCTGTACAGTAGGCAAAGTTTGACCTCATCCATGGATCCTTCCTTAAGACCAGTATCCAGTGATGTGGGGTTGAAAAATCAAACAATTATCGCTTTGGTGATGGGTGGTGGCTGACTTAATCATCCCTGTTGGTCCGGTACTTGAGGAGATTAACTACAACACAATAAGGTCTTCAGCAAGAANAAGGCGCAAGGGGTCGGAGGGCTCATTTCAATGCAAAGCGGGGATGGTTTATGCATATACATAGGCCTCTTGCAACACCTACTGACTATGTATAAACTAGTAGTTTAAGTAAAGGGTTTCGCCCCATGTGGGGCACGCACGTTTGTGGTGGGGCAACCCCCGTGCGTCCGGCGCTGGATAAACAGACCTACTTTACAACTTGCAGGAGTTGTGGAGTCTGATTTCCGCATGTCATCCAGTGCCTGTAGATACTAGCTTATGGGAGTTATAAAGCTGTCATGGATCTTGTAGAAGTCACAGAATCACAGAATATTAAGGGTTGGAAGAGACGAGACCTCCAAAGATCATTGAGCTCAATCCCCCTGCCAGAACAGGACCAAAACTAGTGTAGATCACTCAGAAATGCATCCAGGCAGGTCTTGAAAGTCTCTACAGTAGGAGACTCCACAATCTCTCTGGGGATTCTGTTCCAGTACTCTGTAACCCTTGCAATAAAGCTACATTTCCAAAGTTGCGCTGGTGGACTCCATTGTACAAATCCCAGGAAGATTACCCTAAAAGACATGGATGTACTGAGCTTCTCTTATCATGGTCCTGCAAATTCATATGAGCTACCTTAAACTTTAGAAGTTTATATTTGCATTGCTCCCTGTGCAGCTGAAGTAAACGTGAGTTACTGTCATAGCCAGTAGGAAATGGCATCAAGCACATTCCTCAGTGCTCTGCCTTCCCAGATCCATTAGATTCCAACCTAGCAGAAGCAGAAGAGCTTCACATAATTCTGTGAAAAGCTGCAGTAGAAATGTGAGCCTCAGTATGAATGGAGCACGAGTAGGAAATGTCCGAGTGTGGGAGAACAAGAAGTGATGAAAGAATAGCATGAGTTAATAGCACTTAAATGGCACCTAGTAGGTCAAGTCCACAGCACAACTATCTACAATGTCTCTACATACCCAGACTGAAAACAAAACAAAAGGCAACCTAAATGCAACAGCCTACACCCAGAAAGAGAGACAAAAGAACAATGAGCTAATCAGCAGTATTGCCTAATAACTCACAGAGGTGGGACAGCTGAAGAGATAAACGTTCATAGTCACTGTCAACTTGTAAAAGGTGTAAAAGATACATTCAGAATCCATCCGCGTGGTTTCCAGTAATAAGAACAACCTAGAAGACATGAGGAGGACTAAATTAGTTTCTCTCATCCCTTGTCACCTCAAACAATCCTGGATAGACCATGTGCAGACACTTTTCAAGCTTGCGAGTACAAAAGAATGAGCAAATAAAATGTAAGAGAGAATGACTGTGCACAAGTGATACAAAATTCATGCAATTTTGATTCATACAAAATAAAATGACCTTTCCTTCTTATGCTGTCTCTTGATGAGGGTTGCTCTATTAGTTGAGCTTTGCAGCAGTTCCGGATGTTGGATGCCTCTCCGTGGATTCCCTCCCACCAGATGAGTGAATCCGCTCATGCCAGGGCTCTAAATTGGTTTGGCCTCAACGTGCACTGGTTATGAAGCTGCACGTGCTCCCAGGTGGGATATCCTGGTGAAAATCAGACTCTATTTGAGCCCCAGGTCAAAGCATGAGGGAGAACCAGCACACAGCAAAGTGCTTTGGGTGGGCACAGGCATATGGCTCTGGCTCTCATGCTAGGACAGAGAGTACTTGGCTTCCTACAAGCCAGCACCTGAGTGTTACACCAGGAATACTATACAGATTACAAAAGAGGACCTCACCATCCACCATCACTCCCCGGCCCTTCATTACATCCTTTCTAACAACTCACAAGCTGTGTCTATTACCTCTACTGTCTGCAGAAAGACAACATTATCTCCACTCCCTGTTGCCCACCTACTGCAACAGTTTTAGGTCACTAGTTTTACTGAGGCACCCACTAAACTTCACAGTGTGGGGAGTGGATCTGAAATACCAAAGCCTAAACAGCCTTTACAAACGAGTCACTCCTCCCTTGCCTATTAATAGCTTTGCAAACTCCTGTAGCACATAGCTAGAGTACTCATCTTTAAATGTTTTATGAGGTTGTGATAGTAACCCATTCATCATTTATGGTCAAGCACTAAAATATTTTGCAGGCAACTGTCTCTGACACTAGAAAGTGTTAATAAATATCAGTTACATAAAATTACAACTTTCTTACATATAAGAAAGTTGTGACCTCAACATAATTAGCATTTCAATTTTAAGAAAAACCCTAAACCAGTAATGAATCTATATAAGATCCTTGTGATTGAAGTAAGTGCTGAAGAGAAATTCAAATTATTTAATTACCATGCAGCACTGGGAATGTGAGCCTGGCTTACAGCCTTACACCATCAGTGCTGGAAGCTCTGCTTCCAGGAGCTTTAAGTTTGGGCTCCATGAAGTTACTGCTGAACAGGCTGCATTCACACACGGCAGCATTTTGGTTATTGCCAGGGAAAATAAACTGCTTCAGCGTATGGCTATCTACAAATCATGTTTGGTCATAGTTAGTATTCACATAGAAACAAGTTACTATGTATATCCAAAAGCTGATCCTTCTTTGTAAACCGGATCCATGCCACCATAAGCAAACAGAAAATAATAGTAAAATAAATAATAAAGGACTAGATGTTTCCTCTGCATCACTTCAGCAGTGAAAAGGGACGCCAGTGAGAATGATAATCATGGTCAAAGCACTTCCACAGTACAGCTGCAAAATCAGTCTAGCAGTCTGAGGAAACAACTACACAATAGCTTCATTGCTCCTCAAATAGTTATTTTCCAGCCTAATCAACTCTGTGATCTGGTTCATTGCACAAATAACCATGGTGGCACAGAGGGCAGGAAAGAGTCGAGGAAAAGGGGTGGCAAAAGAGCTGAAGGGTAAAGTGCTTGTTAAGCCATCACCGTCAGCAGGTAAAGATGCTCAGAGCTACAGTCTTATGCAGATGGTCCCATGGAGTTCATCACCATGTCTTTTAGGGACATGGTTTAGCAGTGGATTTGACAGTGATAGGTTTGTGATTGGAATCAAAGATTTTAAAGGTCTTTTCCAACTTAAATGATCCTATAATTCTCTGATCCTTCCACAGTAGTTTGTGGTGTCCTTCCTTGTGGTCATTAGGATGCAATGCTTTTAGAAGTAAGCAGCCAGAGACCGATGGTAGTACACTCAGGAGAAAGTCCAATCTTATGAAATGGTCAACGAAATGTAAACATTAGATGACAGCTGATCAAATAAATCCACCAGCAGTTTAGCTGCAATATCATAAAATAATACAGAAGCAGCTTTATAACAGTAGCCACAGCAATCAACTGATTTCTACAGATGTATAATAAATGAATGCAAAACTCCCAAATGGGTCACATTATTCAGACTTGAAGTGAAAACAGAGCTGTTTTCCCCAACCCTGGATGTGACTTCAGTGATAATAGCTCCAAAAAGGACTTTGGTCTGATCATGTATTGCAAAATGGTTGCTATCATTTTCCCAGACAGAATTTTGGCTGCAAGAGAGGGAATTGTCCTATTTGCTTTCAAAACTAGCTGAAATCCATTTGATGGCTTTCTCAGAATTTGGGACCTGCTAATCTGATAGATGATTCCTGGCAAAGTTTACAATTAGCGGTTGTGACTGTTCACTCAACTCCTGCTCAGAATTTTGGCTGCACAGCCCACACCAAGGCCTGATGTATATTGGGAGAGATGCCATTAGGTCAGAGGAAAAGCATCACAAAGGTAGGACGGGAGGGACAGGAAGAGATAAAGTGCCCTTATGCAGCCATTATCACCCAGAGATTGCTATGTTCTATCACCTGCACATTGCTGTCTCCTGCAGCAGTCATCTTTGCATGCTGTCTGAATCATCAGAAGCCGCTAACATATAGAAATGGCACAGACAAAACTTCCAAGCTGAAGGGTATAAAAACATCAGCTTAACTAAAAAGCTTTGGAAGCTGATCCAACAGCAGCAGGACAGTTGAGGCTTTTGTGCTCCCTGGTGTGATATAGGGGATGCCTGAGCCATGACAGAGGAGGAAGGATGAGCACAGTCACCCTCAGCTAGATACCATTTTGCTCATGGGTGCGTGAGTTGAGTTACAAATTAGGAATTAGAGAACTTGCAATTGAGAAACCTCATGATTTACATGGTGAATTAGTGGATTCATGTGATAGAAAGGTCTGTGCAGGGGGGGTTGAGCCCATGTTTATTTCTTTCTTAATGAACTCAAAGTTTAATTTACAGACTACATTGCCCTCTAAATTTGAGACATCCAAACGGATCATGACAACAGTCTTGAAAAGTGCAGTCTATTTCAACATGGCTTGGTCTATTTCAACACAGAAGAGTGAAAAGTTGAATTAATTTACTTGAAGTTACTTTTGAATAAATAAATAAATAATAACACCGCCCCATGAAACAAACACCACATCTGAGGGCTGATACATATGAAAGTTTGCCCACAGCTAGCCAGGTGGGCGAGTCTACAGAGCCATAATCACTCATTTCATTACATAAGATGCCAGTGAAGCCAGAGAGAAACAGACCTCAAACCTATTTTAACCCATACTGACCGAGTCCAATCCATTACGCAACTGCTTTTGATGTCTTTAATAGGTTTCACTATGGAGTTTACTATGGGGCATTAGCAAACTTCCATCATTTATTTCTAGAGATATCAAAACTTCTTACAACATAGTGCTGCTGCTTGTAGAGACTTTGAATTTAATTATACCACTTTGCACTTTATTACTTGACCAGGGTGAGCCATCTCGATTAATGTCTTCATCAGCCTTTCTAGACTGCTTCAGCTGCCTGTAAGAGCTTCCCTGATGATTGCAATAATTATCATTGCAACATCCTAGGAGTGCTTTTTTTAAGACTCAGTTCCTCATTTGTGATTTATTTACAAGCATAGTCTCATGCCAGGAATCTGTAGGTAATTGTAGGGTCTCTGTTTAGACTTATAGCCTATGAGCATTACTAACTCCCTGTAAAATGCTTAAGAAAAAAACCAAAAACACCAAAACAAACAACAAACCCACTGAGTTTGAGCCAGTTCAGTGTTTTTTTCACTGCCACAGTAAAGAAAAGGGAGGAAACAGAACTAGGATCTGCCTCACTAGTACTCTGCCACAAACCAGACAACTTTTACACCAAATAGTCCCCAAGAGCTACCAGAGACTGTGTGGATGCTGGGTTAGCATGCTTTTCTTTTCAAGACTGTGATATTACCCCTGATTGTTTATGACATGCCTTGTGACAGTTCTCGGCTGTGGACCAAAACAGTAGGTGCTGTGCTGTCAGAGGAGAGAAAGGTTCTGGCCCTCAAAGCTTCCTGTACACCTACACAATGCTGGCAGGACAAGATGGAAATCCTGGCCAGGAACACTGGTGCCAACCATGGATCTATGGCTTGAACATTGGTAGTCTGCTGTGCACCCAATCTGCCTTGGAGTAGAAGAGCATTGTCAGACCTGGTGAAAGAAGACAGCCAAGAAGTGGCAGCTCTTGTGGTATTGTGTGGCCCAGGGGACAGCCCTTCTCCCCTGGCCAAGAGATGGAGCTGTGGCACGGAGGCAGTTGCTCATATAGGGCGGTTGCCAAACCTGGCGCCTTCTGTTTGCAGACACACTGCCTGGTTGCACATAAATGGAGATGATGAAATGTGGCAAGAGAAAACTAAACATAAGGTCTGTCACATGACATATTAATAAATATTGGGTTATACAACCCCATTCTAGGTGTTGTTCTTGTGGGCAACAGAAGCAAATAGTAACTGGCAAACAGACAGACTCACCAAAGGGGAAGCTGAAGCAGCTCCCACTCTATAGCTGGTCCCTGTATGGACAAGAAGCAAATCTGTGCATATTCACACACATGCATTACTGTGCCCACACTCTCATGATGCTGATCCCTGAAAACAACTTTGTTATTGTGCAGACTTTTGTTTATGATGAGCAACCTAAATGAAACCTTCTGCCCAAGCACACACGCTCTTGCTTAGGTAGGATGTGCCATGCCACTCGCCTAAAGCAGCACTCAGAAATGTGACCTATGGGTTTCCCAGCACCACCACAGCAGAGGTTGGCCAACACTTGTCTTCTCACACTTCTCATCTAGTATTTCCTTCTCTGCAGAGTAATACAAGATCTCCCCTAATTATAGCAGGATTTTTATAGAAGTTCTGGTACTAGATTTCCTGTTCAGGAGAGTATGGCCATTTTCGTACTTCCAAGACAGCAATTCAACAGCCAGTGTTGCTGCTTCAGACAAAAGTCACTAACCAGGCATGTCTAGCTCTCAGTTGCTATTGTGTTTTTGCTTTGACTGTAATATTCTTTCCTCAGTTGCAGCACTTATTACGTTCTCCACTATAGGTACCTTACATACTCCTAGCAGTCAAAAATCAAAAGACGTTTCCCAAATAGGTGTCAAGTCCTCTGAGTCTGTTGAGACTGACTCCATTCCTTACCAGATAAAATCAGTCACAATTTATGAGGGGTCTTCGAGCAAAGTCTCACATCATCATTAAATCCAAAAGCAGTTTGTCTAGCAACTGTCTGCTACATTCAGATTTTATTACTGGCAGGCTTGCAACCCTCAGAGGAAGAGGTTTCTGAAACATGTAGTAGGAGGGCTCTTTTCACAGCCACCAAGCAACACTAAACCTCTGCCACAGACTCATCTGGGACACCTTTCTCTGCTGTGGGCCTCTCACACCTCAGGGGCCAGAATTTACTGACCAGCAAAAGTTTGTGACATTGTTCCACCTAATTTCAGCTCTGATCTGCACGCAGTTCTCGTTACAATGTCCCAGCTTCCAAAATTTCCCACTGCCGAAAGCATTTTCAAATTTCATGTAATCCTCAGTAATCCATATCAAACCTTGGTCATGGCATTATTTCACATCAAAAAAGCTGCACAACTTATCCCAACACCCCTGGCTGCAGAGGAGTGACCACTGTCATTCCTGTGAAAGACCCCTTGCACCCAGCTGGCACTTTCCCTGCCTCCTGTAGCCTTTTAATCACACTCATCCCTCCTTCCTTACATTGCCACTCCTGAGGATCTGCTACTTTCTGAGGATGGATTTATTCTGGTAGACATCCAGCACAAGGCTCTGCACTGCTGATATATGGGCAGCTCTGCGTAGCCAGGGGGCTCAGCCAGCCCACCCCATATGGCAATTTATATCCCTGGACAAGGTTTTACTCCTAATCAGGATGACCTGATTCCCACAGTCTCTGCTTCTCTGGTGGCATTTCTGCCTGAGGCCTCTTGCCAAGGCTGGGAGTGCTCACGCTGCAGCTCTGGTGCGCCTATTAGGGCACTCTAATCCATTGGCACAAACAGCCCCAAATCCCTTGCTTCGAAGGGCAATAGCCCAAAATCTGCCTTCTCTGCAAGAATTCTTCTTGCAGCTTAATAATGCTGTATTATCTAGGAGCTTTTCTCCCTCGACCACTAAAAGCATTTCAAGTGTAGAAAGTGAGCAGAAAAGTCTGCAGCTTTCCCCTCCCTGGGCCTTGTAGCAGGTCAGTGCACTCAGGCACAGGGCCACACTCAGCCCGGGACACAGACAGTGCTGCTGGAAGTGCAAGAAAAGGCAGCCGAGGCAGCCACCTCCCAGAGACACCATCTTTCTCCAGCTGTGAAGAGTTTTCCTCAGACCAGTCAAAGGCAGAGTTAGAATAGCCAGTCCTGAGCGCTCTCTGGCTCTGAGAACCCCCATCTGTCAAACCTGAAGTCTACAGAATCAACCAAGTGGAAATAATTATTTTTAAGGAAAACATCCCCAGAATCAGCGAAGGGTTGCAGCTGGGCTCAAGTCTCAGTGTCACATCAAGACCCAGTCATGGCCACCAGAATGATATGCCAGCTATGAGTCTCATTCCTGCTGCCTCTGAGAACTGCAGTGCAACCAGAAATAGGATTGGTGGGGACAACCTCCCTTATTAGGTGGAAACCATTAGCCAAAGGAATGAGGAATGAGCCCATAAAAGAATCTGTCTATCAAGAGGTGCATCTGGCTCTCGCCATCAAGCATTTGCATGGCTCCCAAGCGTTTACAAGTAGAATTAATAAGATTTTTTTTTTCCTTTCATCAATTCTAGGCAGTAGGAGGAACAATTGATTAGTTTGCTTGTTAAAGTATTACTAACATACCATGCTGTAGTTTTCAAACAATCAGATCTTGATTGATTTTGGTCACGTAAATAAAATTCTTACAAGGATTATTTTCAAGCCTATTTAAGTCTATATATAAATGCAGCATTATTTTCAAACCTCAACTTCCCTGGCCCCAACAAACTAAAGAGTGTGTTTTCATGCACATGGCACAGGAAATGAAGAGTTTTTATGGGAATATTTAAAGGTCACTTCTGCAGACAAAGCAGATTTAGAAAAACTCATTCAAAAGGGTCACTCTTTCAGAGTTGGAAAGGGCAAATTATGAGCCTTGGAACCAGCATCCATACTCCCAAAGTAATTTCATTTTAATCACACTGTTTACTGGATACTTGTAATGAGCATGCAGAAGATTAAAGGTGAATGGATGAAAGGATATCAATTGTGCAGAGCTTGGGAAATAGCCCCAGATTCTGGCTTTGGAGAGAAGTTCATTGGAAACTCTTGCTGAGCATTCTTATTTCCATAATAAAACCAGAAAACAAACATCTTCCAAATGCACTGGAGGCACTACAGTGGCCTCTGCCCACAAGTACATGTACTTTGGGAAAAGCCCAGATTACGAAGCTTCTGGGCCAAAGATTAAACAAGCAGTGACAGAAACGTTTCTGGGCAGAGAGGGACTCTTGCCTGGAGGACTATGGGCTTCCTTGGCAGAGCCAAGTATCCTCAAGGCAAGATGTGTTTCAAGAAAATACAACATGCCAATCTAAATATAAATCTTGAATTCAGCCCTCCTTGCAGTTTCACACTTGTTTTTTTTACTGAATGTTCCTTAATGAAAAAGGAAATGTTTGGGGGAATACAAACAAAAGAAGAAAACCTCAAAACAAATCTACAAGGAAAATGTATTGACAGCAACATCCACCCAACAAAGGCACAGACAAAATCCCTCACTCCCCATTAGCCTGTAACTGTGTCACAGAATAAGCAGGGGAGGGCCAAGGCACAGCCAATAAAGGATCTTTACAATGACAAAGAGCAAAAGGCAGGAACTTTTAGATCATTAGGGAAAAAAACCAAAGTGCTATTTATGAGGAAAAAAAAAAAGTCAAAAGAAAACCTGTAAAAGTAGGAGAATATCTCACTGATAGGGCACAAAGGAAATTGAAGAATCAGTTCAATAGCAAGAGGGAAAGTTCTGGGAGAGTATTTTTTCACAAGCAGTGAATTTGACATAATCTGAAAACAATGAGTAAATCCGGGTTGAATTCAGCTAAATTCTTGTCTGAAAGGAGAACACAGGAATAGATTTTTGAAGATGACAAATCCTTCCATTCCAGCAGTTTGCAAATAAAGTTTTGCTACTTGTTCAAACTAGCACTGTATTAAAAATAAAATATAAAATAAAATAAGACCACACCACAACAATAAAATAAATAAAACAAAACACTAGAATGATCAGAATACAAAACATTCCATTTTGGTGCAATGAAACATTTTGGTTCATTCAAGGTTTTGGCCCGATGAATTTTTTTAATTCATTTATATTTTTTTTTGTTTGTTTCATTTTGCCAAAGAAAGCTGTGGAAAATTCTGATCCAAGAGATTTTTTCCTGCTTTTTTCAGTTTGGCTTCCGAACAAAAGAAAAAACCCTAAGCAGAATTTGCTTGAATCTATTAGAGTCATTGAATGAAATGATGCCAAGGTAACATAATTTTATCATAGCAAAATGAATATGCTGAAGCATCAGATTAGTCTAAAGCAGCTGTGTACTGGTTTTTGCTTGCTGACTGCTGAAGGAAATACAAAAGAAACAATGCAATGCTACACGTGATGAATTCTGGAATACAAACTGTGTATCTAGAACCCAAAGATGGTAGAATCTTTTTCTGCCTGGGCTTCTGGCCACACATACCAATGATATACCACTAGTGAAGCAGACAGATGATCTCCAAAACTTTTTTTTTAATGGCCTTCAACTGACAAACAGCGGCTGCCTTCTGCTAGCACAAGTATTGTCTCGGCCTTCACAGGTTATTTATCAGTGCAGTGCTGCAATGTATTTCATTTCAAAAGACATAAGTCATTTTATCTGTAAAGTTATATGAGGTTCTTTCAATTTTTGTGTGCCCTCACTTTTAATGCTGAATGTTTTCTGGTAGGCAAGATGTGATTCATGAGACAGGGGCAGCCTCCTGCTGCTATCTCTGCTCCCATTTGTGCAGCTCCTATGGACATTCCTGCTACCACTGAGGCCACTGCTGGGATCAGTGAACTGTTCCTGCATCAAGAAAAGCAGCCTGAGTGAAAATATGCTTCATTCCTTTTCACGTGTGTTTGGCAAATCGAAATTTTTAGAGCTTATTTCTCAGAGAAGAAGAAAAAAAAAAAGGGGGGAAAAAAAAAGGCACCTTATTGTCTTCACCAGAAAATACATACACACAGAGCACAGACAAAGAATAATGAAAGGGAGCCATCAAAGCCATTACTAATGTAGGAGTCCTCCTAGTGCTATGCTACCAGCAGCAATGATCTGTCCCCATCTTGACAAATGGTCTGTGTCTGGGGCTCACAGGACTGAGAGCAGTGTTTGCTGACAGGTAAAGAGCAGTTTCATGCCCCCTTTGTGCTACCTGCTATGGCTCCAGCAGAGAATGGGTCTCTCTCATATAGAAATAAAATAATGAATGAAGTAAGCACCGATAAAGAGAGATCTCTCTGAAAAGCACCTAGTCAAACATGCCAGTTAGGTGTGTCATGAAAATGTCAGTATAATGCAGTGTGTACTACATCCAAAACAGAAATAGTCTTCCTGACACAACATTAGACAAGGGAAGCAATGAAGCAGTAGCAGAAATGGTGAATTAAAGACAGGTATACCACTTCGATACTCATGCAGGAGTTTAAAAACATTTGTTTTGTACTGGCATAAAAACTGTGAGTAATAGAGTAAGATGCAATATTTTCAGTGATTATTAGCTTATTGGACAGCATATATGACAGGCAAGCACTTTGGTAATGATGTTAAGACTTGCTTAAGACCATCTGGGAGGGCATAAAGTGATTTAGAACAACATTTTATGGTCTGGTGAAGCTCACATTAGTGTGCTCCATATTATTAGAAAAGTCCAAAGATGAAGCAAGGAGGAAGAGGATCTAATAGGGAAACATCTGCTTTTTCATTTTTAGGATGGTGGCAGAATAGCTTCCAAATGTGTAATGGTACATACTGTAAATCTGTAGTCATATTTTATAAAAAATATTCCACATGGTACATAGCAAGACACTATTAAAGTAGAAATACTCCTGTCAAAAGGCAAAGACACTTTAGCTATTGGTTAAAACGTGGATAGAGGACAACAAGTTACTGGAAAAAATTTACAGGCAGCTAGATAGCATGTGCATACTGCCAACCTCATGCCTATTCCCACACCAAGGCATGCAGTTCCCTAAAAGATCAAATATAGATTTAGGACCATGATGCTATGTCAAATTATTATTCAACACATGGCGTACATAACAGGCAAAGGTTTCACTTCATGTATTTCATATTTATAATGAAACCATAAGTCAAACTCGATAGCTAGGCGGTATCTTGGATTCATCCACTGTGGGTCTGGTACCCTGGGTAGCTGTTTCGTAACAAATCCCAAATAAAGGGTGGAAAACGGGTTTTATAATTATTGAACTTGTCTCTTTTGAAGCTGAGCAGTTTCAGATAACCTTGATACCGTACTGAAAGAGGAAGACAGTTTCACTTGTTCAGAGAACATAATATTTGAATATCTATTTTTTAAGAATACTATTTAGTAATTTCTTAAGAAGCTTCTCACCAGCACTAGCATCTATTCCCAGTGTTGCCATGAGTGAATCAGCAGGTGAGTAGAGTGAAACACAGTGGGGTTGCCAAGATTAAATTACCTCTGTGCCCTTCAATCTGGAATCAAAGCTTTTTGTCTCCCAAATAGAGATTGTCCAGGGTATTGGTCCCACATAGCTCACATGATGCCACTGCAATGAGAGTGCTGCTGTCTAAAACAGAGGATGCACCTTGACCCCAGGGACTTACCTCTGCATCTGACCGTGCTTGCTATGAGGAGCCCATTCTGAAGTGCTACAGCCATGGTCTGCATTTAAACTGCTGCTTACATAAGTCTTGAAAATAGGCATAAAGACAATTTATATTCCCATTCAGGTTACTGGTTACTTATATCAGGCAGACCAGACTGCCTGGGTCTCCTCACTGCATCCCATAAGGGCAGGTGAGACCTGCAGGCCTGGGCTCAGTTTAGGCAGGCAAGAAGTGTCATTGCTGGAGCTACACAGTGGTACAGCCTCCAAGGCGCTGTGTGACCAGCATACCAGGTACAGAGCAGATGTTGCCTAAGTTAAGCATGCGAATTGGTATTTGCAGTACTAAGACTAGAATTTAGGCTCTTTGGTCTAGGAAAGGCATCTTCCCCTTTGTAGAGCCGAGATAGAAAAGCTACAACTTCTGAATGTGACAAAAATCTCTACTATAAATTATGCATTAGCTTTCTGTGCAGTCTTTCAGGTGACAGAGCAGCAGATGGTTTTTGAGTCATGTGCACATATGTTTCTCAGCAGAAGAGGATCCTGTGGAAGCTTCTAGGCACAAACACCACAGAAAAGATCAGATAAAATCCTTTCAAAGAGGAAGAGGAAAATATGTCATTTTGGTGACAACTTAAAAAAATAATAATAATCAGATACTCAAAAAGATATTTCAGCATGTATTTAAAGCTGAGTAGAAGCTTTCTGGATTGAGACAAATGAATATATGTGGCTCTGTGTCTTTTTTAAGTGTTTTGTGAGCAGATTGTCATAGAAGCCCCTGAGAATACACCCTTAGGATGACAGCAGAGGCCTTGAAAGTACAGCCACAGTACATCTCTGGAGGTAAAAGCACAAATACAGATGGTCAAGGATGGTCAGAAAAGGAATGTAGCCCTGAGAGCTGGGCAGGGTATAACAAGGAAGCCATGAAAAAAGGGTAAAAAGAACTTATACTAAATAAACCATCTCCTTTACGGTGAAAATGCAAAGGAGGGAAAAAGAAGGAGTTAAAAAACACTCTGCAAAATTAGGAATGCAGGAAGAGCAGAGCAAGAGAAGGTGTCCCTGCACAGTGCCATCGCCTCACCCAGGCAGTAACAGCATCATGCCCAGCCAACACTCATCCACAGCGGGTCCTCACTCCCCTTCTGCAGAGCAGCAGTTCCGGGCTACCTGACACTCAGCAACTACCCATTGAGTGGGAAAAAAAATAAAAATCTCTAAGTACTTGAAAACTTCTAAAATGTTGGTAAACTTCAGATAAAGAGTAAATAATTAATGACTCAAATACTTCCTAAAAATGTATTTCTTTGCTCTAGGAATTCCTGAAATGAAGCTTCTCAAATGCAATGAACCTATAAACAGCACAGCATTAATTCTGGAAGGTTCTGAATTTAACAGGTTTCTACCTTAACATGAGGTGGGAATTATTATTCCGTCATTCTTTCTGGAATGATATTAAGATTCAGATGCTGAGTGTGGCAGTGGAGTGCGAAGGGCTTGCTGTACGCAGAGCAGCTCCTCGCTGCACCTGTTTCCGATCGATCACCTCATTATCATTTCGCACAGTGGGAGAGAACACAGCTAAATTTGCCTTTGGAGAAAAATGAAATTTCAATGGGCTTTTTAACGTCCCTTTCATCTGCAGTCCTGTATGCTACTTCGTGGGGCCAGGCAATACAGCATGGCCATAATGGAGCTTTATTGCCCAGCACAGGATTGAAAAGAAATGAATCAGAGAGGTCTGCAAGCTGCCAGGACAGAGTGGACATGATAAAGCAGTGAAATAAGAAGCTATGCCCATACAACAGGTTTTTTTTCTCCTCCCTCCCACCCTCACAATGGATAAATTTAACCAAGAGCAACGATGGAACAACACATGGAGAGGAAGGAAGCGGGAAAATCATCTCATTTTTCATGGTTTCATAAATCATAATAAAACACCATCCCTGACTGTTTTCATCCTTGTGGCCAGGTGGGCTCCATGCTGCAGTGCACAGAAACAGTTTGGTCTTCCCAGAACAGCTTTTTGCTTTCTGGGGTGGCAAGGGCTAGAGACCCAATGCTGCTGGGCTGCTCACTGCTTCCAGAGATGCCAGGAGGGCTTCAGGTGCCCCTCCAGACACTCCCTAAAGTTGACTCAGGGAGTAACTTTGAGGATATTTCTAATAGGATAGGAAGCTATTACAACTGCAGCACCATAAGATGAAAACAACTGCTGTAGAGATGCATCCCATTGGTACAGACATCCCTCCTGACAGTCTTTGTAACCCCTTAGCTCTGTTTGGTTTTTTGTATGCACACTGATGAAAGCAAAAACTAATTTGCACATAGGGAAAGCTTGGTAAAGAGTCACAGAATAATTCTGAGTGTTGAATATGTACAATGTTGAGGTAATCTGGGAAAATCTCCACACATGCATTTTTCTTGCAAGTTTTCACTTGTCTTTCTGGTACCATTAATTCCCCCTCTCCTTACAGCCTTTGCAGACAAAGATGTAACCAAGTGTCCTTTCCAACAGCAGCCCTCCTAACTCAGAGTCTGACCGACTCTGAATAATAAAAGCAGTGAGGAAAATGATTAAATCAGGATTCCTTCATTACAACAGCAGCTTGTCTTTTATTAGCAGATCCTATTTGTTTGACGCTGAAAACACTTACAGAAAAGGAGTGCTGAGAGTTGACTTGTTTTATTTGCCACCGGTGCATTGCACTGGCTTTTGGTTACTGGGGTCCTCTGCTGACCATTGCGTAACAATCTGTCACTTGCCCAAAATCTGCTCACGTCTGTAAGGTGAGATAAAATACTAAAGAGAGGTGGTTTGACACCACTATTCATTTCGTGCAATTGATTCAGCACAATGCAAGTGGTACCATGCAACAATTTCAGTTCTTTTCTAGACTGAAAGTACACACGAAAAATAGATACTCCTTTTTTAAAAGCTCAAGGAAATTGAGGTTGGGGATTCTCTTGATTCATCATGACCAGAGCATTTAATTCTATTCTGACAAGTGCATTAATTTAAGTCAATGCATCTTGGGAAGAAACGTATGAATAAACTGATTAAATTTCATTTATATTCAGTATTGAAGAAACATTTTTAAAATTGTAGGCAAAAAAAAAAATCTTACACCATTTCTCCTCTTCTGATTCTCCAGCAGCAAGTAAAGTGTAAGAAGTGTTTTGTGCAGGGTTGTAAATTCTTCTACTAATAGTATGCATTTCACCATGCACAGTGAAATGAAGAGAAAGGAACGATAGTTTGTTCCTGAAAGAAGAGGATTAACATCTGACAGGTACAAGAGGACAACCAAAGACGACGGCAAACAGTAGAGGTCAAATGAAAAGAGTAAAACAACCAACAACTTCTGAGAGGTTTCAGAAGCAGAAGCCCTCATTTTTCAGTCAGTAAATCCCTAAGCAGAAAGTGATTAACTTGTGGCCATATGCAATCCTTATTTCCAACACTTAATTTTGTCCAGTGTCTCAGGATACTACATCTTGGCACAGTATCAGGCCACACAGAGACCCTGAATGAACTCACTCAAGAGCTAAAGCAACTAAAGCCCTTCTGAGAAGTGTATTAAGAGCATCACTTTATCCTGGCTGGACTGCATCTAGTCTTTAGAAGATGATTGAATATAAATCTCTCAAGCTCTAGAGAAAAATGTAGCCATTGGGTGCTTGTGTGCTGTATGCATGATGCAGTATTTTTCCATCTAGACAAACTCATCATTGTCTTGACAGATGCTGAGTGTTTCTCTTGTATGACTAAATTACTGACCTAGAGATGTGGCTATTATAATTATTAAATAAATATAAATAATAATAAAATCCCTTAAAAAGTAAGTGGATCCTCAGAATTCAATAATAAAATTCCCTGCTGATCTCAATATTACAAGAAGTTCATCTTTTACAGCCAAAACCACCCTTTCAAAGAAGATGGAAAGGTTAAATTAGCATCAGGTACTATGTAGTCCTGTTGGCAGTAAATTGATGACTTCTAGACCTATTAGGTATTACAACTTGTTAGTACATTTATCAAGTATATGAATCATCCCATCTCCATTTTTCAGGCATAAGCTCAAATGCCCATTAGCGAATGTCAAGATACTTTTCATCTAACCTTAACCGGTTTCCATGGTAAACAAATAGGTGTTCTACCTTGAAGAATCTGATGCTAAATTATTTCCCTCAGGTCTTATAAGTAATCAGCTGCAGAACAGAAAACTGCATCCCATTTCCCAAGTTCAAGGCTGGCAAGCTAATCTCTGGACAGGTTCCCTCTCTTTCATATTAAAGCAGCAGCCTGGAAAAGGAACCACATGCTGTCATTCAGCTGAATCGTTGACCCTGTCATGATGCAAAGGATTGGTGGGAATTCTTGGGGTGGGCTATGGGAAGAGAGCTATATATATGGAGTAAACGCTTACTGGAGCATCTTATTGGCTGGAGTCAGTTTTGTAGGTTTTTCAAGATGCATCTGTTACACATCTCCCCGATTTTTTATTTTTTTTTTTTTTTCCATCATACAAGTGTTAGGCAACTCAATGCTAGCACAGCTCTACCAGGAGCCACAGTGGCAACTCCACAATCTGAGGCAGAGCATGAATTTATTTATTTTTTTATATATATCACAATCTTGTGCTGGTGCATTACCAGCAGTCCCATGTGCTTTAGAGTATTGCTGCTAAGAGCAGCTGCTGAGGACCTCAAGGGAGAATGGACTGTACAAGAAAAGCAGCCTTCTGGAGCATACAAGGCCTGCAAGACACTTTTTGGCATGTCTGTACTCTCAAGAATGTCATATTTCTCTCTCCACAGGTCCCAGAAGACTCTTATTTCCCAGCTCCAACCCTTAGGCAAGTCATAAGTAGAAAAACATTTCACAGTCAATATTGAGGTGTTTTCTAGGCCTCCTACCTCACTTCTGCAGACTTTACTTAGGAGAATGATGCAAAGCACCAAGTCAAGTAAGGCTCCTATAATCTCTGGGATTTACACATAAAAATCCAATCCTGATTAGCTCTGCCTTCCTCTCTCTAAAGGAAATGTATAAGACTTTGGATTTGTGAGCTCTAGGAATAAGTTCCTTAAATTATCAAAGCCTGTTTATTCAATACAGAAAAGAAATCTGTTCCTCAGTGAGTTTATAGGACTATTGAATAAATTCCAGTCAAACACTATCCATAATCTTCAATTTCCTGTTCCTCATCACAACAGATTTAAATCTAATTAGTACATTTATTTTCAACTGAATTCTTCTTTTATGAAAGGTACAAAATCTGAATGATAGCTTGACAGTGGGTTCAGAAATTACTTAAACAAGGGCTCGATCACAAGACTCCTGGAATAAAAGCTTTCAATGAGTTCTGGATGAGGCACTGAATCAAATAAATTTTGTACAAATATTTGAACACATTCTGTTGGGCAAGAAGAGTCTAGAAAAGCTTTCATCTTCTCATACAATCATTTCATTAAGATGAGCTGTTGCATCCTGAAAAATATCTGAAAGATGACTTATTTGGAAACAATTTTATCAACATGCCTGGTACACAGTATACTTTTCCTGTCACTCTGTTTCAATTACTAGTAGTATTATGAATAATAAATCACAATTAGTGGATATGGATATAGTAAAGTATGCAAAAAAAAGATTATGACTGAGCTTCCAGTGCAAATAAACAGTAAGTATTGGGAAGAGAATAATCCTAAAATAGCAATGAGTTTATTACCATGCAAATTTTGTAATAAGAAAAAAAGAAGAAAATAAAGAATAAAACAAAGACCACACACCCCCCCAAACAAACCACAACAACCACAAAACAGACAAACAAAACCACCCCACCTCCAAAATCCCACCTCCAAACCCCCAAACAACTCTCCATATCCAGCATTGCATTTTCTGTCGTCTCCTGGTAGATATCATAACTGCTAGAATGTTTCACTTCAAAATCCACATATGTATTAAACAACATTACAGCTGTGGCAAAAGGCCAGGCACTAACACAATATCACACCAATGTGTTTACCACTGTCCAGTCAAAAACAAAGCACTAGAAGTTCTGTGTGTACACAAAACTTTGTGCATCTGCTTGTCTGAAATAGGACTGCAGAGTTAGAGTCAAGCATACATTTTAACACTGATACAAATGTAAGTTTCAGCATGTGAAAAAAAAAATCTTTCAGACATCAGCTACGAATGTAACTGCATCAGGCAGACAAGAGTATTTTGCTTACAGTAATTTTAAGGTTTCTTCATAGTTAAGGGGGGCTGTTAACAAAGCCTTTTTATCACCTAGACAGAAGATGGTTTCACCTACCCATACCCAAAAAAAACGTATTTCTGAAATGAGGTGGCAGATGGGAGGCAAACCCTTGGGAAAAGATTGAAATCAACATTTTGATTAAATTACATTCTAAATGAAAGCACAGAGAATAAATTAGGTGTAAACATTATACCCAGAAAGAGTTCCAAGCAAGAAATTTGGTTAAGTGTTTTTCACTGCACAGAGGAAAGCCTCTTTGAGTTCATTTTAAATATGGGTGGATAAAAGAACAGTTTTCTTAGGTCTGTCTCTAAATTCATTGTAATTGCATTGCTGATATTCGTGCTATGTAAACAAATTCTCATTTGCATTTGATTTCATCTTTACTGCTGTTAGGTGTGATTTCAGGCAACCTAGAAAAACAAGGATGTAGTAAACTTTAGAGCTCTCCGTGCTGGCCACTGCCATGCCATCCCCAGGGCCTCCAGAAGGAGGAAAAAGCTGGGCTCCTCTGGAAACTAGAGGGGTTTAAGGCCAGTGCTATCCTCTCATGGTGTCTACACAACAAAGACATCTTTCCACACCCAGGATTTGAAAGGTTTCCCCCAGTAGCAGGGCACCAGCTAAGACTGCAAACACCCTACAGCCTTAGAATGAGTTTCTAACAGTGGCCCTCTTCCCTTGCTCAGTTTAAGGAAAACACACGTCCCCATTAACTGTCTCTCCAAAGATGTTAACCATCTGTAATTCCCATTCTCCTCCTTCCCAGCTTTCATAATAACTCTTAATGCAATAAAGTAACAGTCTCTCTCTCTCCTTCACAAGGTTGACTGCAGGTGGTCATGGTCAGAATCTCATGTAATGGCACTTCAGTAGCAATTGCTGCTCTGCTAATTAGTTTGTGCTCTCAGCACTTGATGAAAACAGAAAAGGTATTTGAAAGTAATGAAGTCAACAGCTGAGATGTGACAGAGAAAACTGCTAAGCAAACCTGAGATCTTTAAAGTTCAAATAACCAAGACGTCAACAGGGAAAGGCTTGAAGTCTATCTGTGGAAAGGGAGCCCTTTTCTTTCTCCATAGTCTGATGCATCACTTCAAGCTAAAGACGGTTTTGACTTTTCAGTTCATGTACATGGTGTATAACCATCACAGCCTCAATTTCTCAAAAGTGTTCCATACCCACAACTTCAGGTAAACTCAATGGCACCTGGATTTGCCTAGCTCCTCTGAAAAGCCAACCTTGTATTTCTTCTCTTCCTTGCAGAGCAACTTTTTCAGCACAAACCAGATTGAACAAATATGTCTTTACAACAATATTAATTTCAAAAAATGTGAACAAGACATCAAAGCATGATTTCCTGTCTGATGGCAAAAAAAAAAGTATCTTGCCTTTAAAGTAAACTACTACATCTGATCTTTTGCACCAAAATGGAAACTTTTTTTGAATTATGGAATTTCCTGCGGGCAGGGAAGGAACTTCTGGTTCCTGCCTAACTCTGCTCTATCCAGCCTTGTTCCTGCTCAAGTGCAAAACCTAGAAAATCCCAGTCACTGCCATACTCTCCCTTTGCATCTCATGGTCTTGCCAGGTGGCTTCAGCTGTGTTTTGTGCTACAAAAAAAGAGTCTCTGCTGCTTTTATTTCTGAGCACAAAGACTGATAGTTTAGCACATTCAGCTCCATTAGGGATTTACGATTGCCTTGGTATGGGATGTCTAGTCACAGGCCATTAAGCTTTCTCTTTAATATCTAAAGTAGATGGGAGTTTTGTATTGCCACATGAAAAAGTGATTTTGAAAGCTTCCCAAAGACGTACTATCTTGGGGTGGGAGGTTGGAGGGTAGAAGGGCACAGAATCCAACACCTTTAGATTTTAATTTGTCAAAAGCTATGCAGATGTTTTCATCTTTCTCCAAACACCAGTCTGTGGATACCCGAATTTCCACAGTTCCTTGTGAGAGCCACTGTTCAGACAGCTGGTGTGTTCCTTGCCACAAGCTGAACTCTATGGCCAAAACAGCTCCTATGATGAACTGTTATTTAGGACAAAAGCAATGTTAAAATACCGAAGTCCTCAAAAGGTGAAATTCCTTCTCCCTGACACTGACATCTAGCTCTGCTTAGAAAAATTTGCTCTTTACTGAGCTTTGCTTTCAATAGTCATTTTCAAACTGTACAACCACATGGGTTTGGTGGATGTTGGATAACATCTGCTTAGAGTCTCCAGCACCATTAGCACACTCTTATTATCAGTACTAAATGGCTGAAAAAATCTCACTTAAGACTGAGCTTTCTTTAATACATAAGCAAGCCATGTTTTCTGTAGATTTAGCTGGAAAACCCCTGAAGAATAACTTCTGAGACTTCTACAAGCCTACCTGGAGCACAGCCAACCACAACAGTGAACAAGAAAAATTCTACTATGCCCTAACATGAGCAAGTAGCAACCATGATTTGCACCCAAGTAGTTTGAAGATAAGACCTTGCAGCTCGAAGCTGAGGAAGAAATTTCTACCTTGAAGTGAAACTCAGGGTAATCATTTGTTTTCTACTCTGAGGGTACAATATCATCTGATGGTACTGTTGCACCTGAATTGTGCCTAAAAGCTAAAGAAAGCCCAGCCTTGAATGAGATTTTGAAACCATTTAGTACTAATAGGAGTATGCTGAATCTCAGGTTAGTCTCTAGTCTCCCCCTGATGTCTGCAAAGAGGCAGAAGCATTTCTGGGCATGATTGAGTCCACCTATTTGGGATACCTAGAAATGATACCCTAATTTTTGATAGCTAAAGTTAGGTCAGGAGAGTCTGGACTGATGGTAGAGTTCCACCAGGCTTATCCAGAGCGACTTTTAAAATTCATGTAAGACCCACAGGTATCAAGCTGTAACCAGCAGCTGAAACAAACTGATCATCTGCCCTTCTATTTGCACTCATGTTCAGTTTGGGGATCCCCAGCAGAAGAAAGATACTGACAAACTGGAGTCCACTGGAGGGCTACCTTCATAGGATGACTAAAGGGCTAGCTCACACAAGTATAAGGAGAGTCTGAGGAGCTGGCCTTGTTTAGTTGTAAGAGTTGGAAAATGCTGTCTTACAGTATCAGAGCAGACAAAGAAACCTGCTTGTATGTACACAGCAAAATAGTGCAACATGCAACAGACACAAGCTGCAACAAGGGAAATTCCAGCTGGATATTAGCAAATACTTTTCACTGTCATATGTGGTCAATTACTGGAAAAAGTGCTCAGAGAAGCTGCAAAGTCTAAAACTATGAGATCAAAACTCAGCTGGAGTTGACTGTCACAACTTGACCACCTCATCATGACACTAACTGGAGTGGGGCTGGATGAGGCACCAAGGTCCCCTCCACAGGTCTCTGCACTTTGGGATTCACTCAGGTCCCACTAAGCCAGTTTCTGACCTCCACTAACTTGAATGTGGGCTTTCTATCCATTCAATAGAACGTCCATTACACATGGAAAACAGGTATAAAATTCATGCTAAAAATGGAACAAAAGACAGATTAAAAAAAAGGTTCAGAAATGGAGAAATATCTTATGTCAAAATTTCCCAGCTAAAATTTGTGTTTGTTTGCTACACCAGTTCTAGATGTGGTGAACCCCCCAGTTTTTCTAACCTCCACTGGCACATGCATGTGTGTGGGTAAAGTCATTAACAGTAAAGACTGAGAGATCTGACTAAGAAGTTATCTTTACTAAAAGGATGTTCCTTTTGACCAAAAGATGACAGCCTGTAATAGTTTCCAGCTCCCCATTTCTGAGCTAAGATAATACTGGGTGTACCACTGCCATGGGCTCCACCAAAAGACCCTTCTCCATATTGTCATCTTATTTACTGTTTGATTCATAGAATCACAGATGTTAAAGAGGTGGAAGGGACCTTGTAAGATCATCTAGTCCAACCCCCCTGCCAGAGCAGGGCCA
>VWZY01013387.1:769172-792880 GCA_013399075.1 Chloroceryle aenea | reverse complement strand
CTGCTGTCCACAAGGACCCCCAAATCCCTTTCCCCTGTGCTACACTCTAACAGGTCAGTCCCCAACCTGCACTGGTACATGGGGTTACTCTTTCCCAGATGCTAGATTTCTCCCCACCCAACTCTGCAGCCTATCTAGGTCTCCTTGAGTAGCAGCACAACCTTCTGGTGTGTCAGCCACTCCTCCCAGCTTTATATCATCAGCAGACTTGCTAACAGTGCACTCTATTCCCTCATCCAGGTCATTGATGCCTATGTTGAATAGTACTGGTCCCACTACTGACCCCTGAGGGACTCCACTAGACACAGACCCTACCCCATTGACCACAACTCTGACTTCCTTCCTTTCAACCAGTTCCCAATCCACCTCACTACTTGATTGTCCACACCACACTTTCTCAGTTGAGCTACAAGGATGCTGTGGGAGACTGTGTCAAATGCTTTACTGAAATCCAGATAAACCACATCCACTGCACTGCCATCATTTATCCACCAGTTACATCTTTACAGAAGTCCATCAGGTTGGTCAAACATGACTTCCCCTTGGTAAAAACATGCTGACTGCTCCTGATGACACTCTTTTCGTTGATATGCCTGGATACAGCACCAAGAAAAAGACATTCCATCAGCTTTCCAGGAATGGAGGTGAAGTTGACTGGTCTATAATTACATGGGTCCTCCCTCTTTCCCTGTCACTGAAGTGACATTTGCTTTCCTCCAGTCCTCAGACACCTTTCCTGTTCTCCATGACTTACAAAAGATGATGGGGAGTTGTCTAGCAATGACTTCTGCCAGCTCCCTCAGCGCCCACGGGTGCATCCCATCAGGGCCCATGGATTTATGTACATTCAGATTACTCAGCTGATGCTTAACCCAGTCCTCATCAACTTAGCAAAACTTACCTTTTATCCTGACTTTCTCTGGGGCTCCTGAAGACAGTCTCCAGTAGTATAGACAGAGGCAAAAGCAGCATTCAGTAACTCTGCCTTCTCCATAACCTCTGTCATGAGGGCACCTACCTCATTCAACAGTGGGCCCACATTGCCTCTAGTGTCAGTTTTATCTGCAGTGTATTTGAAGAAGCCCTTTTTGTTGACCTTGACCTCCCTCGCTACGTTTGACTCCAAGGAGGCTTTAGATTTCCTAGTTGCCTCCCTACATCTCTGACAACAGTCTTATATTCATCCCAGGTGGCCATTACCTCCTTCCAGGATCTATAGACTCTCCTCTTCTACTTGAGTTTGCCTGTCACTTCCCTGCTTAACCACGCAGGTCTCCTGGCACCCTTTCTTGATTTCCTACCTGCTGGGATACTCTGATCCAAAACTTTGACAAAGGGGACTTTAAAAATAGTCCAGCTGTCTTGGTCCCCTTTACCTTCTAGTACCCCATCCCATGGGATTGCCCCTAGCAATTTCTTGAAAAGGTCAAAGATAGTCCTAATGAAGTCCAGGGTTGTGATCCCGCTTGGTATCCTGTTCCTACCACACAGTATTCTGAACTCCACTGTCTCATGGTCTCTGTAGCCAAGGCTGCCCCCAACCTTCACCGCTTCAACCAGAACAACTTAAACTACAAAAGGGCTTTCACAGCTCTCCAAAATACAAAACGAACAAAACCCAAAAGTGCAAAAAACTGGTTGTCCATAAATCACAGGACTAAAACAAGATGGAAAACTTAAAGGCATTTTTTCCTCCCTACAACAGCTCCCAAAGGCAGTAAGGGGAGGAAATCTGATAGAATCTATTCTGCATTCAAAGAGGCATAAAGCAGAATTACTGAATAAGTGAGGGGAGAGGGAAGTGAATAGGCTGGACAGTGTTCAAGGCAGTGATGGCTGGGAACGCTAATGTGCTTACTGCAATTCCCAGCTAAGCCAATTTAATGTGATGAAAAACAACAATAAAACAATGCTGCATCATGCTCCTACCATAGCACCATGACACTGCACATTACCATTTAAAGATAATTAACTTACTTAATCATAACATTTTGCCACAGAGCCTGGCCTTAAAATGTACCAAGAAGATAAGGAAATTCTTTACCAAAGTAGAATTCAAGATATACAGCAGTTTCCCTTTCAGAGTGTGACAAAATTGTACTTCTATCCAAGTACATGTTGCCTGGTTTATCATTGTTGTATATATTGCTTTCTCTGTGGCCTTTATTGCAGCACCCCTTTTGTTAATTGAAGAAGAATATTTAGTTGATCTCCCTAGCTGTTGCTTAGGTTATTAAAACTACTTTGTATAGAGTCTGAATCTCACACACCACAAGGGTGCAGATTATGCTACAAAGGTTTTTGTCCCAGTTTTTATTGCTTTGTAGAAAAACAGCACATACCACTTGCTAGCGGAATAAACAGTCCTTTCTTCAAAGCTTGGGGTTGTCCTACAGCATCAAAGGAACCACCAGTCTTATTCAGATTCCCTCCACTTAAGTAGGACATCGTAATCAATTCCTGAAATTTGCAGAGCTTGGATAAGGCTCAAAGCTCTCTGAATTTCTTCAGAAATATTCTTTCCTAACAAGTTTGATTAAAATTTGGCTGTTCCATGCAAGATTCTACAAAAACTCTGTTAAAGAACTTCTTTGTAAACCCACGGATAATATGCTCACTTCCTAGGACTACAGAGAAAGCTTATAGTTTCTGAATTAGGATCAAGAGTCAGGTAAGGTTGGTTTACTTCCAGCTTGCTTAAATCTATCAGCTTGTAAACAGACAAAACAACTTTGTTTGTTTTGTTTTTTTCCATGATTTCCCAGCCCAGCTGCATTGATGGTTTTGATATATTTTATTTGAAATAGAATTATTCCTATCTTGGAAGAAGCTCCTGATATTAATTCTTTTATCACTGTCCAAAACATTTTGATGAACCTCCCAATTATCAATTTATCACTTGTACGACTGTTGAAGAAAGGTAATGTATCCGAGATGGCTAACACAGGCTGAAATCTCTGCTGTCTTCTCTTTGCTTTTATGGCTTAGCCATGGCAGAATAAAAACTAATTGCAGAGTTCTCTAAAGCTGCTGTTGCTATGCTTTCAAACTGGGATGGTTTTGGCTGGGAGAGAGTTCATTTTCTTCATAGTAGTTAGGGCAGGGCTATGTCTTGGATTCGTGCAGGAAACACAGGAATGTTTTCTTTACTGCTGAGCAGTGCTCATATGGAATCAAGGCCTTTTCTACTTCTCACACCACCCCACCAACAAGTAGACTGGGGGTGCACAAGAGTCACAGAATGTTAGGGGTTGGAAGGGACCTCAAAATATTATCCAGTCCAACCCCCCACCAGAGTAGGATCACCTAGGGCAGGTTGCACAAGAATGCATCCAGGTGGGCTAGGGAAACATCTGTGATGTCTGAACACCTGCCTGCTGATGGGAAGCAGTGAATTAATCCCTTGTTTTGCTTTGCTTGTGTGTAGGCTCGTGCATTACCTATTAAACTGTCTTTATCTGAATCCATGAGTTTTCTCACTTTCACTCTTCCAGTTCTTTCCTTCATCCTACTCACAGAGTCCCCACTCCAACACCCCCATTTCTGCCACAGCGTGAGCAGCTGTGTGAGGCTTAGTAGGTGTCTGAGGTTAAACCAGGAGACAAACACAGAGTACCCATCCTCTCTGAAAGCTCTGCAATCTTCACCTTTTTATCCACACAGCTGAAGGAACACAATTAATGATGCATCACAATAGCATCAATGTAGTAAATCTCAATTCAAGACTATATAGAAGGGGAAGATGAAGCAGAATAGATTTCACCCTTGTAAGGGAGCACTGATTATTTGTCTCAAACATCTTCCCTATAGGGAAAAAACATTTACAGTAAAAGAGATTGTGTGGGAGTTGTTTGTTTCAACGTTGCTAACCACAGAGGAACACCGTCAACCATCTACCTCGGAAAGTACCACAAAAGAAGGAACTTGGTTAAACAGCACCCACCTACCCCCTCCTTCTTCAAACTGCACATGACCTGGGTCCTGGGGTCATTAGTTTACACCTGACTCTCTTTGAAGACCACCAAAAGACTCAAGTGACAGTAGTGGACATGTGCATCAGCTGAAGGAGTGATGCAATGTGGGGGCAAGGCCATGAAAAGCTGTTCTGAGAGGTAATTGACTATCTCCTGGAAGAGGAGGGGACACGGACAATAGATGACAGATATGCAGACTGAGAAGACAGAAGCTTCTTCCACTGAGAGTCCAGCCAACAGGCCACCACTGGAATGTGTGGGTGGTACACTAATCTATCCCTGTTCTTCTTTCCAACATTTTCTTCTTCTCTTCTCTTTCACCAAGTTGTAAGAGCACTAATAAAGTGCCGTTGGCTGCAAAGTGACATCTGACCTCATTGGTGTCTTTATTTCACCCCAGAGTAGTCCTCGAGTCCTCAGTTGTACTGGGGATCAAACTGGACCTTAACAACCCTCTGACACTGTCATACCTACAAGGATCAAGATGCACATGCCCAAGTGCATTTGAGGAACAGGCTTGCATGCCTCTAAGAGAGCTGGCCACCAATACTCTCCCTGAAGGAGGACAAGGTGTACAGTTATCAAACCCTCACTGCTTCTCCAGGGCTTCTCAGATTGGTTTTGAATGCATGCACTCTTCATGAACAGAGATAGTGATTCACTCTCATCATCCTGTCTCACCTCTGTGAGTCATTAGGTTTTTCACACAGCTTCTTTTTGTCTTTATAGGTGTACGTCTTACCTCCAGTCCTGTTATCTTCCCAATGGCTGCAGCATGACCTTCATTTCAGGCTGACTTTTGTTTCAGGGTTGTCTTGGAATCTGGATGACCAGCTAATCTAGGTGCTATCAGCCCACCTCTTGTGCATCTTATATCCCTATATCCCCTCTCTGGTTGTTACTATTGATTATACCATACCCAGTCAGGCAAGGATGCTCCTTAGCCCAGGAACAGGCCCTGCCACCTCTTCCTCAATACAGAGGGACTGAAGAAAGAACACTTAAAGTAACTCAGAGATGTCTGATTAAAATTAATATACATGAGTATTTGCAAATGCAAATCCCTGTTCAAACTTGTCTCTATGATCTCACCACATTCCATAGTATAGAATATTCATCTCTCATGTAAAGCTCATCAGTCATATCAATGGTTGGCTTAAAAACAATCACAGAAACAAACAGAAATTTGTAAAGGTACATTCTATGCTTCCCAAATGAAAATACATTGACAAGTACACAGGAATTTTCCTTCTGAATATGCTCATGTAGTCATATATTAATGATGTCTAAACAGGATTTGCACTAATTTTTCCTTTCTATGAAATATATCCTCAGATGTTTCTGGAAGCAGTTTTACATAGCGCTAATTTCTCTTGAACTATGTGAATTTATACTAAGTAGTTTTTTCTGTATCCTCCAAGGATACAGAGTGTTCAGATATCTCCTGTTACTGTATTAAGTTCTTTAGGTTTTGGCTTGTTTGTTGGTTCTCCTTTTGCTAAGCTATTTTTCTAGTTTATCCATCAGCTCATAAACTAAAACCTGAAATTCTCCCTGCTCAACCTGACAAGCTTGCATACTTTCTTCTCCTATTCATTTACTCTCTTAAGAACTTCTAATGCTTTTCTTTCCATTTTAGGTATCCCTCAGTGGTTTTATATAAGGTGCTGACCTCAATGACATTATATACATTATAAAGCTAAGCAAATACAGGACTAAACCCTTTGTTTCCAAGTTATTCAGAGGTTGTACATATCAGCATTAGCCGTGAAAAAATTTACATAGTTTTCACTTTAATTACATTGTTTTTTAAATAAATGACTACTGAAGGTTGCTGAATTGTCTCCTTTCTGGGGATAAATCCCAAAGAAACAGTTTTAAATTGTTCATTGGAACATGTCTCCTTTAGGAAAATAGTATAAAAAAATCTGAGTATGTGTATTTATTTTATGTTGTTCTTTTCTGCTGCATTTATTAATATTATGTTCTATGCAATACATCCTTTATACTGCACATCATCCAACCATCCTCACTCTTGCTGTGATTTTTCACTTGGACTAAAAATCCTTTCTTTATTCTCCTTGTCTTTTTCTTAGGTTGCCTTTTACCAAGGCAAATTACATTTCTGGGATTCTTTTAAGCACTCCTACAACAGGCTGCCATTTCTCATCTATTTGTGCAAACAGATGCATAACTCAAACAGCCATAAATTCATGTTAAATGTATTGCAAGTAAACCTACCAAAATCCACTCATTTTACCTGAGCTACTCTTGTCATAGACAATGACAAAGATCAGCAGCACACACAGAAAATTACTGTATATGTATCATGACCCAAACTTATTTTCTTCTCAATATCTTTTAGAAAGAAAGCAGCTTAATCAACAAAGTTTGGTCATTACCAAAGACCTCTGCCATACCAAAGTTACAGGATGACTGTCAGTGTAACAGCATGGGGAAGGAGACTGTCCTACCAACTTTACATCCTCCTGCATGAAGACATGCAGCACTATTAATTATTTTCTCATAAATAAGTAGAGGTAATTTTATCTCCATCAAAAGACTTCTGCTAGAAAAATAAACCAGAAGAAATATGAGACATAAATGTAGGGTTGTAGTCTTTTAATTTTGACTAGAAGACACTAACTCTAATAGACTGCTTTGAGTAACCTTGGTTTGTACAGATAAGAGGGACTAACTGTGAGCTAAGCAGGAACAGAGAGGAGTCTCCAGAGATAAGCCAGATCATGCCAGTTCTGTGGTTGCCAGCTCAGCAGAGCCTTGCATTCTGAGCCAAAGGTAAAGATACACTCCAAGGAAGACTGTGGGCCTTCTTCCAGAAGACCCTGGCCCACGACCACCAGACAACAGTGTGCAGGCATCAGTGGGAGGAGACATGATAATAACCACACCTATTCCTGGATTAATTGTAATAACCCTCCTTTGCCAATGAATATATTTCTCATTGTAAATAATTGCTGGCTTTGAAGAAGGGTGCACACGTTCCTAGGAGTGATTCCCCTTGCTCCCAGCGCTGTAATAAACACGCCTGCTCGAAGAGGGTCCCTGTGGGGAGCCAGCCAAGTAGCGACAATCACAGCAATATGGCTACATATCCTTCAAATTTATTCCCCTACTCAGTTTGCTTATATANCCATGTTAAACCTCATCCCACTGACCTCAGCCCATCGCTCCAGCCTGTCCAAACCCCTCTGCAGAGCCTCCTGCTTCATTTTGTGTCATCTGCAAATTTACTTAGGGTACATTTGATCCCCTCATCCAGGTCATCAGTAAAGATATTAAACAAAACTGGTCCCAAAACTGAGCCCTGAGGGACACCGCTTGTGACTGGTCTCCAGCTGGACTTACTTCCATTTACTACAGTGCCAGAAGAGGCACTGTAGGTTGGAGAAGGAGCAAGATGGTTTGGAGAAAAATGTGCTTGATATAAAAGAGGAATAAGAGGGAAAAGAGGCCAGTCACATGTAATCAGGGCTGGCAAGTATGCCTGTCGAGCATCAGATCATCCCAGTCTTCACCATAGTTGCACTAGCAACTGCTGCAAGCAAGAGTGCACGTCTCAACACCTGATCACTAGTGACTATCAAAAGCCAGCGAAGAAGGTAAGCGGCCTGGAAGTGAGAGTGCATATGTACATGCTTCTAAAACACAAAACAGAGAAACCAGCTACCAGAAGGACCAGGAGTTCCAGACCAAATGCTGAAGAGACCATTGGGTCAGCTGATTGATGCATTTGCCTGTGTTTTTCCATGCATGAGACAGCTGGAGGCAGTATGACCCAATGGCTATTTGCAGGGCAGAATGAGTGTCTAAGGCTGACACCTGGCTGGACCCATGCTGCATATTCGTATTTTCCACTAAAAGACCTTCATCCTGAGAAGTCAAAAATGGGAACAGAGAGAGGCTTTTGATGCAGTTTGCATTGGATGAGCAAAGAGTGCTGCTGTCATCTGTGGGACTTACTTTGTGTATATATGAGTGCAGTGTTCATGCATGTTTGTGTACACACATATTAAGAATACATGCTCAATTCCACAGCTAGCTGGACATGTGGGCACAGAGCTGTGGCAGCCCCTTCCCTGTCAGACAACTGGATTTAAAAACTCCTTGCAATAGGTTCAGCAATAATATATCTTTTGGTATATACAAAAAGTTGGAAGGTAAGCCCAGACAAGATTTACTGATGCTGGCAAAGTAACTGGCTGCCTTGGAATTGATTTGTGCAGAACAGCAACTGGCTTGTTCAAGGCTTTGCTGTTGTAATGCTGCTAAAACAGGTAAAGAATAAAGAATAGCTGTAAACTGTGAAGCTTCAGCAAAGGGAATGAGATTATCAGCAAATCTTTCCCAAGATGGACAGACACGGGAGTTTTATCAGATCTTTCTGAAATCTCAGAAATTCAGATTCCATCTTGGATTCCCCTAAAAGTAAAACTGGGGTCAATGAATGCCTTTATCAGCTCTTGAAAAGAGCTCAACTATTAGTCTCCTTAGAAACCTCTTAATCCAGTCTGAGCTTCTACAAACCATCAAGCAAGAATTTAGAGCTGAACCTGAAATGTGAATTAAATGTACTAGGGGGACAGCTGGAAAGCAACACCAAAGGGAACTTAGATCACCAGCAGATGGCTTCACCATCACCAGCCACAGAAGCCTTGACAATTGTGAAATAATTCCTGCCAGATCAATGAATACACATAAATCAATAACTGATGTCTATCTACAGAACTGTGGAGAAGTAGAAAACTCTCCTGTGCATCAGTGATAAAATATTTGATAGCAGGTAATGCAGACCTGAAGGAAAAAAGAGAACTGTGGTATTGTTTCAAATCACATCTAATGTCTTGTGTGTGCCTTATAGTACAACATGCTATAAAAGCAAGAAAAACTATTACTTATTTCAACAAAATTCCAGCAGTGGCTTTCATGATTTTGATTAGTGGGTATCCTCCCTCACACACAAAAGCAGTTTACTATTACATAGCCACAAAGTACTTCAATTTCTGGTGTAATTCCAAGCTTGCTGCTTGTACATGCAGCATTCATATTTAGTGCAAAAAGAAAGGATTCAGAGAGATTTTACCTAGAATTCTATAGGTCTGGTGAGCATGGAGCTCATTATCCATGGGGTAAGACCTGTCCCTGTGCAATATATATTACTATAATGTTGTTATTTTAAAGAACCAATCTCCTAATGATCAATAAATAACAATAGATAATGTGCAATACAAAAAAATGCTCACCCCAAAAGCCCAAAATGCATCAACCAAACAAAAATCCCTCATATCAAAACAACAACAAAATCACCAACATCCCCACAGACAACGACAAAATAAACCCCACATTCATCAACTGTAAGTGCCATCATCAACTGGTGATTACCACACACACAGCAGTACCCAGCAAGGTCTCTCATACCTAAACTGAGTCCACAGACTGAGATGTCTAGAAAGCTTAACCAGAATTTGCCATTTCAGGTTGTAAAGTGTATTATCTGCTAAAGTTTCTGGGACTTGGTTCATCGATTAGAACACAATACCTGTTTAGAAGATGGTCTAGTAGATACACTGACCCTGACAAATGGGCTGAGCTGTGAAGAAAGCACCATCTGGATACAACCCATTACCCTTCCATTATTTCTGATATGTATTTGCTGAAAGGGTTGTTGTTTGGAAAAAGAAAAAGAAAATTCAAGTAGCCATTTGGAAGAAGAAGCCGCCATTGCAGGGAAGAGTTTACATAGGTCCCAGTGGCAGCTAGACCTGTCACCCCAGTGTGACTGGTAGTAAGGTAGTAAGCTCCTCTGTGCATGGGGTGGGTCCCATCCCAAAAGAAGGAAGAGGGGACAGATGCAGCAGGAAAGCACCAAAGCATGGCTTTTCCTGTAGCAGTGCAGACATAAACCACGGTCACTGTGACCTTGAAGGATAGTCTGAAGGAGGATGCATTGTAAAATTTTGGGGAAGAGCTAAGAGAATGCTCCTGACTGACCTCAGGGAAAGCAGCCTGCTCCTGGCTGTCACTGGAGATGCTATTAATGAATAGTGCTCCAAACCACCTGGGTGCTTCTCAGCCTCACCATGCTCTGTGTGGCTGCTGGGGGTGAAGACACACAGAATAACTCAAGTCAGCACTGTATTTTATTGGGTGAAGATGGTAAGCAAAGGCTGAATTATTTGAACTGGAGGCAAAGAAAACTGACGTGATCATCCCAAAATCTGTCAAACAGAGAGTGAGTATTTTATAGCTGTTTGGGTTTTTTTTTGTTTTTTGTTTTTTTTTTTTAAAAGTTCATCCCACCAAAGGTACCTAACCCAGGTCATCTGAAATTGAATTTGTGTTGTCACGAGAATAAAAGCTACACATGGCAGGGAAGAACTGAGGAGGAGCTGTAGTGCAGATAACTCTGCAGAGATGGGATGGGATCTGGAGAGAGCAGGACACTGGAGGTGGCAAGTGTTGAGGACATAAGACAGGAACGTGCAGACATTCTTTCCTGCAGTGCACCTTCATGAAAAAGCAAAAGATTTAAAAAAAAAAAAAAGTGAAAATAGTAGAGAGAGGACTCATTTCTGTTTGGAGATTGGTGTTCACTATAATTGACCCACTGGCACCTGATGTAGAAATCTGCAGGGGGAGAAGAGATATTCTAGAGATATTCTCACCCTTCTGCTGAAGAACAGAAGACTGGCATGATACAAAGCAGCCTCCAAGCAGGAGGCTGCCCAGCTGCACCCCTTCATGCCCACCACACCCTCCACTGATAACAGAGTGGGAAACGAGCCTTGTAAACCCACTCTTGCAAAGATGACTCCTACATAGAGCAGAAAAAAAATAATAATGAGTAGTAGTAAATGCTTTGCTATGTATTAAATGTACATACAACTTGATTTCTGAACTATGGCTCATCAAATGCTGGCCAGTTCTGGTAGGAACCTGAGGTCCAGATACCCCGTTGTGGAACACACACCTTCTTCACCTTTCTCTTCACCCTTATATTCTGACTGAGCAGACCTGCAAGCAAAATGTGGCTTGTAACAGTTTGACATACTCTTGAATTTTAAATCATAACTTTTTTTCACATACAATTTTGCATACAATTCCAGGTAAAACATAAATCATCTGAAGTAGTTGCACTGCGGAGCACACAGCTAACCCAGGGACAAGCACATGTAAAGCAAATTTCATAACTGAGTCATGGAAAATAAGTTTTACCATATAACATATGAAATTAGATCTCGTTGGCCCTGTCTGCACTTTGCTTTGACCCGTCCATGTTTCTTTTGCCCTAGGAAGCTCAGGCACTGAAAGCCATTTAACCACAGAAACTGGGGCCACCATCACTAACATCCCAGATATTGATCTGTCTCCTTTGATAAACTCTATGGATTGTGCTGAACTCCCTGCCAAAAATAACCAAGCAAGTTTCAAGTACAATTAGCTTTTGATGTGTCTACAAAGCCACACCTTCTCTCTGCTCCAATCCTGCTTGTGAAGCTGCTGACTACCCAGACTACACCCCATGTTGGGCATAAACACTACAAGTGCTCAATAAGCAACCCAGAAACGCCACCAAGCACCTTCTCCAGCCCAGCAGCAGCCTTCTGCTTTATGTGAAGAATAACCCCAAGCTTTCCAGCCAATGCCCTTTAAAGTTATGCGAGAAGAGAGGATGCTGATCACATACACACGTTGCTGGATAGCAGGAGATTTCAGGCAGCACTATTTTTGCCTGTAGACAAGCTTGAGTGTAAAAGCAGATAACCATGACATTTTTCAGAGGGTCAGCCCTGCAGTGCCAGTGCAGATCTGAATTTGAGAGGTGAAGGGAGATAACAAAATTAAGAGAGCTGATTTCAAGTAGCAGAATCTTTATTTTAGGAGACTTGCAGACTACACCAACAAATGCCAACTTCCCTGCCTTTAGCCTCATATCCAGTGACATTAATAAAAACCAAACGGGTGTTGAGAACCCTGCCTCAGGCTGAAGGAAGAAGAGATGCTGAACTGGTTTTCTGAGGGCTGCTGGAAACTACTTTGTGCTGGGGAGAATGATAAGCCACATTAATATACACCAAAATTTTAAAAGCACAATTTAATTGAAAATGCATTCCCTTGGGAGAAAAGAAAAAATAAAAGGCAGCTCAAAATTGGATTTACTTGACCAGACATTGTGGTGGCTGTTATGGAGATTAAGAAGTCTGAGATAAACTGTGACTGGAACATACATTGACATTAAACCCTTTAATCAAAGAAACAAACACATCATTAACAAGCAATAACTCAAAGTGATGGATAATAATTATAGTCAGAATGAACTGAGATATAAATCACAGGACAAAGTGGGAATTTTGCATGCTGTAACAAATATTTTGCATTCTGGGTGACTGTGGTTTCACACTATTAGTAAGATGTGGGAAGTGAATTACAAAGGATTTATCTAATGACAATGTTTTATGCAGAAGACGGGCATAAGGCATGCGAGTCACTGAAAGCCTCAAACCAGTATTATACCTTCATAAATCTGTTACTCGTGCCATTTTTTAGAAGACTATTATTCTTGAGTGTCTCCAAAAGTCATTCGGTCCAACTGTGGTGGAAATAAAGAGGTCTAGGACAAAATTAAATTCATTTTCCCAGTAACTTGCCACTGAAAATTGACTATAAACTATAAACTATAAACTCAAAAATTGACTATAAACATCAGCCAGCATAATAATTCATCCAGCCTTCAGCAGCGGGTGCATTTCTACATCTCTGTCTTAGAAGGAGAGAGCCCTGTTTCAATTATGCAACATTAAATCCTTCTGACCACTGCACCTCCAAAGAGAAGCCCCCTTTGCGTACAGCGGGTGAAGGGCAGAGCTTGACCATTAACTTCCTTCTAAGTGGCAGTAGCAGCTCCAGCAGTTCCCAACACACTCATTCCTCTCACATCACGGTTCTCCAACAGCACTGATGCTTTTCTTTCGCTCCTTGCCCTGCACTGGCCAGGGTGCCCAAAGAGACAAGGGGAAGAACACAGGTGGAACAACAGGGCTGCTTGTGTTGGTGCTGCTGCCACCAAGCTCAGTGCCAACCAGACCATGCCCGGGCTCTGGTCACACTTTTTAATAGCTCAGTGACATTCTCTCACTGCCAGTAAGTATATATCTAAGTATGAGAAATAGAATAATTTTTTTTTTTACTTGAAAAAAACACTTGAACATTTTCAGATCTTAGGGAAAATATTTCATGAATGAGGGCTCCCTTTGTGCAGGAAAAGAAACCACTTCTTGTCACATATGAGCAAGGATTGTAGATACCAGATAGAAGAATCAGACAATTGGAGAGATTGCCATGCCTTTTTGTCCTATTTCAGCTATAATTTCAGCAGTTCCAGAGGACAGGACCATAAAGATATATTGAACAAAACCATAGTGACCTTCAATGTGAATTGCTCTAGGATTTCTAGGCCTTGGAGAAGATACCAAAAGTTAGACTAGAAAATAGCCTTCAACTGGGAAGTCTGCTTCTTGCCAAACCTGTGATAAGCCACAAAGGCATGAGGAAAATGATATGCCCTTGAAAACACACAGCTCACATGCAATCACACCTCTTTCACCAGAAGTCTAACAATCCCACTGATTTTTTTACCCAAAAGCACACCACGCAGGAAGAACATTTAGGTTCACCAGTCAAGCCCTGAGAAAGGCACCTCCAGCAGCCACACTGCCACTGCCCTGGACCTGTTCCAAGCCTACTCCAAACCAGAAGCATGCCAGGATACAGCCCCCAGGCTGCATACCAGCTCAGCAGAGCTTAGCATCTCCAGCACATACCACATCCCACGGGCTACAGAGCCTGCTCACCAGAGCTGGCTCCCTCCAGCCAGCTTGCAGCGAGCACTGAAGAAGCTGAGGTTTGCAGAACACTGTGTGGACCTACCTAGAGCCTGCACAAACCAGCATCCTAAACATTCTGCCTTTAGTCTAGGAAGTTAAGCAGGCCACATAACTTTACTTGTCCATGCCAAAGAACCTCTGGCAAGCCCTTCTTTATTTGTTGCTGCTTTCCATTAAAATAAATAATAAAAAAGTTGTGGGTTTTTCTGAGGTGTTTTGTTTTTTAGGTTTTTTTTTGGGGTTTGTTTTTTTTTTTTCGTTAGCTATAAACAGGAATGTCTGGCACGAAAGACCATTAACTTTCAATTTGATTCCCAGTGTCTTGGGATCAAAGAATCACACTGTAGGCAACCAATAATAACCCAATAATATTCTCCAGCTAAATAAGCAGAAAAAAATAAAACCTGAAATTTGAGTTAAACTTCTAACTGTAGAAAATTTTTGAAACTGAAGTTAAACACAGATTTTAGCTTTTGAAGTCTGAAGTTTAGGGTGCAAAATATTAAACTTTACTTAAAATTAAGACTCTCTAATTAAGGTATTTCAGGTATGACAGAGCCAACCTATTTCAGAGGCAAAGAAATATATTTAGGCACAACTGGATGAAACCTTTCTTGTCAACAGAGGAAGCAAATGCTATGAAAGACAAACTATAGTACACCTCAGAAGTTATAAACAAAAATAAGCATATGAACAGTATGTGTGAGAAGTTAGAGCAGACAATAGTGCCTCAAATCCTTTTTAAATGTGAGATATAAAAATAGTTACTGACCTATATTTTAAGTAATAGCAGATAACAACAGCCATATCACCATCCTAGAGGAAACTGTATTGGCAATAGAACATCAGAGAAATGCCTGCAGAGGGGGTTAAGCAGGAGCCAAAGGTCACACCCCACCATCCAGACCCTCACCAAGGGACACAGACCTACCATGCTGAACAGGGAGGACAAGTAATGGCAGCAGATGACAATCTACAGGTCCAGGAGGGATGACCTTCAACCAACACTCCACCGCAGAGCTCAGGCAAAGCTTAACTGCCCAAAGCGGAGCTGAAATAGCCCCCAGGCCACTGTGTGATTGGAGGCCCAGGTGGGGGTGGCTGCTTAGGGTAGTTAAGATCCATTAGAGCCTATTAGGAATTTCCACAGGTGGTTCTTGAGGCTGCAAAAGAACTTGAGCACACAACCATGGCTCACAGTGCATGAGAAACTGCAGAAGTAACAGTGCAGCAAGATGGATGCAACAAGGGTCTACACCCATGAGCTTTTGTAACCTTCCCAGGTGTCTGAACTTATGCATCAACCCATTTGGCAAAACAAGGAAAAATGTCTGAACATGAAATGACCACTTGGGACTTTATTTATTTATTTATAGGTTGTAATTTCTCTTCACACACATTGTGTTTTCAAGCACCATCACCAAGATGTCTCTAGGCTATTTCCCTTTCCTTGGCATGGCAACAGCTCTTGAAGAATGATGATTTCGAAGGCTGCCTCCAGCCTCAGTTTTTCTCATTCTAAGCCATTTTGGGTACTCAGCTCACTCACTTTTAAGCAACCAATTTCCAAAGGAGGGATGCTTAGAAAAATTAATGCCTCCTTAGGCTTCTTGAGTTGGAGGCATGCAAAAGTATTACCTGCTTTTGAAGCTGCCAAGACAGAATGTTTCACTGGTGTCAAAAATAAAGCCATAAAGCTTGTTTCCTTCAGTCAGAACCTGCAAATCCCATTATGAGCCCTATACATTCAAGTTCAGCAAATAAAGTTCTGACTAGTTCGATGACCCATAAGCAAACTGTGTGAATTATTGAGTGACCTTTTTTTTTCCTGAACAGAACACTATATCCAGTGGCCATATGGCTAACATGTACACTCATACGACAGTAATTTCCCTAAGGAGTTTTCTGCACTAGCAGAAAGCTAGCAATTACGTTATGCAACCTTTTCAAAACACGCTCTGCACGTTCGCAATTAACCACACAACTTTGTGCATGTGCTTATATTTTTTTTCTCTCTGAACCATGGTTCTTCATGGGAACCACTGTTCTTGCATCAGTGCTCTTTGCCCAAGGCGAGCTAAGAAGAATCTGAGTCACGAGAAGAATCTTGCTCAGGAGCTGGTTTCAGTGCCCTAATTTTCACCTTGGATTTCCACAGACTGTGAATTTACGAGCTGGACAATTACAAGCCCAAATAAGAAGCCAATTTCAATGAAAGCAGTGGCTGCAGAGTCCTCCAAACCTGTGGCCCCAAACCCTATGCCTAACTTGATCCAGGGAACCTTCCCACTGACAAACTTCTTGTGCACAGCTGCCGCTGCATCATGACAGACAATTACTCATCAATGCCAGCAAGAAACCTCTTGTGTTTAACCTTTAAGCATGACCTTTAAACAACCACGGTAATACACACAACCTCAACAATCAGTGGGGGTTGGGTGCCCTAAAATGACTACAGAATTAGAAATCTTATTGGTTGTTCACAGCACCGTTAGATCAGCAGATTTGTCAAAAGTTTGTATTATTTACCTAAATCCTAGGGATTTTCAGTGAGACACATGGTTAAACATCTTTAGACATCTCAGTTCTGAAAATAGGACTTAGTTGCTTCTGATTCACACCTTATGCTGCAACCAAACCACAAAATGAATTGATTTTTCTTTCAGAAAATACAGAAAAATAAATTGGCAGGATGAGTTCCTCTGGCATCGACTTGGTGCTCCTCACAAGACAATGCACACAATTTTTGAGAAGCTAATAAACAGCAAAACTACCAGTGTTAATTAAACACTAGAGCTACTGGAAAAGTCCCATATTAAACACACAATTTGCTGTCATGCACAAGTATATGAACCTGAACTAGAAAACAAAAATAATGAGGATGGCAGGTGGGGGAACATTAAAGCTGTCAGATAACTTCTGGCTTAGGTCACCCCAGGGTCCTGAGCATGCAGGTAGTGGGTATTTCCAGAAGCTCCCAGCCTTTTTGGGCACGGAACAGCTTGTTTCTCCCACGGGAAATAATAAAAAGCATGGTGGTATTTTTGAAAGGATGGAGCCCTCAAACGTGCTGGAAGCAATGTCTGGTTGGAGGAGGTATTTCTGCCAGGATTTGTAGGGGTGAGGAAGGAGGAGGGAAGCAGGAGAGGGGCTAAGGCTGGCACAGGGCTGTGGCACGCTGGTTCTCCAGGCCAGGTGTCATGGGAGGTCCTTCTGGGATGGAGTCACAGCCACAGACACATAGAGGACTGCAGTAAACATCTTCGAGCTGGTGCCTGGAGCTGCCATGCTAAGAATGGCTTAACTGCTCTAATGGAGCCAGAGTGTTCAAGAAACTGGTGAATATTCAAGCCTTTGTCATGTTAAGTGTAGGATGATGTTTGAGATATGTCACCATAACACAGCCCTAACTGCTTTTAATAGTCTGGCTTATATTTACAGGTGAAAATGGAGGCTGCTTCCTTCAAAAACTTTAGGAAATCCACCCCAGACCCCCACTAATGCAGGTTCTGGTTCACCCTTGGCTACGTACAGGTGCTGCAGCAGCATTACTACCTTGCCCACAGCTTGGCAGGAGTTACTTCATTGCACAGACAGACACGGACTCACGGGAGTATCTCAGATCTTTAAAGAATCCAAGAACGAAATTGAAAGGAAGCTATGGATTTTAACGAGTGTCGTGGTAGGAAAAGAAATAACCAAACCGCACGGAAACCAAAGACATTCTGTGATTCTGTGAAAAGCAGCCTTGTCAGGGGAATAGGCATTGTATTCTCAAGGTAAACATTGCAGTGCAGGAGTCCTGCAAGCAGGAGTCCATCTGCATCGTGCTAACATAAGAACTCACGATTAGGAACCTGCATTCCCAGGGGATGATGTGTACATCCGTTAAGGAGCTCTGCAATGAACAAGGCAAATATTTCATGACTGGCCTGGTCTTCCAGCAGCATTCAAGACTAAGTTTTGCTGACCATCGTTGTCCCCTCCATATGCTGTGCACGGGTTAGAACGGCTGCCTTTCCGGAGCCTTCTGGAGAGTGCTGTGTGGCATAGCAATTCTTTGAAAAATTCATCAGGGAAGTTGGAAGCAATCTCTTCAGAGCTCTGAAACAGGGGCACTGACAGTACTACTTAGTCAACACATATGGCGCTTTGTGATGATTTCCATTTCAGAGTGTACTATCACTTATTCTGTTTTCCTCACAGCTGCTCACTCCCAGTGTTAGAACACCCAGAATAGCCTGCTGGCAGATAAATTGGGTTTTCCCTCTGCTGCACATGGCAGTGCTGCAAACTGTACCACTCCCCACTTCATTTAAAAATGGCATTAATGCCATTGATATCATTCTGTGTCTGCCCATCCCCAATAGCCTGAGACAGAACAGATTATTGGGGTCTCTTGTTCTAGGGGGTAGGGCAAACAACTAAACTGTTGCATCCCAATTTAATCAGCAAGGAAAGCAATATCAAGAAAAAAAACAACTCACTACCTAGAAGTTAGTCTTACTAATTCCAAGTATCAACCCCATGATTCTCATGAGGTTCAAAATGAGCACTTGTCAAAGCAGCCCCACGTATAAAGGAGAAATATTGTCTTCAGAGAAATCCTTGGGCAATACAATTCTCCAAAGCGTGGTACAACACCACCAGATTCTGACTACACCATCACTTCAGGCATTGTCACATTTCCCAGCCAAAAGGGACGTTCAGCCTTAAACTCTCATTAAGTTTTTCACTCAAGTAGTTGCAGACTGGCCCTGGCATCACCTGTCCTGTTCTAAAGGATTGCACAGGCTCCCATGTCATTCGGCTGGGTACTTTACTCCAATCTGCCGAGACCTTGCAAGAGCACCAGCCCGTCCACACCTTGTGTTGACAACCAGAGCTGTTGTAGACTGCAGTTAGAGTAGCTAAAAGTAACAGTTCCCCCAAAGCTTAAGAGGAAAGGTTAGGGTAGAGCATGGGCTTGTTATTATTATTGGATATTATTATTATTATTGTGAACACCTAAAAAAGGTACCAAGAAATACTGAGGCTTCTGCTATTTTCTCTAGCTTGATAGAAAATTCCTGTTTTCAGTATACCTTTGGAAGAAGTTTAAAAACTATGTTTTGTCTCAAAGTGATTTTCCTTTTTTCACTTGGCAGATTCCTGCCATGCTGAGCAAAGATGGAACGCAAAAATGATGAACAAATCAACAGATTTTTTTTCTTTCTCTGCCCCGACTCATACAATCACTAGCATCAAGGCATTATAGCAATAAAAATATTTACACTCTGTATTTTTACAGACTCTTGTATGATGGCATCTTGAAGTCTGTGTGGCACTCCTAAATGTCCCTGTAATAAAGGGCAAATATAAATTAGAGATGTTTGATTTTTTTTTTAACCTATGATTACTTTTTAACCAAAATAAAAATACTCTGTAGTTTGAAGCTTCTAGTTTTCCAAACAATAAACCTGACAATCAATTTAAAATAGCAACTTACGTTGTCAGCAAAAGTTAAGACTGGATTTTTTGAAAACTAAAACACAATTTTACAAATATGCTGTCCAAAAAATGGGAGAAATGATGGTCATATTTCCAGCCACTCAGTTAAATTCATAATACCACACAAATGCTCCCTCTGTTGGTTGATTTTCAAAACCTATTCCAAATATCACAGTAACATGCATTAAGAGATATTTTTTTTCTTTGGGAGAAAAGAAAAAGCAAACAAAACCCCAAAAAAACCCAAACTCCACAACCCAAATCATGGCACACAAGAATAATCTGTTCGAATTATTGCCAGTCTGCAAAACAAGATTAATTAAATTTTAACAGCCCAATTATTTGGATCCAGATCTAAATATTATTTGTGCATCAGGACTCTAAAAATGTAATTTTGAAAGGTTTGTAGGATGATATTTTTCTGGACCGCAAAAAGTGTTCTCTTGCAGTGGAAAGAATACTATTGTTTTCTTCTGGAGTGAAAAGGTACCACATTAAGAAAACAGTTCTCTATTAACACTGATAACAGTTATACTAAGGAGGAATTTGGGAGTTTTGTTTATCCACATTAAATTTCCAACAAGTAGTTCTTTAGTAGCTGAAGTGGTTTTGTGCAGCGAGGAGCCTTCCCAAGCTTAACAGTTGCCATCAAGGAAAAAAATTCTGTTTCCATGGAAACACACAAGATGGACCAAGCATGGATTAATCAAAATACAATGAAGCCTTTTGTAAGGTACTAGAAAAAAAATCATTTTAAAGTGAGCACCGTGGCTCTTTCCTTCCATTCACACTGGAAAGCATGGGAAATCCTTCCCAAACGTCTATGTGACATCCAGTTTAATTAGCCCAGTAAAAAGTTAGCCTTTCTTACATTTATAATTAGTGTGTGGTTGTGAACCAGAAGCCAAGGATATATTAACATGAAAAAAAGAGAGGGAGTGAAATAAATAATTTAAAATTACATTTACATTCCTCTTTTACTTGCTACTGATTTTATCAAGTGGGTCTTTTTATGTTAAAAAAAAACCCAAGCTGAATAGTTTTTTCTGTATTCTTAGTACTGCAGTTTCATTTTTTAGTACTGAAGACTCATTCTGGTATTCAAAACATAAACTGTGGATTAGGGATTTTTTTATATTTTATGTTATTTTAGGTTATGATTCTACATGATATGATATCATTCTCAGCCCAGGGATGAACAAAAGAGGCTATATAAAAGCCAGCCTCCTTTCACCGATGTTCTCAACAAAGAAAAATGACAACACTGCTCCATTTTTATATGAACACTTCTACTGAAGAGGTTCTTTTGTCAGTTCTTTGCGTTAGCAAAAGAGACGCCCTTTTTTTTTTCAATAGCTGAAGTTATTTTCCACTTACTCTATTACTGGAAGAAGTTAAAAAATACTCTGAAGGTGTTAAAAGAATCAAACAATAATTACAATAGAAAACAACAAACGTCCAATAACCCTAAATCCTCCATTTGTACACAATATGTTGCTAATGTCAGAGACACAAAATGTACTTCCACTTCTAATCCTACCTCAGAGTGAAGCTCCACTCTGAAAAATTGCCAGCAATAGCATTGGCAGGGTTCCACTTTTGTATTTTTCAAAGGTTTGATAGCAAATACACTCACAGGTTTTGTTCCTCTTTATTTTATTACTGTCCAGCAGGGATCTCAGAATCAAGCTGGGTTTTCCATCTCCAGCATCACCGTTAGTAATAAGGGCTATGTTGACCAAATTATGATCACAATAATCTGTGTGTAGTCCCCCTGTTATTAAGAGATTTGCTTAGACGTTGGTGAAGTCCCCGATCGGCAAGTGGCACACGTGGACACCTTGGTGTACAAGGAGGATGAGCACTGCAGGCTCCTGCAGGTTTAAATGAAGTAGAAAGTAACAAATGCTTCATTTCTGTCATTCAGGTGGGCAGATATGACTCTGCATACACCACAGCTTGGTTTGTGCAACCACGTGCTGCAGCAGGACAGCCTAAGAAACAGATTACAGTCAGTCAGTTATTCCTTACATTCAAGAGATGGTCATGAGATGCTAGATGTCATCTGGGCAGGTAAGCCAGTGTAGGTGTTTTCAGGGGGGTGCACACCCCACCCTGCGTGAGCTGTGGTATCTGCAGGAAGCACATGGTGCACTGCAGGGGACCAGAATCAGAAGGATTTGCCCTGCAAAGTTCAGGTGAGTCTTTGCAAGGGCACAGGCATGCTGAATAGCACAGATGTCCATGCCAAAGTGCCAGCCATGGGAGCTGGGGACATATGGAAACACAGCTTTCACTCCACTGAAAACATGGCCACACATCTAGGGTACAGGGAGGAATTAACTCTTAAAGGACTGCAGAAGAGGCCAGCACTCTCCTGTTGCTGAAGGCTGCCCTCCGAGCCCAGCTACCAAACTGCTCTGGAAGGGCAAAAGCACCCTCAGCACAGCAGGACCAGCAGAGCTGACTGGAAAGATGGTCAAGCCACAGGGTAAACACAAGTCACATGGCTGAACAGCACAGGCTCCGTGTGGGGCTGTGTCCTGGGTGACGCAGGGGCTGGGAAGCATAAGAAGAGGTTTGTGGAGGCCAGGTGAAAGCAAGCAGGAGGTTTCTCCTGTGCCCCTTTTAAGCACTGCCTCCAAAAGCTTGCAGACCCCTGACGTTAATTCTGCCTGCTCCATGACACGTGCCTATTCCAGCCAATTCCCTTTGTCCTCTCTGCAGAAGCGCACTGAGCCTTGGGGCAACAGCTGCACTGTTGAGGTGGAAGGGCTGAGCCTGAGATGATCCACAGGAAAGGGAAGCAGTGGCCCTGGGGACCACCCTGAAGATCGAGGCACATGGGTTCTGTTTTTTCCTCACAGGGCTAAGTGCCCCAAGGCCAGGTCTCCCATCTCACGTGAAGCAGGTGACCTCCTGCCCTGCAGCAGCCTGTAAAGAGGAGGAAAGGTTTTATTTGTTATTTCTTTGGCTTCTATCTGAACGAGATTGAGATAAACTTATTTTCCCCAATATGTATTCTTCCGTTCCCCCCCAGCTAGTATGTGCTATGAGTACAGCAGCTCTTCACAGTTGTAAAGTAGGTCTGTTTATTCAGCGCCGGACGCATGGGGGTTGCCCCACCACAAACGTGCGTGCCCAAAACCCTTTACTTAAACTACTCGCTCATACATAGTCAGGAGATGTTGCAAGAGGCCTATGCACATGCATGAACCATCCCCGCTTCCCACTGAAATGAGCCCTCCGCCCCCTTGCCCCTGCGCGGTGCCTCGTGGTGGTGGTGGTGGTGGGCAGGGGTCCCAGCGATGAAGTAAAGAGGCTCCTCTTTGTCACAGATGGCAGTCGTTAGCACTTGTGCAGACTTAAATCATCCCCTGGGGCCTGGCCCATCCGGCTGCTATCTTCTTCCTTTGTTTTGTTTCTTGCTGAAGACCTTATTGTGTTGTAGTTAATCTCATCAAGTACCGGACCAACAGGGATGATTAAGTCAGCCACCACCCATCACCAAAGCGGTAATTGTTTGATTTTCAGCCCCACATCACGCACCCCCTCTGCTGAAAGGAGCTGCCAGGACCCTGCCTACCACTCAAGTCTGTTTCAGAGTTGGCAAAGTCAGCCCAAGCCACAGTGTTAGGTTCACCAAAACAGCATTTCCAAGGGAAAACTCTTTTCACCAGGAAATTCTGATTTGCCCTGCTGGAAATACCCCTTCAGAATAAGGACCTCCCTACGACTGAGTATCTGCCACTGGGAAATTAAATGAGAGGAGACTAAAGAAACAACTTTCTTCTTGCTACCCACGATACATCACAGGCCAGTCCAAGACATTTTTCTAAAGGTAGACACAACTTTTCTCCATATTGAATGCTTAAATTTATTTTTTTTTTACCTCTGTGGCTTCCGAAATGCTTATTCAGCCCCCGGGAAGGTACTATGCAGTTCAGCCAAAAACAGAGAGGAGAACTGGGGATGTGCTGTGTCAGTGCACAAGAGGCACAGGGAAGGGGAGATTCAGCAAGAGAATTCTGGGCTAACACCTTTGCTGAGAGAGCGAGGACGAGACGTTTGCCACTTGGATGCACAGAAATCTATGGGACTGGCTGGGTTACACCCCAGGGTGATGAAAGAGCTGGAGGATTTGATTGCCAAGCCACTTTCCATTATTTATATGAAGTCCTGGCTAACTTGGAAGGTCAGCGAATGTGATACCCATCTAAAGAAAGGCAGAAAGAAGGATGCAGGTAACTATAGACCTGTCAGTCTGACCTCGGTACCAGGGAAGGTCATGGAGCAGATCATCTTGAGTGCTCTTACAAGACATATAGAGGACAACCAG
>VWZY01013387.1:629626-762986 GCA_013399075.1 Chloroceryle aenea | reverse complement strand
CTCCAACTGTAGCTTTTGATGCAGCTTCTGGGGAGCCAGGGAGTTCCTCCTCCTGTTATTTATGCCTTGAAAGAAAAGGCCTTTGTAGCTTGACAGAAGACATAAAGCAGTTTACCAGAAAACAAGTGAGTTGTGAATTGTGATAAGAACAAGGGTAGATCTGTTTACCAGACAGCATAAAACCATCAGTAATTAGCTTGACAGAGCCTGCTCTGTCAAAAGGCAGCATGATGCACAGACGACCTTTGCTGATAGACACATAAGGAACTAGTCCAAGGAGATCAAATTTAAACTCAGCTAACAGGAAGGTAATGATACTCTGTCATCAGTAATTTGGACAGCCCTTACAGAAGGGCTCACCTGCATTATCCAAACTTTTCCATTCCATTTTATTATTCATCAAGTATTCACGTGGCCCTTTGCAGTGAACCTAAGGTGGACTGGGGATGCTACTGGTTAATGAAGATCCCGTTCAGACTTAGGATGGATGAGAGGTCACCTTAGTCAGAGTCACAAATACAATTCTGTGATCTTAAAAAGGACTTTTTTAGCTGAAAAAGAAGTGTGGCTGAAGGTCAAATCCCAGGTCAGGATGTAGAAGTTAGAAACGGTCTCCTGATCCACTGCCATCCTCCTGTGACCCTCAGTAAAGCACAATCTCTGCCTGTACTCATTTCAAAAGCTGAAATAATGCCAATATTTATTTAATTCAAAAGACTGCTGTCATGACTAATAGTAAAAATGTCTACAGAACACTATCAAATTCTCAGGCAGAATACATCAGAGAAATATAAAGTAACGCTTATAATTATAGAGGAAAAAAAAAAGTTAAAACCACCAAGTTTGCAAACTCAAGCATTTGAAAGCTGGAAAATGCCAAAATTAAGGTCATCAGTGAGATGTGAGTTTGGCTTCTCTGTTTGCATGTGTTAGAAGGTAGATTGGAATTACGTCGTCATTTCAGGAGAGCGTATGGCAGCTGCAGTGCAAATGTTCTCTTTATCAAGATGTAGGCAGAAGGCGACATATACCTATATGCACACACAGAAAGGTGACAGACTCCCTTGGGTGGGTATGGATGGGGTTGGCCAAAAGCCTAAATAGCTGCGTACCCAAATGTTTTCTATTGACAAAGTAGTAACTATGTAAAGGTGTGTGATAAAATATGATGTTGGAAGGGTCCATCCTGGTGTCTGTGTTACACCAATGGAAAGCAACACAACATGCAGTAGTTGACAGTAATAGATAGCACATTGGCATTCAACTTTGTGCAAACTTGGCTTTGATTTATGCATATTAGTGTCACTTTTCCTTTCTATTTAATCACCTTTTTTTTTTCTGATGTGTGGCATCCCATACTGCCCATTCTTTTGTTCCTCTCCCTTCATCCCTTCTGATTGTCCCTCTTTCTTTTCCTCTTTGCTTTTTCCTCACACATACTTCTAGTTCTTCTTCAAAACCCAGTCTTTCTCCTCTCTTTTCCTCACTTGCATTTAATCTTACACTGTTATCCTACTGTCATCTCTGCTCCAGGCCCATTTATGCCCCTCTACTTCCTCAGCCCAACGCCTTCAGATAAATACCAATCTCTCTGGCAAGAACTGTGGCAAGATTAGCATCACTTTGATTACAAACTGCACTGTGGAATCAAGAAGAAATCCAAAATAAGAGAGAAAAAACAGAGAGTAGAGTTCAGGAGGGTATGCGAATACCACAGAGCTCACAGAATTACCTCCCTGCAACCCTGACAGTCATGCAATCTGAATGAGTAGGTGGTAGCCTGTGCAAACTGGAATAAGGCTGCCCAAAGCTCTGCCTCTTCTTCCTTCTCAACAGGATTTCTGTATAGAATCACCCAGGAGGAAGCTAGGCTGCTAGAGAAGAAATACAATTCAAAGTGAGCAAACTTGATTAAAACAAAATATTGCAGGGGAAATTAAATTGCAAAGAGAAATGGGTTAATGATAACAGTCTCACACCTCAGCAAATTTTTCATGTCAGTTAGGCTTGGGATAGGTTTATTAGGTTTAATTGGAGTTACAACACTGTACATGACATCAGAGTTGTCCTACAGTATTTTAAACATTATCCCCTGTTCCCCACCCCACTCTCCCTGCAGCATGAAAGTGTCTACCTAAAGGACAGGAGTCACATTTGCACGACCCAAATAACAGAATTCAAAGTGTGCTAATGATCCAAGCTGTTGCATTTGGCATTTTGAAAGGGCAATGCAAGGATCTGAGATTATGAGCACAAAGAGAGATTTAAGCAAATCAGATTCTCAGAAATATTCCCACATAGCCCACTAACTTGAATTACAATGTTTCTAGAGGTGACATTTAACTAACTATAGCTTTTGGAGCAAAAGTACACGGCTTCCTAAGACAACTTTTTCTTCAGCTTCCTGAAATGATGTGAATTACCAGGACAGACACATTGAGCCTCCCTGATAAATGTGATAAATGAAGCAGAAACCTCAGCTTAAAACGTAAAGCTGTTTCACATTGGATTAAATGTTCTTTTTTTTGTGTGTGTGTCTCATTGAAGAATATTGGCTTTTATTGCATACTGAGAAATCACACTGGATCTGAAAACATTGATTACATTGGGTCACCCATGAAGTTATCCAGAAATGACAACTGCTGGTTTAGCTCAACTTATTCAAGGCAGGCAAGTCACCAGGGAACATCACAAAGAATATTTACACTTCCAGGCTTCTATGCCCTTCAGCCAACCCCATTGCAGAACTCTCCTTCTATTTTATTCCAAGCATGAGTAAAATTTCTGTTGATTGTACCAGATAACATATCTGTGCTATAATACAGTTTTCTTTGGGTGGGCTGTACAGACAGGAATTAGTTATTTGGACTTGAGAATCCTAAGTGACTCAGATCCCACCCAGAGCATAACCACAATAACCAGCATAAACCACGTTGCAATCACTGCTTAAAGTGTCTGTGGCTTTATGGTGTCTGCAGATAGTCAAAATCACCCTGGACATAAATGACACAAAGAGCTTGGGACACTATGAAGAGGTGTGCTGTCCCTGTGCCACAGCTCAGGTAAGAGAGACTGATAGGCAGAGGCACTGAGCCTGGTCCCCTTTCCTTTTACAGAGGGAGAAAACTGAGATAAATCCCAGCAAAGTGTTCCCTGGAACTTGCCCATTCCATTAACAGTGACCTTGCATCTTGACACATCAACATATTCCAGCATACAAATGTCTTCTATCAAAAAAAAGAAACACACCATTGTTATTGGTGACTCCCTTATGATGGGAACAAAGGGCTCAGTATGCAGACCTGACCCACTTCTAAGGGAAGTGTGCTGCCTCTCCAGGGCCTGAGTTAAGGATGTAGTAAGAAAGCTTCCTGGACAGATTTCAGGGCCATGGGAGTGAGAGCACAGGTAGTGTTTTCCTCTATCCCCCCAGCTGCAGGGTCAAACCCAGAAAGACCGAGGAGGACTCACCAGATTAACTCTTGTCTTTGATCCTGGTGCCACCAGCAGGACTTTGGGGTTTTTGACCATGAGTCAATCTGCATGATGCCTGGCATGACNCTGGCCTGGCTAAACAGAGTGCTTTGGGCAGAACTCGGGAAGAAAAATCTACTGGCTATGGAAGAAGGGGCAGGCAACTGAGGAAGAGTACAAGGTTGTTGCGAGGTTATGTAGAGAGAAAATTACTAAGACTAAAGCTCACCTAAAACTTAATCTGGCCAGCATCATAGAGAAAAGATCATAGAAAGTGTTTCTATAAATATGTTAACAGTAAGAGTAGCTAAGGAGAATCACTACCGTCTGCTGGATGAGGGGGGGAACCTTGTGACCAAGGACAAGGAAAAGGCTGAGCTGCTGAGTGCCCACTTTGCCTCAGTTTTTGTCAGCAATGCCAGTTGCTACCTGAGGGTCCAGCTCCCTGAATTAGAACATGGTGAGGGGGAGCAGAAAGCAACCCCCATAATCCAGGAAGAAATGTTCAGTGACCTGTTGTGCCACATAAATGTGCACAAGCCTATGGGACCAGAAAGGTTGCTAAAGGAGCTGGCAGAAGTGCTCACCGAGCCACTCTCCATTATTTATTAACAGTCCTGGCTAACCAGGGAGGTCCCAGCTGACTGGAAGCTAGCAAATGTGACAGCCATCTACAAGAAGGGCCTTCCACAAGAAAGCTTTCCCAGGGGAACAGCTGTTCAGTCCTTGGGTTCTTTGCTAAGAATGTCTCTTGGTTAATCTTATCCCCAACCATAATATCAACCTGACACACTACTTACCCTCCTTCAAGTGTTTCCAGTACATCCTCAGAGATTTCTCTCTACCTCCAACAGACTTTCACCTTGTTTGGGTTGTTAAACCTGTTGTAACTGCTGTGAGGTACTCAGGAAGGTGACTGATATATTCCAGGAGTCTCTAGTGCCAGAACAGTGACTATAATTAACCATAACTTGTTTTTTCTCCTTCTCCCTCTTGCTCTCAGAGTACAGGCAACAATGCACACCATAACTGGGTGGCCCTCCAGGTGAAACTGTTGTCTTTGCTGAAGCCAAAAATGAAAACAACAATAGCAGGAAACAGGCAGAGAAACTTTCATATAAAACCAAAATATCATTATACTGACAATTTCCCCAACAGAATTATTTTCTGCTCCCCAAGGAACAGCTGTTTTCAGACTAGATTAGCATCACTCTGCTGCTGACCCTTCCGAGTAAAGTTTCAGGGCAGCAGCTTCTCAAGTTCCACATGATTTACCATCTGTTTCTTCGTTGTTGTTGTCATTCAACTTGAGTGCAAAATACCACTGAGCAAACTCCTGATTCCTGTTCAACATTAGTCATGAGAGGGATCTTCCACCTGATTCTCCAGGCATCCTTGTCACACAGAGAACAATTGAAGAGAGACACTGAATCTTAATACGGGGAATTTGAGACTATGAGCCATGATCTTTGTTGCTGTTATGTCTCAAGGACCATCAGCAGAGGATAATGTCCCAAACACTTGGGGAGAGAGCTCAACTGATCCTATCTCTCCTGCTCATCTGGTGAGAACAGGCTCCAGGCCACTGGCAAGCAATACTATTGCATGAAATAAAGCCCCCGTGTAGACTCTACTCCATGACACTAGTTTGGAAGTTTTCTCCACTACAGGAGTACCACCATCAATCACAGGAAGAGTGTATCATTGTAACAGACATCTTGTTATAAGATTGTAAAGCAATCATGAAAATGTCTTGATTTTCTGTAGAGCTTAACACAGACACTAAGGAATGCAGTAGATTATCTGAGGCTACTCTAGTGCCAGATAGGGAAGATGGGGGGATTCATGCCTACATTTAGGGGTTTCTGCCTTACAACTCTCCTTACAACTCGAGAATGCAGGGGGCACCTCTTCCCAACTTATGTAAGGTGACTAACCTGTGTCTCACTTCAATGCTTCGTGATAATCCTCTAAGCATGATGACTTTGTCCCTGCATCTGTCCAGCTCCATTATCCTGGACTGTGCTGATACACTCTCATGTCAATGGGCTCCATCTGGATTAGATCTGGGTCCTCAGCCCCAGACAGCAAGAAACTTCACCGTCAGCAATTCTTTCCCTCTTGAGTATCCTTCACAATCTTTTGTCAGTAGTGTCTTGAGCCCTATTTCAGCTTTTCATGCCTCGCTCTTCTCCTAGGGTTCAGCTTCTTGGCCCAGTTTTACAGGTTGCCACCACCAAGGGTGTTTATTTTGGTGTTAATTGCTATGCCTATTGCATCAGTGCCACTGGGAGCTGAGCACTGTTAAGTATAAACAATGCCTGTTGGTTGTATTTGGTGAATGATGCCCACTCTGTTTTCATGGCTGCCCTTCTCCCTAAGTTTTGTTGCTCTGCAAGCCAAAGTTATCTGCAATGTTTCATTAGGAAGACTTTGGAAGTCAAACTGAAGGAGGAACACTGTAACCAGTAGTGTTATCTGGCTCTGAGTGAGAGTTGCTAGTACTGCAGGAAATAATTTCCAACCAGCCTTTCCTCTGTGCTCTTTCTTATCTTTATTAGCTCAGCCAAAAAACCCTGTGCAATCCATCAGACACCATCATAAGCCCTTCTGGTGGAGGGACATGTTAACAGTCAAGGGTAGAAGGAAAACTCAGTCCCTAGGACTAGTCTGGCTGTTGTTGCTCTGAGAGATGGGAACAACTCATTAAAAAGCTTCGCTACTTCCATTCCACACCCCCAGAATGTGGCTTACACCTCCCTTCACTCCTGTATCTTGTTCAAGAGATCCATATTCTCCTTGGAAGATGCCAGGTCTCCCAGGGGCAAGACTGCAAAATACAATGTGTGTGATGCAGTATGGGGAGAGCACTAAAGACTCTTCTAGAACTGTTGGGTTTGTGAGCTTTGTTCTTTTTTTTAATGCAATGCCACTAAAAGCAGTGGGCCTGTGCCCATCAGGGAATAGTGCCCCAGAAACTTGGGCAAGAGCAGAAAGAAAGTCGTTAACTGGTACACTGAAAGTAAATAAAACTAAGAGAAAGCTCTTGCAGCTTCCCAGCTCCCTCCAACAAGATCCTGACTTGTTTATTCAGCTTTTCATACTGCAATGGTTAAAATCTGCTAGCTGACCAGTAAACACACTAACTAGAATTTCCACACAGTTGATTTCCACACATGGTGGGCAATCATGTCCCTTACACAGAGGGGTAATAACTTTTGTACTGAGAGAGAAGAGGAAGACAAGACCTTCATGTCACAAGATGAGGGACAACACAGCAGGGTTGGAGGGCTGGGGAGCTAGTAAGGAACTTCAGCCCATTACCCTGCAGCTTGCTGGGGACACAGCAGCACAGCCAAAATCTCAGAGAGATAAACCAGGGGCTCCTATGATAATAACAGCCAACATTGTAACATTTCACCAATGCCATAGACAGTGGGATTGAGTGCACCATCAGCAAGTTAGCGGATGACACCAAGCTGAGTAGTGCTGTGGATACACCAGGACAGGGTGTCATCCAGAGGGANGGGGGTTGACAGAGCCCTGAGCACGCTGCTCTAGCTAAGGATGTCCCTGCTCTCAGCAGGGGGATTGGACCAGATGACCTCTGGAGTCCCTTCCAACCCAGACATTTCTATCATTCTATGAAACTATAAGCACAGGAGAAAAAAAAAAGTACAACAAAGTGTCAAATACAGAAGGGTGAAGTTAGACCCTGCCCAGCTGCCACCAGAGAAGCAGGAAAGCAGAACTGCTGTTGAGCTATGGATCATACAGAGGGAAGGAGACTGTGATGAGCACATCAAGAAACCTGTCAGAGTCCCAAGAAGCCCTGTGTCCCCCTATGTGCCCAGCATCACATCACGCCCCCCCCCAGAACACAAGCCAGCAGAGGGCAATGCCAGTCCATCTACACACCGCTCCACTCACAAAAGCTATCAGGGGTGGCCCTGCCTGCATCTTCACACTGTCTGAAACCTGTGAGTTAAGTAGGATATTTCCCATCTGCAGCCTTGTGACATTCTAGTCCTGGTTGTGCTCTTAATTTCACTGATACAGCCCTAAACTGCTTTATGTGCCATGGTGGGGGAAACCAGGACCTGTAAGGTGCCTGTCTGACCCATTCAATAGAGACACCTTTTTTTCTTATCGGTCTTGCAGCCTGTGCAATTGGCTTTCCTGAATCACTTGCTATGCACAATGGTCTGAGTTATTATCCACTGGCTTTCAGCTCTGAGGCAGGTAAATGATAAGCAGTTTTGTGCTGCATGATTTTGCTGTATTTTTAGAGTATGCCTGGTTAAGCCTTTGGCACTGGACTGTGCAGCTTGACATCATTAATGTCTTCAGAAAGATGCCAAGCAGAACTGCAGCCTCGGCTAACTGGGTGCAGGACAGAGGTGTTCCCATCACTTGTTTCCAAAAGTAAAGTAGTCAAGTTTAGAACTGTTGTAGTTTTCATGCNCCCCATCCCTGGAGACATTCAAGTGAACCGAGTGCTGGAATCGGCAGTAAAATCCTATCTATTTTTTTTTCCCCCCACAGGAACAGCTGGGTTAAAAATCTTTGACTAACAAGTTTTCACTGCCATACTAATCACTTTCCTTAATCAAATCAATGAATCATCCAATTTAAATCTGTTTCTCATGAAACAAACATTTCATAAAAGTTCAGGTGTGATAAATAACCACCAAGCTTGAGACACCAAGCTGAAAGGGGCCCCCAGCTCAGGTTTCTGCCTTTATTGACAGAGTGAGTTGTGAAGGGAGCAGTCATCCAGCTCTGGGTGAGGGCTGTGAAGGCTCCTTGCTGTGTTGAGAAGGACAGATGCTGTGTTGAGAAGGACAGATAAGCAAGAAGGCCTCTGATGTATTTTGTTGTGTAGCTAAGGGGAGTAGGTGTAACACTGTGGCAGAAGGACTTTTACAGGCTCCATCTGAAAATTAAACATCCTGTTGTTATTTTAAGGGACATTTAAAGTTAAGGTCTTATGCCTCATGCTTAACTGGAATGAGCAGAGTTAGTGGATTGTTTCTAGGGCTTAAGATAAACTTACCCTCTCTGCAGGGAAATCACAACAAAATGAAGTTATACTGTGCATAGGCAGACCTTTCTAAAGCGAGGTGATTGATTCCCTGTCAGAGAAGAAAGCTCTGATACCTGAAACCACTTTAATATACAAACACCCCTGCCACGCTGGAAAGCAGAAGTGGACAATGCTCTGTTAATGGGTTCACTGTGTGGGGACAGTGACGCAGATTTGTGCCTCTGCTCCCTCCCAAGTAACCCTAAGGGAATCACTAAGTCTCACTGAAATAACCTGAGATTTCCACACTCTCTACCAGCCTGCAGCACCTCAGATGGACATGGTGCAAAAATCATCTCTGTGAGGGCAGCAGCACATACAGAGCAAGGAGGAATTTCCCACAGCAGCTCCTATCCCCACGCTTGAAATACCCTGTGGTTTACAGTCTTCCAAACTACAACAAGGCAAACAACATTCTGGGTATGATGAACATCTATGAGAAGCCTGCAAACTGAAAAAGGAAAAAGGAGTTTCCCTGTCAATCTTTGGATGATGCTTTTTTCCTTAAAGTTTCCTAATGGTTTTCCCAGGTAACCATGATGGACAAGCCTGACTTCACAAACTTCTCCTGGATTATTACAAGCAACACATCATCAGGATGTAGCAGTAGCACAGATCTCCCAATTTCTTTACCATAAACCTAAGCAAAGTTTTCCCAGTTGCCTCAATCTAGGCAGGTACGTGGGTGTGCACCCGTGCTCCCCCTGCACCGAGAGTTTAATCAGCTGAAAAAGGGACAAAGACTTGGGTCTCTCTAGGAGCAGTGCTGAGACAGGGTGGTAAGAGGTATGGTGCTCCCTGAAAGCAACATGAAAGAGCTATTCTCAGCAAGAAATACATGCAAATCCTGAGGTGATAGCACAATCCAAGGGCATGATAAAGGCAACCGTATATGGATGTCTCACACTCATCTATGCAGTTTGGGAAAGAGGAACAATTGCTTCTAAGAATTGTTGTTATGCCCTGAAGCAGAGGATGAATTGAACCCATTAGTGTTGTTCATCCTTCTCCCCAGTGGCCACTTCAAAACACTGGCTTTTGTTTAAAAAAAAAGTGTACAGTACTTATAATTGCAAAATTAACCTTCAAAATCAGAACCCAACATAAATAAAGATGCTGTATCAGCAGAAGCCTGAAATGAGAGCTTTGAGAGCTTGTTGCCATTTACCACCTGAAATTGCCAGCTTTGGAGCCAAACTGGGAGAGTGAATGTCAGCAAAATGCTATTTCTCTCCTGGTACACAAAGGCTATTTAGTGACCAGCTGATGCTACAGGTTTCACCATGGGCAGTATTCGGGGTAGTACAACCGCCAACACCTTTTTGGCTTTGCTGTGAATATGTTATGCTTTTATTTATTTTGAAATACAAGATTACCAAGACTAAATATTTCAGAATCTTCCAATGCCTGGGATATGAAATACAAATTTTAACACGTGAATTAGATTTTGATTTTTCTTTTCCCCACAGACACCGGGTACTTTGCAGCTACATTGACCACACAGGGCATGTGATTCATACTATAATCATGCAACTCTGGAGGTATAATTTGACAGGGGGATGAAGGAAGAAAATAGTAGACTGTGCTTCTGTCTAACAGTAAAGTGAATAAATGGTAGCCAGATTTGGTCAGCAGAAACCTGGAAAGAAACTCAAGTAGCAAACTAGGGAGGTAGAGAACCCTCTTTGTGCCATTTTAAGGGCTCTACCTGTGGCAGAACACTCAGCAAGATAGCCAGCCTCACACCTGGCTCTGGAGCTGCATAATCTGCCCAGAGGCAGCAAACACAGACACATCCCACATCTGCCCATAGGAACCAGTCACTAGCTAACTCTTAAAGCAACTTGGAGGTAAAGGTGATTAAAAAAAGACTACTGGGAATCATGCAGAGAGCCTAGAGGAGAGATGGTACAGAAGTGGGTAACTCCCCATCACTACTTCAGTCTTGGGAACTCAACTTGCCCCCTTTTGATGAGGCATAACTTCTAACCCCAGGGTAAACACATAGTCACCTGCCCTACTGAATCTATGCTCGAGCATTAATATTTGACATAAATCCTAGAGGAAGCTCTGCTCTTTATTACTGATTTGTCAGAGGTGGATGGATAGGAAGGGTTGTGGGCAATATGGAAATGGCATAGGCAGAGGATCCCTTCTGGGAGCCTGATTATTGAAAATCGGCTGCTATTTACACAGTTAATGCCATTTACTTCTTGCACCTGCTCAGTCATTCATTCCCAGTGCAAGCCAGCTTTGCCTTGCTGCAAAGTCAGGGAATTTAAGGGAGTTACACCTGCAGGTTTTCTCTCCAATGATTGCAGAGTTCAGCTCATAAAACTCCCACTTGTATATTTCCAGCCCTTCATCTTCCTTTCTCTGTGAATTCTATTTTTTTCTACCTATTTATATGTATATATACTTTTCCAAGTATTTATAGTTCTGATAATGAATTTAAAGCCCTCTCTAATTCTTGTTGGACTCCCAGCCTGTTCCACCACACACAGAATCAGTTTGATTCTGTAATTGTCTGAAAAACAAGAAGCTCAGTAAGCTTCTCAACTTATGCTAGTTTTAGTTCGTATTCAGTCTTCGAGAGAGACTCCACACCACTCATTCAGGGACATCCTATTCTTTACGATGTCCCTGCAAATGTAAATTCTGTGGTTAGCACCTACAAACACACTTCTACCCTACACCTCACAGTGAATTTTGGTTAAAGAAACCCAAACAACCCAAAACAAACCACAAGGGAATATGCAGCTGACCTGTCTCCACTCTTGCCTCCAGTTCCTTTCTTGATAACACAGTCTTGCAGAGAAGCCTTAGGCCACCATGGAGGAAGGAAGAGGAAAGGAGGGGCTTCTTGTCCCGTGATTCTACTTATTAGTGCTGAATGATGTACCAGTTGTGAGTGAGATTATGGGAGGTGCAATTGCAGCTCTGAGCACCTGAGGAATCTATCAGCAGGAGTAAGTTAATAGGAAAGTGAAGGCTTCTGGTTTTTTTTGCATATGTTTTTCTATTATCAAGAGAAGGATTCCAATCTAAAGGAAAATCCGTGCTTCTACCTAGCAGGTAAAGCATTTGCAACACTAACCTGTTAGCTGGATTTGATTCCATGGTGGTGCTGAGGTGTCATAGATTGCAGAGTCTCCATGTGCTTATTGTCACACTTAAGTGTGAACTGAAAGAGCTGCCCCTATCTGCCAAAGTCTTGTCTTTGATTACAGAAAGACAAAAGCAGGAAAAAGGTCGAGGTCAGGTCAAGGTCAAGTAAAGCAGATCAGTGATTAACTCCAAGCAGCTAATGACTCACCTGTCTTCAGTGGGAACAGCCTTGTACTCATGTGTCTAAACCAGGGTTGGACGAATAAAACAGATTAAAGAGAATGACAATTCAAATTTAAAAAGCAATAAAAAGCTTAAAGATGAAACCAAAACAATCCATGACCTCTCTTTTTCTGTTTTTTTTTTGTTTCCTTCTGAAGAAACAACAGCCATTATGATTTTGAACCCAGCACAAGTCAGACAATGCAAAGGAACTAAGAGGATTATTTCACAATTTTATTGCACAACTGAAAAGTAACTTTTTTTTTAAACTATTTACAAGCCATTTATTTTGCACACACAATCTAAACAGCATTTTCCCCAATAAAATTGTCACCTAGAAAACTTACACATGGACTGAAGCATACATGTAAACTGGGTGGTGTATGTTAAATGCAAGTTGCCTCAGTCTAACCCTGGAAGGGGTGGTGCTTGGGAGATGGGGCAGCAGAAGGAAATAAGATGTATTTTCCTTTTTTTCTTTCCTGAAATGTTAAGGATTTTTCCCCAACCTGGGCAGAGAAACAAGAGTTCAGTATTAGTTCAAGCAGAAGCCAGCCAGTCAGGTAATGTACTGACAGGATGGTGAGTTGAAGATTCAAAACCCTTCAGTGCCACAAGCATTGCAAAAAAATCAGAATCCTTGCTTCACACATGGTTCATCCTAAAGGTCACAACATCCTAATTTTCCCCTGGAGAACGCAGAATCACCTTGGTCGTGACAGAGAAGAAATGAGGTTTCAATCTTAAGAAGAAATACTCCTTAAAGGCTGCTGTTGGTGTGTTTTGTTTTTTTTTTCTTCTTTCTCATGAATTTCTTACCTGCACTTTCAGAAAAGTGCTGTCTGACACATTGCAAATGCTGCCTCTGCTCTTGGCAGAGCTGCACGGCGATAATACAGTGCAGTGAACATTGCACAACTTGACCAGCAATGCCAGGGGTAGTATTTTAACCACTATTATGAAGCCCACAGTTTTGTGCTCCTGGCTGCTAGCACAAACTGTCTGTCACAACACAGAGCGCAGTCTCTGGAGTCCACAAATCACCCTCCTCCCGTGGCTGAACCGCCCACACATTTCCCATCATATAGACTGTTTTCAAGTTTGTCAGCTAATACTGAGTATATGGCCTTGTAGCACTTACTGCTTAGTTTCCAAGGGATTCTGACACTGCAATCTTAAATGAGTAGGTGGTATCTCTAAAACGGATGCTCACTGGCCCAGATTTGTCCCATGTTACTTTGGGCAGGTGGTGCACCTGAAGCACCTGTGTGGGGACCACCAGCACTGCGTGGGGTGATGCAGGGCTCAGGTGAACATCAATACCCTTTGCAGAAGTTCTGCTCACTCCATTGACTATCAAAGAAAACTAAAGTGACCAACTCCAGCTCTGTGGGTGATAGCTGCCAAGATGCATGGGCCAAATCTGGGCCTGAATGCTTCCAGATAAGCACCTAAAAACCTAGGGGTTCTGGCATTGCAAGGTACACTGGGTATTCAGATCACTTGGGTGCTGACTTTCTTCAGGATATGGACCCTCTGCTGTAGCGTGGAGAAACAAAGTAATGCCAACATGATCTACAGTGAGTTTGAAAGGAAAGGAAGCATTTATATACTTGTTATGCTAGTTAGTGCTTGCCAGCTGGGAACCATGCTACTGGGACAGCTTTGTAAAGGCAATTCAAATATATATGAAAAGCAAAACCTGTGGCCCCAGACCAAATGATCTGTGTGAAGTCTTCTAAAGCCATTGTTTCTTCCAGAGCCACACAGGATCAGCGTTGACATTAACACATGGATACCAACCTGTAATAATGTTTCAGGTCCTAAGCTATCTGATCTTGTTTGGCATTACCAGTATTAAAGGACTAAGTCTCTTGCTCCCTTCTCCTCCAGCAGCCCAACTATTTGGTTTTCCTCTTACTTTTTAAAGTTTTTGCTGATTTAAGGGAGCCAGCAGGAGAGAGATATCTTTCTCTGTGTAATAGTTATAACCAGACTTCAGCACTGTGGACACTGTCTATGTTCTGACTGTGAGTGTTGAGAAAAAGTGGAAAACACGACACGAGAATGGGCTTGCTGAAGAAGGATCCTGAAATGAAGCCTGAATAGTAGAAACTTGTCCTAAAACTTAAGGCTTGAATAGATTACTTATCTTCACAAATGCTGCTGATTTCAGCCCCACTGGATTACTTGCAGTGATTCTCTCAATACAGTATTTTTCTGGAAGATATATGGGTGTAGTGGACAAAATGTTTGAACCATATGAAAATAAAATGCAGCATAGTGATTTCATTCTTACATGCTCAAATAGTTGAATTTTCTCTCAGGTGTAGGCTTGAAGATTAAAATTGGAAAAAAACACTGCAGAATAAATTTGTGTGAAGGCCCAGGTGTCATACCAGAAACACTGCTTAAGTAATAAACTCAAAAGGGGTCTATCACAAGCCAATCCTCTTTCATACTGGAAGAGACACTGCTAAGATAGAAATAAAACCTGTGATAGCACAAAGGAAAGAAAAATCCGCCAGGCTACTGGAAAGGCACCATCTGCCCTAAAGGTGTTACCGAGGCCGTCTCAATGACCTCACAGTTCTGTTCTTCACTTCAGACAGGGCTGTAAAGTTTGCAAGTCTGATTGATGCAGAAGAAAGCTACATCAGAGTAAGAAATTAAAAAAGTTTTGGTAGCTGTGTATTTCACATGTGACAATGGACATGAAAGCAACAAAAATTGTAAAATATTTGAGTCCTGGGCGATCTGATTCAGAATTGTTTTTATTGCATGCACTTGCTTTGCACTATGAAGTAGAACTGGAAAGAAGACAGTGCCTGTATTCTCTGTGTTCACAATAAAAGCTGGCAGGTTAACTTGGTGAATAGTTTGCACTGATGAATCTCTGTGAACCTTCACCCTTGTGGGTCCTTACAAAACTCATAGCTTTTTTTTGAGGGGGGATCGTCTTTGCTGTTCTTTGAATAAACCCTAATAGTGAAAAACAAAAGATGTAAACTCTTCATGAGCCATTTGAAGCCCTATGGGAATATTCAGTGATGTTATGGACAGAAAGCATCATTTCTGTCATCTTGTAAACACAGACATCACAAGCTTACTGCTCAGCCTCAGCACTGAGTCTCAGATCAGTTGGATTAATCAATGCCAATATAATTAGTAAGCACTGGCCAAGGTGTCAAGGGAAAATACACTCTTGTTTTTATTCCGACCCTGCAAACTACTGAGTCCTATCTCTTCCTAACACCAAGGGGCCTCTGTCACTTATGGCGAGTATACATCTAAAATGCAGGAAAGCTCAGCAAAGTCTATCATCAGAATAGCAGGTTTCCTACTGAACTCACTATTGCCATCTAAAACCCCTCAAAGCAGACAGCGGTGCGGCTTCCTTCCTGCTGCTGGTGGTTAGTTCTGTTTGGATGAAGAGTTCATGCATCAATCGGCACTGGATAGGTTTTCCTTTCCTCAGAGCGTCGCTGGAGAGCACTGCTGGAACAACAGATCCACAGGCAGATCTAAAGAGTAAGTTCTGTGAACTTCACTAACACCAGCTTTGCCCCAGCCATTGACCTCAGTGCTGACAATTTAAAAAAGGCTGGGTAGTCAGACTCTCTTATCAAGCTGCTATTATTTTTTTTTCCTTTCTTTTTCCTATGAGCACCGATGTGGGAATCCAAAGAATTGAAACAAATTAAACATCTTTGAGATGAGAATGGTTTAATATTAGTGCTGGCTTTCATGAATTTTACAACCCATAGGATTTACTACAGGTAGGTCGCATTGCTCAGTGGTGGATAAGAAATGCCACAGATCTGGAATGAGCTCAGTCCAACCTCTAGATCCTACAAACAGATCTTCTGAAGGCCCTCAAAATGCTTTTGCATTCTTGCTCCTCTGGAAATTTGCCTACTTAAAACAACCTCCTTATGCCCCTCACCGGTTATTTATTCCATCTTTTCACTGCTTACCTGACAGGCTTTAGAGTGCTGCCAGGGATGGAGGAGACATGCTTGGACAGAGCTGGGATTCATCAGGCTTTCATGTTCAGCTGCTACCATTCACAGGTTGGGGGTGAGTGCTACAAGGCCGCTGAGTGTGTAATTTCCATCAGCTCTGTAGGATCCCTCCACACAAGAAAATCCCATAGAACAGAACTGCAGGCATTCTGCTCAGCAAGTCAGAGAGCATGGGGGATAATTGATTTTCTTAAATCACAGTTTAAACCAATCCTTTGGAAAAAAAAGTAAAAAAACTCTGGCTTTGCTCAGAATCAAGGCAGCTCTCTTATTATGAAAAGCTCAGTGAAAGCAAAAGTAAAAAGAAGATTCACCCAGCTGCTTCATTCCCTGAGTACCATCCACTCTGTGCATAGAATAAAGAGGAGTCCCCTAAAAGCCCTGCACATGGCTGTGTAGAGACTATGTCCTATTACATATGTGCCAGGGGACAGAAAGAAGTTGTACAAGCAAATCACCAGCTCCTCCAGCAACTTGAAATTTCAGATCTCCTAACTTTCACGTGACCGATTTTGCAGCCTTAAAAGGAGTCTTGTGTTACAAAGGTTAATGATGAAAATGCACACATCCGATGCCTGAGAATGATAATACTGAGGAACAGGCTTAGCTTGGTTTGAATTACTTGGCCTCAAGTGTTTGGGGACCTCTTCTGGAATGTATTTGGTGAGAGTGGTGTCTACAGGCCTGACTGGAGAATTACCTTCAGATCAGAACTGTTTCTTTTGTACTGAAATCTTGTACCTGAGAAACAGTAGCGATGGACTATGGAGCTCAAATGCAGCTCAAATGCAGTCACCTTCACAGTGACTTCTCATGAATCCATGCTGCAGTGGTTTAGGACATTTTAACTCTACAGAAACACTAATGAGCTGGGAGACAGGACACTGTTATCCTATGAGTGGAAACTATCGAACAGAATGACTGAAAAATACCAAGCTCTCAGCCTGGGTTTCAGATCTTTAGCAACCTGACACACTCAATGGGCTACCACTTCCACTGCAGTCCCCATTAACATGTCTGGACAAATACATTCAAGATGATCCATCACACAAATAAATATTTGGCTGGCTTTCTAATTCCCAGATTATTTTTTTAACTGAGCACAATAATTCCACACTGCAGAGCCAACAGCCCCAAAATCCCAAGTAGTCATAAGAGGGAAATGACACGTGCACAGCTTCTGCTGAAGTTCTCAAGGATTTTGTGTCTTGTTTTAAGAATGTGTAACTACTGATGAAACCAAATTCCTATAAAAGCAAGGTATTTCTAAATCCAGGTTTGTAAACATTTCCCAAGTTGTAATTTTCTGTGTGTAGCCAGAAGCTTTTCCTAACATAATCTTGTGAACCAAAGTAACATTCTTCAGACAATCCCCAAAGTGTTTGGATGTAAACACACCACCTAAACAGACATTATGAATTACTGCTGTAAAAATGACTTCATTTAGCTATCAATGCTTCTGCATTTTCAATACTGCAGCGGAAATACTCGGTTAGTGGCTGTCATTGTCTATTAGTGACTTTTTTGTTACAGACTGTCTCAACTACCAGAGTTGCATAAATGCAGTGGCTTTCTTTTCCCCAAATACTATGTTTGAGCTAACAATGACACATTCTTTTTCTAGCACTCGCACTATCTAAGGTATCCGACCTTCTCGAAGTTCATAAATAACAATGCTCACCCCACTTGCTGAGCTTGCCGTGTTCCCCTGGTGCTGCACTGAAACCCGAAGACACCCATCCTGTCTATGGCAGAGTAGGAAGGAATGTTGCGTGATGCCTAAGAGTAATATCTCTGCTGATTCGCCAGGACTCCCAGTGCTGCTGGTCATTAATCTTTCTCAGCCCAAACCAGATGGGGCTATTAGGCAGGCTGGAGTTATGGGGGAAAATGGCAAGATACAAAAGGAAATGCATTATCTTCTGGATAGAAATGCATGTAAAAATGAGAACATTAAAATATATATTTTTCATATTTAATTGGACGATGTACGATTATACCTACCAGAAAATAATGAGCAATGTGTTTGGTGCAGAGCATTTATAGAACTGTTCAGCTGTGCTAGGGTCTTATTTTCCCCTGCAGAGAGAAACAGTAGCTGCAGTTCTGAGAAGGCTTTTGTGCTTTTCCTTCTAACACAAGGCTTACTCTGCTTCAACAGCTACTGCAAGTAACACTACCAAGTGCCTCTGCTTGTTGCAGTAGAAGGAAAATGCAGTTTATGATTTACATACAAACCACATGAAGCCTACTAGGTAAAAAAAATCAGTACTTGAGAAATAATGTGAGCATATGCGATAGTCAGTCTCACAAAAGTGAGGGAACCGCAGGTACAGCTGTTAATGCCTTTCTGTCATGGACTCCAAGATGATGATTACAAGGAGAAAAAAGTCACAAATCATGAAGTGGAACCAGATTGCTCACACAGGAAAATAGCAAGGCTGGAAGGAATTACTAAAAGTAGGACTTGAAAAAAAATCTGACAGATACAAAAGACTATCTGGAATAAACAAAGACAATTTCTAGGTCAGACATGTAGGCAAATAGTAGATGATCTGTAGCCAGAAAAGGATAGGATGGAAACTCCTGGCAAACATTTGAAGGTATATACCCTGACAACAGAGAGAAATCGTGGCAACTTATTAGAGGGTTACAATAAGGTATTAGATAAAGGCAAGTGCTTTGCCCAAAACTTAAGCTTGAAAAGCCTGTTATATCGAAGGGAGAACCATGAAAACAAAACCAGGAGGATTGGTGCCAGCCAGCAGATTACTATTTGGAGTGATAATTACGTCTGAAATGTGGTAGGCTGTCAGAAGGTGCTGGGAAATACACGGTTCAGGTTCTGGGACTGAAAAGTTTGCAGTGATCTGTATGTGTGAATGTTTTGGAGTGGAGGGGAAAAAGGGAGACACAGAACAATGTGTGTCAAGGTAAGACCCCAAATTGGAAGAAAAAAAGAATTCTGTAAGATTTTATTTCTGAACCCTAGACTAGGAAAAGGTTAGCGTTTAGGAAGGATAAAGAAAATACACTCAAAACCTAGTAGGGTTGCATTTGGTACAGAAATTTAGAAACACCCCCCCCTTTTTCCTTTTAAAGAAAGAATCATTAGAAAAAAACTGTAATCCTCAGATTGAAAATTGAAAGGGTTTATAAATAGCCATGGAGCATGGTATTCCCTTAGATAAGTGGAAGACCAGGACATGCTGATATGACTAAACTGGGAATTTTCAAAAAATTACTCAGGACAAACAGGAAACCTTCAGAGAATGGAAATCAGAACTCTGTAAAGCTGAAAGGAAGTTATCTAATTCTTAAGATGGAGTTTGAGCAAGCTAAAAGGGAATCTGAAAGAATAAACAGTATGAAGTTAAAACTGAAAAAAAACATTTGCTCATTACACCAAAAGCAGAAAACTGGAGACAACCAGTAGGCCACCCCAACCATTAAGTAGAATAAACAAAGACAATAAGAACATTGCCAAGAATCTAAATGATTTATTTGCATCAGTCTTCACCAGAGAGGGCACTGAACTGATAGCTAAATGCGAGACTCACACTTTCCAAATACCAAAGATAAGGAGAAGTCATAGGCTGAGGACTCTAGAGAGCTGGTGGAACAAATCAATAAATCAAAGGCATTAAGTTACCAGGTTTACCTGATACTTTTTGAAGATTTCAGGAAAAAAAAAAAAAAAGAGAATTAAGTAACAAAGTTGCTAGCAAATACCTACTACAGCAGAAGACTGGAAGACAGTCAGTATTATATAACTGAGTCGGGGATTTTTGTTGTTGTCGTCTTCACGGTGTTGGAGAAACCCTGGCAGTTAGAGACAGATACATGATCCTAATTTGCCATCATGTAAATTATCTGAAAAGGGTCAAAAAAACCAAGCCCCACACCTCCCAGTTATGAAGCACACAGACAAACGTGACATGACAGACACAGTTCAGTACAGCTTCTCTAAGGGAAAGAAAAGGGGCTCTTTGAACCTACTACCAATCTTTGAGCTGGTGAGACCAGCCAGCAATCCTAAACTTACCCAGGAGGTCCCATGACTCGCTGTACAGGCAGGCAAGTAGCAAATGAGTTTTTCCCCCTGCTTCCCCATCTGCATCTCATGACTACCGACAGTGTAACGTTCATGGTGAAAATGGCACATCCAACCCATGTACAGGTCCACGCTACAGATTATGCTGCTGCAGAGCAATACTGTGAAGCCAAGGAGAAATCACATCTGGAAATAAGTTTTTAATATGCATGAAACATAATGGTGGCCACACTGAAGCTCTGACTGGAGATTTTATGTACGTACAATCAGTGTTGGCCTCTCTTAGGATCAGCTTTTGATCTCTTTCTGCACATTAGCTTATCAACAGGACTCTATGCTGCAGGGTTCTTCTCTTTCTCAATATGCACAGGGCCCTTAATGGTGAGTCCTACAGGACTTGGGGAGTTAAGTTTTTGGTTTTTTAAAAGAACATATCTTAGCCAGGACTGAGCAGTCATTTCACTTCTTTTCAGCTTTCTAGGTAGATCTTTACATAAAGCCATTAAGAACAGAAGAAAAGCACTTTGGAAAATTATGCAGTGATGTATTCTTATACAGCCAACACTCCCAGGGGAAGAAGTGAAAATTACACACAGCCTCCTGCCCTTTTTTATTTCTTGTCAAAGATGTTGCCTTTTTTGTCTTTTCTTATATATACACAGCACGATGAACTGATATTTGTAGTTTAAATGTCTGGTTTAACTGCATGGTTTCCACTGTAACAGAAAGCTCTCACGAAATGTCAGGTTAGAAATAAAATCAAGCTCTAGAGGGATGAGATGGGGAGGAAAGTAGAAGGTCCAGTGGCTGAAAAACAAAATGGAAAAAAAAAAGAAAAGTGAGCAGAATGCAATGTGGATCCATTTCCCAACTCAGGCAGTGGTATTGGTACGTGTGGTTGTAGGGGGATCTGGGGTAGGGAGACAGACACATTTCTTACTGAGTTGTTTCTGCTTTCTCTATTAACATTGCAACAGAAATTACAAATAGCCCTGCAAGGGGTAGTGCATTAAACCTCATCTCTTCATCCCATGTAAACACAACATTAATACTGAAGAATAAAGAAAATGGTAAAAAGTCCAGTGTCTTGTTTTCTGCATTTTGCTTGTTAGGTTTTCTGTCCGCCCTCCAGCATACTCTTGTGTGTACCGAGTTGTGAACTTGAGCAGCCCACGTCCAAGCAAACACTCACACTCAAGATTCCCAACGCATTCTTTTCTCCCCCTCGAATGGGGAGATTATTCCTAACAGTTCTGCTCCTTTTAATTATAAACTCCTTTAACGAAGTAGTTCTGAGACCTTGCAGCAGGCAGCAGGAGAGCACCAAGGCTACTAGTTGCCATGTTTATATTCCCTGTTCAGAGAAGAAGTCCACTTAAAGCCCAAGGCCCAACGCCTTCATGGATGGGCATGCACTGAAATGAGCCTACAGATCAATATCCCACAGCACTACGTGCCTTATAGGCAAAAACCAATTCTTGCCTAAAAAAGATAAAGAGATACAGCCAGGCCCTTTATTTTACAAGACACAGATGAACAAGTCGCTCTGGTGAAAACAGACCTTACACTGACAAGTTTTGTTCACTTTCTGGCAGAGCTACTGATCTTCTTTCCTGGACCACCAGAAATGAAGGTGGGCAAGAAACACAAGGGAGACATTCCTTGACAAGGAAAGGAGCAGCATTTAGGACTGGGGAAAAGGTAGGGTGGGGTATAGGGGACTTTCCTGATAAAACAACTAATTTGAGAATAAAAGACCAACTGATATCATGTGTACACCTAAACCAATAACGAACCTTCTCTGGAGTGCAGTATTGTATCAGTGTCCCTTTTGTTTTCAAGGCTAATTCAGACCTTTGGCTCATCCTGCATTAACAAGGTCATCCATGTTAACAGGGCCCCTGTGAAAGTTCACAGGTCAAAGTTCCCTTTTAGAATAGTGCAGATTTGAAATTCACAGGACAGCGACCCGAAGATCTTCCTTTACAGATAAAAAGCATGTCAAATTATTAAATAGCAACATGAAATCCTATATTCTGAAGGTCTGTCTGTGCTCTGCAGTTAAGAGAGCAGTGCATTCCCAGCCCCTGCCCAGTCCCCACCTCCGGCAGCGGAGCAGGTCCCTCTTGCCGCCATTTCACGAATGCTAAAGCTGAAAGGCCTGGGGTAGTCGGGGAAGGGACGAATGAGCATAGTCCGGAGGCATGTCACTTCACTTTTCTACTGTTAGAACTGCCAAGTATGATATAAAAACAGAAAGTATTTCTCAGTTTGAAGTTTGAAGCCCAGGCTCCAAACACTGAGTGGCTCCTCCCTGCGGTGTCCCCGTTTCCCACACATGGCCTCTGTTGTGCTAGCTGTTGTTCTCTGCCGTGAGATATTTGAGGGCCGCGAAGCCGTAGTGGCGAGACATATCCTGCTGGAACTCCTCCTTCAGCGTCTTGAGACAGATGCGGTATTGCTTGTTGGAGCGAAACTTGGTGATGTCGAAGCTGGGAGCGTGCGGCATGTGGATCATGTAGGCGTTGGGCAGCACCGTGAACTCGTACTCCTGGGGGAGAAAGAGACCAGCTGTGAAAGTTATTCCTGATCCCTCTTGCAATGCACCTCTCCTGTGCCTCCGTGGTCAAACATGCTCTGCCAGGTAAGGGCACTGCAGGTCTCCGAAGAAATAAACATACAGATATGCCAAATGAGCCTTCTTGCTTTTTCTTTTCTTTTTTTTTTTTTCTTTTATGAAAGATCTACTTTCTCTTTTAAAACATTTTACTCCATATAAGCCAAATGATGGGGCAATGGTACAGAAGACATGCCTGAAGCCATGTCTGCACCACGGAGTTTTTGGTAGTGTGCTTGCAAACAACACAGCTGTGACTGCACACGGTGTGAGTCTCAAGTGTCCATGCAAAATCATGCTTTGGCCCCTATGATTTATCTTGCTCGGGATGCTGGAATAAGCTATATTTACAAATGCACACATTGCACTACATACGTTGTTTTGCCTGTATACTGAGATACTTACAGCGACAAAACTGTCCAAAACTATTCATAAACCTGAAATGAGGGGAGAATATGATATCTTTTACAGGCAATGTGTGAAAATGGACCTGCTAATTCCATATGCTTTGACAAGGTTTTATGTAAATTACATTCTTCACAAAGTATAAGATACTGTGCTAATTCTCCCTCTCCTCTAAAAGTGCTTCACCGATTCTCTTTATTTATGTATGACCAAGTTCTTTGACAAGTTTTGTTGTCAAAAAATGATGGTTCATTTTAATCTCAATTATTCCGGTTAGATGGGTTCCAGTGTTATAACTAAATATATGATCATTAGAGCAAAGCTAGGCAAAGTGATTCTTAGACAAGCTGGAAGGTCACTAGTGTAAGCTGTGTGAGAACCAGGTATTTGGCTCCTGCAAGGAGCAGGGCAGAAAAGGAAAGCAGACCTCGGTATTCTGTGCTGATGTTACCTCTTTTTTTCATACAGAATTTCAACAAACATGCCTTGTATGGGATGAAATGACAAAGAAACTCCAAAGACTCCAGAGGCAAATTTCCTGTTGCTCTCACACAGTTTCTAATTACAACTGTTGCTGTGTGAAGTCATTAACCATCTCTGCAGAAGACACTGAGCAGAGAAAGAACAGCCACAGAGCATGCTGGCTTTGAAATAAATGGTGCACAACTTCTCCAGCTTTGCAAAGTCCAGTCACTTGTAGATTTAGCAGTCAGAGACAAAGGGTATCTGCAGCACAGAAGCAGAGTATTCCAGAACAATTTCGTAGAGAAAGAGATTTATGGGAGAGAGCACACTTGGGCTAATAAACAGGATTGTTTCACTTATAAATCTTTCCTCACTTAAAAAACCCTATGATCAGCCTGGAAGAGACTGAAAACTGCTAGGTGATGATGCTACCAGAATCCCAGTGTTAGAGCAACACAGCCCAAAATGAATCCCAAACAAAATGGAAAGAAGTGAGCAGAACACAATATGGATTCATTTCCCAACTCAGGCAGTGGTACTAGCCAGCCCAAAGCGTAGCTAAGGCTGCAGTGCTGTCCCAGAGAGCCTACCTATGAAACAGCAGCATGTGTTGGATGGCTAGATGCAAATGCAGCTATATGGTTGCTTCCTTCTCATCATGGGAATGCCTGTTCCCTGCCAGACAGCTCTAAAGTGGTAAATCTTTGTGCCAAATTACAATGCTGTCATACGGGAATGAAGAATGGGCCCCTCTGAGCTTCTGTTTGGGGTGACAAATATACAGCACCAGCAAAATAATCTGATGCTTACAGGCAGAACTCATTTAGCTGAAAGTGGCTTAGAACTAATGGAGAACTAAATACAAAAAAACAAAGGCTGGCATGATGGACTGAGGAGAGCTGATAACTACAAGCTATAAACGATGTCTCTATGGGACCTTAAAACTAAAGGCTGAAGCTGTGGAGGAAGATACACCCCCTCGTAAAATCTTCTCTCTGTTCTCTCTTTGCATCTCAAATCTGTAGTCCTGATGGTCAGGGACCATCAATGCTCTGCAGTGTAAACTGTTCAACACAGCAGTGCTCCCAGCCCTCCAGGCACAGAAAGCCTTCCAAAGCCTTACTAGTTTGCTGCTAATAAGCCTCCTCGAAAGATACTGGGCTGGAATCCTGGAAAAAGGATTGCTCACAGTCTACTTCCAGTCCCTAGAAGAGCAGGGAAAGCATTCCTAATGGCCCATCTCTACTTGAGGGAAACATCTGGTGAGAAAACAGTGCACTTGCAGGAACCCCTGTCCCTACCTCACAGGTTATAAATTCTTTAGACAGAGGCTGTCATTATCTGTGTATTTGTACATTATCCAGCTCAGTGGACATCTGCATGCCCCCAGAATAATAATGATGATTATCTCCATGCTGTGTACTGCTCTGAAGCATGGTAGTGGCACACACCCTTGGGAAGGAGTCTGAAACGGTTGTCTTGACGGACGCTGCAGTTGTGAGTGAGGAGCAGTGAAATAATTTAGTTGAGAAGCTGCTCTGCCTGCTGATAATGAAATGAGCAAAGCAGCTGGCAGCAACCTGAGCTATGGACACCCCAAAGCAGAGGAATGCTACAGGGAGAGGTAGCTGTGCAATCCCACGTGCCCTCTCAGTTGATTTTCTGGGAGAACAAGGCAATGTTTCTACAGATGAAAAGGAAACTTCTTTTCAGTGTGAGAGTTAGTTCCAACCCAATGGCCTTCTAAAATCACCACGCTATGATCAACTTTGAAAAATGTTCCATGAATCTGTATGCTGGGCAAAGGTCTCTGAACAGGAGAGTTAAAATTGTGAGTGCTAGATGAGAGCTCCCAGTGGGAACATAAGGCTTTGTTACCCAAATTAACAAACAATAAATCACTACCCTGGCAATCTCCACAACTGATGCTTAATTGATTAGTGTTTGGGAAGTGCACTGGAAAATTAAACTGCTATAGCAGACCAAAGTATTATTATTAATGATAATATAAAGGACTTTTTTTTTTATTTTCCTAGTCTGTAGCAACGTTTTCTCAACATAAGTAGGTACAAATTTGTTGGGAATGCCCTTCCGAAAACAGATGGCAAGTGGCTGCCAGCTCAAGGTGACCATTTGGGTTTGTAAGTAGAAGTAGAAAATATCACTCTCACATACGTGCCTGCACACAAATAGACTGTAGCCCACACCCAGAGGCACCATCTCCTAGTAACTCGCTGCATGCCTTGTGCTGCTCTGCTTCACATAAGCTGGTAAGAGCTGAGCAGGGAGGGATCAGCTATATTCCAGAACCAAGCAGAAGCTAGCATAGCAGAGGACAGAGATGGCCAAAAAGCGTGACTTTTGGTTAGCGTGAAATGCTACAAGTTCAAAAACTAGGACTGAAACCAAACTAAAAAAACAAACAAACCAAACAAAAAAGAAATGCCATGTCCCAGACTGTGTTGATTAGCACAGTGGTTGGCTTCACATCTAAGAACAGCAGGGAGATGCAAACCCTGTCATTTCAGTAAGCAGCAGCAGGCTGCCATGGAGCCATAGTCACTGCCAGCATCTAATATCTAGGTCAGTGGCAGGGACCTTGGCAGCTCTGAGAGCTCTAGTGCCAGTCCAGGACTCTTGAGCTTTCTCTGCATCCTTCTTTTTATACATTCTTCCCAGCAGCTCCATCCCAAATCACAGATCCAAGAGGCAGTTAGCCCAAGATCAAGTGTCTGGATCCTCTAGAGTCTGCTCCACACCTAGAGATTTTGAGAATATAAGGTTCTTGGCTTTGCAGAGATGTGCTGTAAATCCAGATTAGAAATTGAGGATGTTTGTCTTGGATTCAGTTTAAGATTGGTTTTTGAATTTTAAATTAGCATTTGGGACTCACCAACCTCTGTTTAACTGAAAAACTTCCAGGCAGGTCTATACATCCCCTAGGAAGTGATGACACTGGCCTCAAGTGGTGCATGGCTCAGGCGCACTGTTGGGCAAGAGGCAGGCATTGTGCCACCACGAAACAACAATTTTCTCAGCACTGACAAATAAACTCAGACTCTGCTCTCTTTTTACTGCTTGACAAGGACTAAACTCAGTGTTTCCAGCTCAACAAACACTCATTAAGAAGCTCAATAAGGCCAGGTGAGCACTCTGGTGATGCAAAGCATGAAGCCTTCCTACAGAACACAGCTTTACCAACCCCGCTGCCCAGCCCTGGGTGAGATATGCAGGCGTTATCTCCTCACCTGTGCATCCAGTTCCATGATGTGAGCTACTTTGTTCCAGCCAAATCCAACAAACCGCCTGTCATACTCCGGGCAGTCCTTCCTCACAACAACGTATGGCTCAAAGTCTGCTTCCCACTCAACGCGGTAGGGGGTGGTGGCTGTTCGCCACTTGGCAAAATTCGTTGGCGCATGCCCTTTAGTCCAGACGTGATACCTTAAACAGACATAAATGGCACGGACGGGGGGAGGCAATTAGATAGAACACATCTTGGCGAGGAAACGAAATGTTACTTGTTAGATGAAATGCTCAAAAATAAGGACATTAGCATACAGTTCACATCATCATTGTCAGGACATATCGAAGGCAATTTCTAGGACTATTTCCAGCATGCCTCTCAGAGCCTCTGTGTGTTCAGTGCTTAAACACATCTAGCTGGTGAAGGGTAGTGTGAAAACACCATGTAATGCTAATGTGAGAAACAATTATGAAGTACACAGACAGTTCATCTGCACTACAAAGTTCCGTGTCTTGTTCCTAGCAACCAAGCAGCTGCATCGGTGCTCTGAAATCTGTGTGAAATTCTGTAGCTCAGATAAGGTCCCTAAAATTAGCTATTTCTACACCACAGTGATAATAACGATCTGGTTTATATGCGGGTTTAAAATTTATATGAGAGACACCTGCAGCTCCGGACAGATGTTCCATTTTATTAATTACTGTTATAACTATGGCAGGAACCAGAGTGCATAATGAAATGAATAAGTAAAATATTACATAAGGGCTTTCTGCTGTACTTTCTGCGTTGTGGAGAGTACCTGTGTGATCCTCAGGAAGGTTATCAATTTGATTTACAGAAAAAGATCCTTTTATACTTTGTTAATCTTGTTTAGGTCACAGTAGGTTTCCTTCAAGCACAGCTTGAATCCACCCCATTAGTGCCAGGGTCAATGATGCTCTCGCCCACTTATTCTCCTTACACCTTTCCAAAAATCAATGAGACAGGCTCTTTCTGCAGACTCATGGACTGAATAATGAAACAAAGGCATAGCAGGCCATCTGTATTACAATGCTCTGAGATGCGTAACAGAAGAGGCAAAACAAACATCCTGCCAATCTGTAATGAAAGGTACACTGAATTTACAGGGGTGACGTGCTAAAAGTGAAGGGATTAGTGCATTAAATATTTGCAGAATTAGGACCTGAGGTAATGTTTCAACCCCAGAAATTCTCGTAACATCATGTGCCATTGCTGAAAGCATGGGTATTGTCTTCTCTGGGATGGAATCCTAAGAACCAAGCTGTTAAGGTGCTTTTGTTTTGCCTGTGACCGGCCATGGTATGCGGGTCTCCATAGTGATGAAGGTCTTTAGCAGTTTTGAATTAGGTGCTAAAGCTAGGAAGAGTGAAAGCCAGGGCAGTTAACTCAAGCTGCCAACAGAAGTATTCCACACCATAAACATCATGCTCACTACAAATTAGAAAATTTGCTGTCGATTGTCTCTTTTCCTGATGGCTGCCATTCCTGGAGGACCTCACCCGTCATTTTGCTCCTGAAGCTGACTCTCCTCTCCATTGTGACCATCACATTTCCATTGTAGCTGTGGTACTCATAGTGCTTGACCTCCAGCATTCGCTCCTGGGAGCATGCGGTTCATGACCACTATGTTGACTGACTTTGTGTATTTTATATTAGTATCAGGTTTTTTTTAATTATTTTTCTTTTTGTTAAATCTGTTAAATTTTGTTAAATCTGTTTCCATTTCAGCCCATGGCTCTCCTTTACTTTTCCCGATTCCCCTTCCCGGGGCAGTGCTGTCACTTGGTGATAAAACAACTGGCTAAACAAAGACAGATGTAAAATCCCAGCCTAGGAGTTTTCACTTGGATTGTATGGTTGTATGGCTTGTGACAGGAAAAACAAGACAAGTGTTCAGCTTCGCTGACTCTCCCTGTTCAGAAGCAGTGCAGGAAGACAAAACTATTAGGACAGCACTGGGGTCCCAAGGAATGTGTGGTCCTTTGGAGGCTGCATTTCTAAACCCTAAACAAGTTCTATCACTTTCAGATCTCTGGTCAGATATTAGGGACCTGGAAAAACAAAGCCCTTCTGTTTAAAAAAAAACCCAAACGTGACAGTGAATTAATTTTCTAGAGATTAATAGAAACTAATGCCAGATTCACAAAGATGCGTACCAACCTTAACGCCCCCTGCATTCATCTCTAAAAAGCCTATCTCTTTTCCTGGTCTCTTTTGGAAATCAGTGGGTAACCTAAACAGTCACTCATGGGCAGCTATCTATGCTGCAATAAAAAAAATACAATCACAGTCTGGGGTTTAAAATGGTATGGGATTGTGAAGGATGCTTTATCTTCTAAAATTCTACCTCTGTCATTTTGGAACTAATTATGATAGTAATAATAATGACTACTAAACACTTATGAAGTGATTTGTATCTTCAAAGCCCCATAAAAACTTTGGTTAGTTGAGAGATTCCTGCAGAAGAGCAGTCAAATGCTGCTGTTGGTCTAGTAACACTCTCCCATTGATTTAAACATGGGGGACCAGGACACTAACCATAAAATCCATCCATTTCTTTCCACTCTTTTTTGGGCTATCAGTGTATGCAGTAGCAGCAGCTCACATATATCTTCTGTGAGTCAAGAGAGACAACCGTCAGAGAAAAAAAACAATAATTGGGAAGAGACAATGAAGGGAAAATAAGGAAGTAAGATTGGAGAGAGGAAACAAAGCAGAAAGGAATAGACTTGATTGTACTAAACAGAATAATACCAGAGATGATCTACTTCCCTCTTCAGAATGACTGATGGGAGTTGAGGGAAAGAGGAAGACAAAAGGATGGTTACGGTCAGCACAAAGAGGAGAATGAGTACCGGATGCTCAGAGGAACTGTGCACACACTAATTATAAAGGAATAATTGGGCTCAAAACAAGAACTGTGAGAGTTCAGGATTAGACACAGATCTGTACATACAATATATACAGGCCTGTATACATACAGACACACACATGTCATTTGTTGAGCTAGGTCTCTGAAAATGCACTGAAAATATGATATGCAGACCCCATGACATGGTGTCCATATAGAGGAAGCTATCATAAAGAGGAGTCATTTTCAACAGACTTTATCCTCAGTAATGCAGTTGTGAGAAGTGGTTCACTGTCTATATTGGTCTTCCATCTCCCAGGACAAATGAAATAAATCTAATCTGTCCGTTCAGGCCCTTCTCACTCGAGATTTCAATACACACAGAATTTTAAGGCCACACTCAATCTCACTGACTCCCAGGAGAACTTTGTGAAAATTGTGAACAACGTATTTTTCACTATGCTGGCAATTTTGACAAATCCAAATCAAATCATTCAAATCTCTGGAAGATGACGATGAGTTTCTTTCCCACAGTTCATGGAAAACAACAGACAAACACAACCCCACTCCCCAACTTTGGATCGAATGCTTCATCTTACATGCACCCCTGATTGCTTTTATTTAACATAAAATTTCAAAACTATAGTAAACTCTGCTGAAGTTAGTGAAACCAAATCACTATCTTATTGGGGGTGTTCTTCCTCCCTGCCGTGTCCCTCAAAGCTTCCAATTTCAGTCAGAAAGAAGATTTGGTGAAAGATAAACTTCCCTGGTTCTGTTCTCAGATGCTTAAGCATTTTGCTGGATTGTGGATGCGATCAGTTAATTAGTTCATCAGTTGCTGCTGGTTCTATTTTCTCAATACATTACATTTTCTACCAGCTGAAGTTTCTCTTGTGCCTGAAAGCTGTGTTGGTGGCACATTTGTGGTTCATCAGCAACTACCCCAGCACTGAGGGGGCATGTCCTCGTGAGGCACAGCCACAGCCAGCACCCCTGCAATCAAAGCCAGCAAGCTGGCACAGAGCGATCTGCTACCCCAGAGGGTTGCCACAGAGCACACCTTGCCAGCCAGAGATGCTTACATGCCTTCCCTTTTCTTCTGGTGGCGACTGGGGGATATAATTGAGAGCCGTTTTGTAGTTCTTAGCTGCCCAGAGGTAGAAAAGGTCACCGTTTGGAAAAGAGGTGACAAAAGCAATTTCAGTGAGGGAAATGATTGTAATCTAGCATGTGGTGCGAGGGACTGGGATGCTGCAGGCACTCTCAGCAATCACTGTCACAGCAGTCCTCCCCAGCTCACTCCCACCTGCTCAGCCTCAAATTGCAGCATTATTAAAGTACCTTGAAGGTGGAAATTCTCAGCCCAGATCTCACAGCTGCTTTGTGGCTGTTGATAGATTTAAGCAATGAAATGAGCCAAAGCAAACTGGGGAAGCATTTGTAAAATGCTTCCTATATTAATAAGTACACCAGCTACAGACTGCATGTCCTTCAATTCTTATTTAACCTTGCTCTGGCAAAACTCCCACTCATGTTAAAGGCATTTTTGCCTGAATGAGAGTTAAGAAAGGATCTGCAAATGTGGCTGTGTACGTAACATGCCAACATGCTGTACAGCTTGAAGATGAGAACTGTAGTGGAAGGCCACTGCAGTGCAAGATGAGAATTTGGAGGTTGGTGGAATGTAACATCTGAAACTCATGAGGATGTTAGTTTCCACTGGAAAGATTTTTTCTTTCAACCATAGGAGAAACAATTGTTTTCTATCAACAAATCTTTGGTAATTTATATTTGAGTGTTAAAGGATGCCGGGAGAGTGAAAGGCACTTGCTCCATTAGTATCCTTAAGTAATTTTCCAGGTTGCTAGGGCCCTCTCAGTTGCTTCAAGTTTCTATTTCAAGGCAGTCACTGGTAGAAGCAGAGTCAGAGTTATGTTCTTCAGGCTGTCTGCCGTGACGGATGCATGTGGCTACCTGAGGGAAGGGTGGCTACTGCAGCAAGAGAGGTGTGTAATGAAGTGTGAGGACAGCTCTAGAGGAAAGCAATGATGGGACACATGGTAAAGCGTTCCACTGGCTATGGATAATCCCTAGGTTTTTATCTCTAGATCTCAAAATACTGTGAAAAGGTGAGGTGAACACTGTTACCTGCATTTTAAAGTTGGAGATCAGTGGTATAAGACAGGGAACTGATTCATATACCACCTCCCAGCAGGGTAGTAGCAGAGCTGAGAAGAGAACACAGGTCCCCTAAGCCCCCTTTCTGTGCAACATCATAAGGCCATATTGTATTCTTCCCATCATGGCGATGCTTTACAAATGCCTGCTAATCAGACCTTGCCACACACACCCAAGAGGCAGTTAACCCCTGGTAGCTACATTTTGAAACTGAAGACTCTGGCAGATAATAGAAGTGACTTGTTCACAGCCACAAAAGGAGTCTGCTTCAGAGAGGAGCTCCACATTTGCTTCTCAACTTGTAGTTGTAGAGCACACTTTTACCTCTGCTTGAGAAACTCTAGCTATTTAAGCAGCTGTTTCACACTTTAAAAGACCACATGACAAGCCTGCATTTATTTTTCCACTAAGTCAGTAAGGAAGTGAACCAACAAGCAGACAGAAATTATTTTTGGTCACATGAATGACACGGCTATATGGATAGTATTTGTCAGCCAAAAAGCAAATTACACACACATGAGTGTAATGGTCGTGCTTGATTTTGTAGTGCAATAAAAAAATGATGAAAATAAAACAAATTCAATTTAACAACTGAAGTCCTTCAGCAGAGACTATAACACTACATAAAATGCTGAGCTTACAGATGGAATATATCCACATATGATTCTGTTCACTGCCTTCCTTAAAAGGGAAAAAAAAGCCTCCAGTATGTTCTTAATGGAGCTAGCTAGCTGAGTGAGAGAGAACATCAAATATTCACAAGAACATTCAAAAAAATCTTTAGAGAAAAAATGACCAGAGGTCATTACTTTACCTGAATGTGAAGAGGGTTCCCATGTCCAACATAGACAGCAGTTCTGCTTTTGACTTGGGGAAGGAGAGGCGGTATCGTAGGGTCTCAAAAGCAGGTACAATCAGAGCTTTCTTGGTGTTAGCCAGGTCTAGCTGGATGACAGACTTCCTGGAAAAGAGAAACAACAAATAAAAGCAGGAAAATTTTAAACTGAGCAGATCTCTTGGCTTTTCAAAAGAAAGTGCAGAGAATGGGCAGTTTGATGCTGTAAATATAACTATGGCCCATATTTTTTTCCCAGGGATGCTTCATATCTTCTTCTACTTTTGATCTGCTCCTCTACGAGCAGGGAAAACACCACGGTTCAAAATGAGCTTGTGTGCCTGACTGGTCAAGGCTGACCTGCATGAACAGGAGTGCACAGAGCTGAACTAGCACTCTGAGCACAGCCAACTGACCACCACTTTAAGAGACACATAGCTGAACGCTACTGCACACATGGAAAAGAGCTGCCCAGTCAATGTCAGTTCTAAAAAATATGGGATTCATCTGGGACTTAGTGGGACTTTACAAGATGAGGAGCTGGAAAGTTTGGTTGCACTTCAGCCTAGCTATTCTCTGTGCTGTACTGTGCCATCATACTCGCTTTTTACCTGTTTTACACCTCTGTGTGTTCTGCAACGGGGCAGTTACCTTAACACCATTGTGGACCAGATATTTGCTCTCAAAACCACTGTTGCCGTGATGGCTGTTTTTTGGTCAAGGCAAGGCACAGATCTATTGCAGTAGGCCATGATGCAAATCAGCTAAACTGTGCTTTAGTGGTATTTTTTTGAGTGTTGTTTATCATGCACATGGTAGTGCCCAGACATCAGAGCTCACTCGTGCTTGGCTCTGTACACAGGGCAAAGAGGCTGTTTCCTGCAGAGAAGATCTGTGTGCTGGGTGCACTAAGATATTTCAATCTTTCCCTTCTTTTGCTGCAAGTTATTGAGTGCAGAATTTTGTTTCAGGGTGTGTGTGTGCGGACATAATGCATTTTGCACAGCAAGGCCCTTCTCCAGACCGGGGCCTTAGGATGACTGCCACAGGACAGCAACAGCTTAGCAAACCTACCTCCTGCCTGCCAGAGGTACTCAGTCTGTTCTTGCCTAACTAAAACCCCTAGAAAAAGAAGTTACTTTTCCATCCCCAAACTGAATCTTACTATGCTTACCATTAGAAATAATCCTGTCTCAATTTTCCTTTCATTATCTTCATATTTCATATGAGAACTATGCCTCTCTCTCCCCATCAAAGTCAGTTCTCCTTAACAGGACTCACTGTCCTGACTTTTACATTATTGCAACAAGCAATCAAGGACAGTGTTGACAAGCAGCAAGCTCTCTACAGCCTTATAAGATGAAGGAATTGGGATCACTGTCGTAATAACAGAAGGACCAAATAAACCACTTTCCCAGGCCCAGAATACCTAAAATTCATTTATATTGCCATCAGAGAAAAAGAAGAGGAGCAGGCCTATTTAATAAAATCTGAATTTTAGAGAATTCACATCACTCTATTGGCCTGTTCTATAAAAACTGCCACATTCCAGTGAACCTTCCACAACTGAAGGATTTTAACAGAACCTTACTGTACATTTTTGTACTCTCTTCCCCAGCTTCTCCCTCACCATCAGTAATGGCCAAGATATCTGCATGTAAACAGGTGACTCCTTCAGAATCAGACTCCAAGACCTCCCAGAATCATTGATCTTTATGATGTTCTTAATGCTTCGTCCCTTTCACACCTTCTCTCTCAGAGACACTAACAGTTTCTCTTCTAGTATCTCAGGCTTTCTGAACTCTGTGCAATCCATCAGCCTTGAGTGGTAACCTTTGGGGATTCGGTTCTAGGAAGGAGCAGGCAGCATTTGCACTGACACTTACCCTTCGGGCTCTGCAAGGAAACAGCAGCTTCTATTTGTGTCTGTTATTATCTCTTTGATGAAGAGTTCAAAAGTCCCAGGCAAAAATCAAGGCCTTGTGTTTGGCACTGTTAAGGAGTAGGAGACAATGTTGCCCACCAAGTTCACCATGTGAAGCTGAACCAAGCTGAAGTAGGTATAGGTATCAAGCAAGAGTAACAGCAGGGACTGTCAGACAGAGCAAGCTGTGTTGAAATGAGTGTTAAACATGAATTGTATTGTAAGATATGGGATATAAGCACAAAACTTATGTGGATACCCATATGCTTTCTGCACACTCTCTACTTTGTCATGTGCAAATTTAATATAGGTGTCAATGGCAGAACTGTTGGAAAGCACAGATAACAGTATCTTCAGGAAGAAAACGGAAAGGCATAGGGAACAAACTGATACAAGGGGCTGAAATCACTTGTACCATCAAAGGTCAACACGGAAAGTTAGATAAGTGGAAAGAAGCAGAGATCTGAAAACAAGATGTTTGTAGCTAGACACAGAGAACTAGTGGAGGTACTTAAAGACTGAAATAAAATAGAGGGATAATCTCTGCAGAAACATTTTCAAGAGGTGTGTGGGCGTCTGGGGTGCAAGCTGGTAAGGCCAAAGTCAAAGGGCTCACTGAAACTGAGCTAGGAGTTGAGACATGCTCAGTCAAGAAGTCCAGCAGCACCGACCTGCAAGTTCGATAGCCTGCCTTTGATGATATAAAGGACTAATGTAAGGGGAAGAAGGAATCAGTGCTGACATCCAGGTGTTGAACCTGAATGACAAAGGACAATGGAGGCCATGTAACTTTTCATAATGGTGGGGAGATCTGATAGAGAAAAAAGCACCTTCCAGTTTCTTCTGATAGTTTGGCTGTCAGTCTGCTCCTTGGACAACCAGCTGAAAATCTAACCTCTTCCTACTGGAAGCAAATCTACTCTTCCTCTTTTGTGAGGTGAGGTTTTTTCCTGTTCTGAGTGGAGGTGCCATTTGCTGTTTGACTGGTTCTGTGGCAATTGGAATAGGAAAATTGTCGCTGTTGGTGTTGCAAGTTATGTGGAATATAACGTAGGGGATACATTTGGTTATTCTGCAAACTAGCACTGGGTAAGCTGCTTAGTTCCTGCACTATCCTTATGAGGGCTGCTTTTTGGGTTCGGTAATATTGATTCAGTATTCATTTTCCTTTATCTGTTCTTTTCCCCCAAACCCCAAAATAAAGATCTATGATTTTATGACTTTCTCTTTGCAAGTGTTGTCCAGGAAACCGTTTCCCAGGCATCTTTGTGTTCAGACCTGATGCATGTCATTCTGACACAGTGAAGGCTGGGATACATTTCTAAATATACTAATCAACCCTACTTTACATAAAGCATGGAAGAAATTAATCTTAAATCACAATATTCTCTTCACAAGTTGAATGAACTTCAGCATGTTGATATCAATCTTTTCATTTCCATAGTCCTCTCCAAAAATTAATGCAGAATTCTCATCCTCATGGGGGCAGACAGTAATATCACTCTCATTTCTGGAGGATAGGGAAGTTCAGACACAGAAAGGTTAGCAACCTAATCCTAAAGCACTGAATTCATAAAAAACAGAAGGAGTCCATTAATTCAAATTAGCTTCCACTATCAGGACTCTGTAAGTGGTTAGTTCAAGATCAATGAATATGGCAGTCACGGAGTTTAAAGAACTGCAAAGTTGTCAGGCCACTGTTAAATTCATTAGAATGTTCTTCCTCTCTGCAAAAGCAGTAAATACATAGCCTACAGAGGTATCTAAGAAATAAAAAACAATAGGCACAACACTGAATCGTCTCTCTTGCTGAGATGTTGAAGAACAACTAGAAATACCTCACAACTCATGTTGCTAGTTATGACAACTGTAGATAAACAGCCTGTCTGGTCATTTTCTTTTAGAAGAACTTTCAGCATGAACCATGCGCCTTACTTGTAGCAACCAGAAAGAGCTTTTGCCTCTAGGGCAATGACAAGATGACCTCAGTAACTGAGGAAAGGTGACTTTAACTCAGCACAGACCATGAAAGAGTCTGAGTTTTGTAAACAGAAAATCTTTAAATGATACATCTATTTCCTTTCGTGCTTCACAGGAGAGTAAGGTAGGAGGGGGTTTGATGAAGATTAAAATAATTGAAATGTTTTTACTTAACAACTGTGAAAAAGCTCAGCACAAATCTATGTGCTAGCAAGAGATACCTAGATGGACACCTAACCATCAGCTTCTCTTTCTCTTTGGCCCTAACCTTTCATACACACCACCTTCCATACACACAACCTTCGAAATGTGTTGAAAGTCTTTTTCAAAAGTCTTTTTTCTGAGACTATATTGTCTGTAGAGACACAATGTACGCACATCACCAAACTCACAGGGAGGAGGACCTGCCTGGCTCATCGTGTACAAAGAGATGCCCGAAACACCATGCTATTTCTATTTGCTTATGGTTGTTCTAGCTGAGGAGATGAAGATGAAAATGTTTGTAAGTCTCTCTAACAAGTGCAGCCATTCAGATAGATAGCACTAATCAGCTATGTGCAGAGGCAGTGGGAGCAGTCAATGCAGAAAGATACAGGGTATCCATATTTAAAATAATCTCACTGCTCCTCCCTGCTCTTTTCCTCAGAAAATCATTATTGAAAAAACAACAAAAGCCTCTAGCTCACAGGCAAAAAAAAAAAATCCAATCCCTTTTTAAAGAGCTGGTAGTAGCAGATTAGCATCTTTGATACTCCCAGGCAACAGAGACTCGCAGTCAGAGCTGAGATGGTATGGGTCTCACAAAAGGCTGGTAGAGTAACACAAGGTCTCAGATACAACAGCTTTCAGTGCAAACCTGGTGGTTTTTTCTTTATTTGTTAGCATTTTTTGTTTGTTTATGGTTTTGTTTGTGTTTTTTTTGTTCGTTTTTATTTTGTTTGGGTTTGCTTTTTGTTATTTTTGAAGATGGTGGCATCACTGTACATTTAGTTCTGTCATACACTATCACCATCCAAGAGTTATTGCTACGGCTGCAGTATCTCTGGTATGTTGTGGTACATCATTCTGTTGTCTCTCTTCTTCCTTTCAGTCCTGGCTCCCAACAGTGCACTAAGAAGCAGCATGGAGGAACAAGTTGCTTTTTTTAGTGCTACATGCCAGTATCGACAGCTGCTACCCTTACTGTGTCCAGCACTGATCTGAAGAAATATAACAGTATGCAACACTAACATCAAAGAGCAGAGAGGCTAACAACTGTCCCCACCTGGATCTTGAGACAGATAATGTGTGAAAGGGAGAGAATTATTTTGGGAGTCCTTATAGCACAAGTCAAAAAGAAATATCAGTAAAGTAAGTGAGAAACAAGCTGACACAGTACAGTAACATTTCAATCACATTATTGAAATCCAGTTCTTAAAAACTATAGAATCACAGAATAGTTTGGGTTGGGAGGGCCCTTTAAAGGTAATAATAAGCAGGGACATTTGCAACTAGATCATGTTGCTCTGAGCCCTACCCAACTTTACCCTGAATGTTTCCCAGGATGGAATCTTCTCTGGACAAGCTGTTCCAGTGTTTTGCCACCCTCACTGTAAACAACTTCTTCCTTATATCTAATCTGAATCTACCCTCTTTCAGTTTAACACCATTACCCTTTGTCCTGTCCCAACAGGTGCTGCTAAAATGTTTGTGCCCATCTTATAGGCCAGCCCTGTGGAAGTACCAAAAGGCTGCCATCAGGTCTCCCTGGCACCTTTTCCACTCCAGGCTGAACAACCCCAACTCTCTCAGCCTTTCTTGTCAGAAGAGGTACTCCAGCCCTTTGAATAATGCATTTGGCCCCCTACGTGGAATCAGAAATTGAAAAGGCAATTAATTCTCCATGTGAAGAAGTGAGAAGATGCTCACTGAGTTGTTAAGCCTGAAACAAAGGAATTGCTCCCTAAGTTTACAATACCAGAAGATGTATGACCCTTTACACTCCAAAACCTCAGTCCTTAGGACTGAAAGTGATCACCTGCGGGCAGATTCTCACTACAACACTTTGACCAGCTTTTACCACATTCCAACAGCCATGAAAAGCAAAACTGGTCAGGACTAAGGCATTGAAATCCTCCTGTCTGGCCACCAGGTGTCCTCCTTGCTCTACACTTTGCCCTCAGCTGACCAGCCTCTGCAGGGGAAAAAGGTCTATTAAAAAAGGCTCAGTTAATGGACCAGAGGTCTGTAGTGTGCCCAGCCCAACCTGCTCACATTCATTATGATACAATACACACTGAGGTTACTCTTTCCACTTTCCTTATGCTAATTATTTTGCCATGACAAGTGCTGGCATTACAGCAATTTTTTTGAGCTAGTTAGACTATCATCCTCTTTTCAAGATAGGGAACTGGATTAAGAGTATGTCACACGGACAACGAGTTCAGTAATGCTTTGCATGTTTCTTCTGTCACTGTCATTAAGAACCGGGGATGTTTAGGGAAATCGCCCGGTTCACTTCTCTGCTAATACAGGATGCTCTTGCACATTTAATAATACTTAGTTCAATTTTCAAATTGATTCTACTGCTGCTCTGGGGGAATTACTCTGATGGCTAACAGGGCTCACGTTTAGACCTGAGTTTTTTCTTTCATAACCACATTGCTTTACTTCCAGTTACAGCCCCTTCCTCCACTCTAAAAAATACTTATGCCTTGCTTGGCACTATCACACCTTAAAAATCTGTAAGCTGCCTCTTTCAGTCCTGCTCAAACTGCGTTGTTACGGGAGTATGTGAGAAGGGTGGGGTGTGGAGGGGTTGAAAATGGGGGGAAGCCCTCCACTTTCCTTTTACCTGAGGTACTCGTAGAGTCCATACATGGGCAAGAAGTCAATGTCGGACAGAAACATGTATGGAGTGCTGATATGCTTCATGGCCACATTCCTTAGCAGATTCACAGGGTAGAACTGCCCCTCCTTGTACACAATATGGTAGCCAACGTTGTGGCGACTCATGAGCACTTCCGAGCCCTGGGCGTAGCGCAGGAATTGCTGGGCTTCTGCATCAGAAAGATAGAGAGCCAGGCTGATTGGACCTTCCCAGTGTTTGCAGATGGCTTCAAGCATCTGGAGCCTGAAAGAGGAAGGGTGAGAGTAAGAAAAGGCTGTGTCTCTATCTGGGGCTCTTTGCCTTGGTTAATCTGATCAAACACAGCTATCTATCTCTAAGTGAGACAGACTGGAGACACTTTATATGCTGTGGAAAGCAACAAGTATTTCTAACCATCTCATCTGAGCTGATGTCTCATTCTGGACAGATAGGCCAGATATGCCAGCTTCTCTCCGCTGAAGACGGAACCTAAGATGGCCCTAGCTCAATATACAGACTCAGATACCTAAAGCTAGGTGAGATCAACACCATAATCTCTGCCTAAAGCATTGATGCTGCAGAAAAATCCATGTGGACAGTGGGACTTCATCTAATGGAAGCTTTGAGCAGTTGCAGGGATCTCTCCATGTGGATCTACTTACAGGATAAGGGTCTCAACTTTAAACAGTGTCTAGTGCCCAATTCACCCTTTGGGTCAAAGCTATTCTCACACACTAACATCCTAGAGCACCCTTCATAAGCTTGTGGAGGGAAAGGTGTACAGACCCACAGATACTTGACTTCTTGTTTAGGAGAACATTCCCCAGCTTTTTGCAAGGCACTTAGTTAGATCTTAAAAAAGCCTTAAAAGTGATAGATCAAGGGAATACTGACTGATAGGAACATTTGCATGGACTGGAAGAAAACTCCCTGCCAGTGAAAGGTCAGAAAGATGACACATAGATAGAACTGGGATTTACTATGTGTGTGGAGTAAGGAGAGAAAGGAGAGACACAGCCTTACTGTGGAATACCAAAAGAACATTTTCAAACAAAACCATCGTTTAAAGTACTAATTTGTGTATGTTTTAGAAGTATCTCAAATTTAATGAAATCATTTTTAAAATGGGTTGTATCCATGCATTTTTTTTTTAAGTTTCCAGCAGTTACAATACTATTGATTAAAGTGACAACAAAAGATCTCACATACAAACGTAAGTTAAACCTGGCCTAATCAAATTCATTTATGCACTTTGGGTAATTCACAGAGAATTGCCTAGAAATATGCCACCCAAAAATACAGCAAGGACTAATTACAAAACCTCTTGAGTTAATACAAAGGGAATTGAACCTATGCAGACTAGCCAGATATTCTATTCAAAATTAGGATGAGCAGACTATGCAATGATTACCTTTTCTTCCTTCCAAACCCACATTACTAGATTTTTTTCTATTAATATTTATACAGAATAAAAGTTTTCTGCATCATTGTAATCAGAGAAAATAATTTCCCCCTCCTACTAGCTCCCTAAGCTTTGCAGCAGAAAGGAATGATGAACTTACACCAGCAAGCATGCATTCTTAGTTAATATTAATAGCTTTTTCCTGCATTTCTGAATGACTGTGATGACATCCAAGTTTATATAGTATTGTTTGTTCTTAGGTATGAGATATTACCTTTACTAGTCTACACCTGTTACATTATTTTCTTTTTATCTGTTATTGAAACAAACATTATCAGCCTGAAACATACAGCTGAATTAGAAACACAAATTGATGAAAAAAGATCTAAAGAGAATGTGAAGGCTTTAGATTGTATAAATAATAAATAGAGAAAAATACCATTTGGGTTTTTTTTTTTGCCTTTTTTAACATAGTGGAAACCTATTAATCAGGAGACTCCAATTCATCAGCACTCAAGATTTAGGACAGCCTTTTAAAAATGGAATACTTGCCTAGCAAGAAATGCAGCAAAATGCCTTTCAAGGACTGCAGGCAGGGGACAAATGGCATACATAACTTATTTAAACGGCACACCTGATAATGCCTGCAAAGCTTTTCACGATAGTTAAGTGGGAACTGGGTTTTGCTGGTATAAATTTCCAGCTGGACAGCTTAGTGCCCTTCAGAATACTCCACTCTGCTGCATCGCTCTCATGGACAGGCTGCACTTCCATGAGTCTGACACGGACTGCTGGGTGATGCTCCATCATCTGCTCTCCCTAGGTTGTTACACTAGTCTCCTTGGACCATAAAAGTTAGAATTACGAGTTTCTAAGCACAACACGACCAAGATATTTTGGTTTTGTTAGTGGTCTTGAGAAATGTTTTCTCTTAAAGACTCCAGAGAAAAGAACTGTACTGCTGTACTGCATAATAATGAGGTCATCATTTAGTTAGTACATTTTTTAAAGGTCTCTTTCAGTCAAGTGAATTTTGCTGGAATTCCATTGTTTTGTGAGATTCTTTTACTTTTCTTCTTAAGAATACTTAACCAATTCACAACTCATTCCCACCCAGACTTCCCACTGCCTAATGTTAATTGAGTCTTTCCATGTCCACATCCTGACTGTACCTTTTTGTAACTCCCGCTCTGATTTCTGAATCCCAGGTACATACCACGCTTTGAAAAAGGCTGCCCAGCCAAAACACATGAAGGAAAACGACAGTGATGTTTCCAAGCCATTATCCAAGAAAACGTCACATCAATATAGAAGGTGACAATTAATGAACAGTATTGTTCAGGAATGAACAATACTGAACAAAGTCTGTCTCAAAGCTTCTATCTACACACTGATGTTAGGTCCTAAATTGCATTCATCCCTTCCATTTCTCAAGCCCATAGCACAGGCAAACATGAGCCTGTCACGATAGTCAGTCTCATCTCCAACAGGACGATAACTGGAGACACTGGTGTTTCTTTTTTGTCTTTCCTCATCTTGGATGATCATTTGAAAGAAGAGTGTAGGAATGCAGTGCATAGCACACTGTTTATGTACGTGTCATCTTACATCTGAGGCACTATTCTTAACTGTCTACAGCTACACTGGAGGAGTTTTTTAAAAGTGGTTTAAAGACAAAACAAAAAAATAAGGCAGTAACTGAAAGATGTGAAAGAAAACAAAGCAGTTAAACAGTTCTTTGGTATGGTATTATTTATTGATTTTAGCTGAAAGAAAGCATTTCCAGCTCAAATCAATAATTTATACCAACACACCAACGAAGTAGGGAAGATTTTTCCTGCACAGTATCAGGAGGGCTGTTCTTCCTGAATAAAAATGTGTGGTTCTTTCTATCAATAAAAACATGTGCCCCAGCGAGGATGCAGAAAGGGAAACAGATGCTCAGACTTTGTATCTGTGCCAGTGGATCAGCACTGAGTCCCAGCTCATTCTTCTGAATTAAATTCCAGGGGGAAAATACACTCTGTGCACACACCAGCTTTACTAATTTACTGTGGTACTCACTCAGAATCTGGCTTAATTTATTGCTTTAGTTTTGTACTCAAAGGTTTGTGAACACTTAAGGAATGTTTCCTCAATTAAAAATCAATAGAACAGACACTGATGTGCAAATCATAACACAAGGTGTAGGATGCAGTGCTGAGGCACTGGCAAAACAGAACAGCCCTCATTCGTTTGTGTTTATTTTTAAAACAGTCTGTAATTGTTTTGTTGGATCTGAACTCCTCTGATCCTCCTGGAACACATCCACTGGTGTAGCAGTGGTGGTATACACGGGTCATGTTGTATTTTGTACGTGCTCTGCTAAATGAAATATCAGCTTCTGGACCACGTTCAAGGAGTTGTGACCTGTTTTGTAACCCAGTCTAATAGCAGTAAAGTTTAAACTAGATTTGAACTGAGGAGACTGACAATTCAAAATTTCACAAAGGTGGCTGATCCAGAAGCACTTTCAGAGCTTCTGAAAAATGACAACTAATTGCAATGGTGGGAATCAGAAAGGTGGAACTTGTCACAAAAAAGGATTTTTTTTCCCCAAATGAAATACCATCTAAATTCCACTTTACATAAGAGCTGTAAGCTGAAAAGAGTTAAATTAGAAATGGCATTTTGAAAATCAACATTTGTATAAAATTAGTACCCCTCTTGAAAGGAGGTTTTCTATTTCATACTGGCACATTGCAAAAAAAAAACAAACCAAACCAAACCTGTATTTTCATCTTCCCAATTTGAAATTAAAATGTTTAGTTTTGATATCGAAATTTTCTGCAGGGAAAAAGCCAATGAAAGCAAAACTAACAGTGTCTAATGAGGAAACAGTGTGTGCAAAAACTTAGTCAACTACAACTGCTTGCCTAAGTCTTTTAAAAGCATCTGCTTTTTCTAAGTTGCTGCAAAACTCCATAAACTAATAATGCCTGTCAGTCCTGACAAGCATCAAGCCCTGCAGTTCACAAACTCTACCCACACTCGTGTGTGCACTATGGAGCTGAAGTCTGGATGCTTGTGTGATGTCTACATGTGCTTCTTCTAATTCAAGAAAGGTGTTGAGAGTGGGACATCCAAGTTTCTACGGAAGTGAGTTTTTTCTCTCCCCAAGGGTGAGAGTGGGGCCGGCCAGTAGACACATGACAAATAACAGATGCTCTCTGATAACCCCTTGAGGAGAAAGAGAATAAGGGAGAAAGATTTATGGATTGGAAAAGAAAACTAAATCAGCTTTAATGCAAATAGTAACAATAAATTGAAATATATACAAATATATAGAAAACCAGTATTGAAACCAACCTCCCCCACGGAAAATACGTTACCATCGCCACTGACATTGTGGAGCAGGTACTGGGGAAGTTCTGGGCTAACTGTCAGATGGGAACTGGATTCAGGAAGCACAGATTGGGCAGAAAGGACAGAGTCCTTCTTGGATTCTGTCCATTGAAGAAGTGAGCTTGACCTTCATGATCTCTCATCTTTATACTGAGTATGATGTACCTGGGCTGGAATCCCTCACTGGTCAGTTTGGGGTCACCTGTTCTGGGCACTCCTCCCTGCACATGCAGCTCTTTACTTTCTGCACCCTCAAGGTGGCACACAAGATTTAGCAGTGACCTTGGTCTGCACAGAACAAGTATAAACCAGAACCTTTCTGCACACCAGTCCCTGGTAGTAACTCTAAACAGGGAGCATTATCACTGCTAGAAGCAGACACTGTCTGCAAAAAAATGCCGTTAACTTCAGAAGGTGAAGTCACTTAGAAGACACTCAGCTGAGAATTAAAATTACTGAACAAAATTAGTTCTGTTCTAATGCAAAACAGGACAGTTACATAGCTGGATTTCTCTGTAAGAAAATATTCAATGTCTCACGCTTCCAGATGAAGACAACATTTTCCCTACCTGTCCATTGAAAGCTGAGCCACCAGTGTTACATCAGTATTGTCTGAAGCAGGCTCGTATTCATAATGTAGAAAATACAAATGAGTGCGATGGACCGTGAAACGTTCTCGACGAAATTCATAGCATAAGTCATCCTCGTCCAGCTCAGACAGCTGCTTCTGGAGCTGTAAGGAAAGAGTGGACATAAAGGTAGGTTATTTATGATCATTTAAGCAAATCAGAGAGAATGAGGAGGTTGGGAACTTGCAGCATGGTGCAATGGGGAGTGAAAGTGGAACATGGAGAGTAGCAGTGTTTTCCCAAGACTTGCTCCTGCAAGTCACTGAACAAAAGATTAGAAGAAAACGGTTGTAAGTAAATCAATAAGGCAGAGAGACCACTGTACCGTGGCCTATATACTGCATATATTATGTGTATGACATACTTCCAACATCCAGACTAGCAATGAAACAGAGAAAAAACTCAAGTTTAACAGTTGCCGAGTTTCAGAGTTACTGCTCCAGTGTGGTACACAATGCCACTCCTTATTAGAAGCAGTGTTTCAAACTGCTGGTAGAGTTAACAGCTCCAGTAGCCAAGATTCAGCAGCAGATTAAGCTTGTATGTGCTGGACTGAGCAATTCCTGTCTGCTGCCTCTGTTGGAAAGCAGTAACTGCTACTAGCAGCATGGACAGACAGCTGGAAGAGTCGTATCTTTAACTGATGATTATTCCACCTCTTGATATTTATGTAATTGCATCAGTTAGGTTTTGCTGTGAAAATATTATTTCAACTACAGAGGTGCCAGAATGAAGCCCGCACTTTTAGCGGGATTTATGCTTCTGGATATGTAGTTTCAGCAGCTCAAAGGATGGCAGAGTAGCAGAGAACAGGTATTTTTTTAGCTTTCTTGGAAACAAAGCCCCTGCAAAGTCAAAATGGGCATCACAAAACAATCCAATCCAGAGTCACTTCAAGATGTAGCTTTAAGTGAATGAAAGTGTAGCTCTGGAGAAAGGAGGAACAAAAAAAACAACGAAGTCTGTGCTGCTGACCAGTTCCATCCCCAAATTACATCAAAGCCAAACAACTGGCTAGATTATTTAAAATTAATAAATTGCTGTAAACTGCTGTGAAATGTACTACAAACTGTAATGCATATAAATATACTGTGTTTACATGTCAAAGATGGCTCCATTTGTGTCGCTCTATAATGTTGGTTATTAATAAAGGTATCATTTTTATTTTTTAAAGGCATCCTATAAGAATACAATTGTGCATTTACTAGCAATTAATCAAAAGACTAACTTTATAGGAATTTTAAAAGTTCTGATAAAAATCACAGTGCAGTTCCAAACTGTTTCATGCAACATATTACTGAATTATAGACATTAAGTTAGATTTAAAATTCTCTTCTTTTTGCTCTCTCCAGAATGATTTAAATAATTTCACCATCTTCAAGAAAAAACAAACAAACAAACAAACAACCCCCCAAATATATAAAGGTAGGTATTTCTTGTTCTAACACTGTGTTAAGAAGAGCTGTTGTTGTTGGATCTATAAGCATAATAGTTGCCATTAACAATAATGCTTACAGCTGAATGCTTTCCTGTGAAGGCTGATGGAATAATTCTTGGTATTTTCCCGTACATCCCTCTATAATCTGCTTTTGAATAATGGAAATACTTCCTTTGATTTCAATGAGTTTTGCATCAGGCTCTCATTCTTCCGTGCTATTGTTCTGCACAGATCCTAAAACATCCCTCACGAGAGACTCCTTTTAGAAGGAGGAGAGTTCGAACCTTGACAAATCTTTACTCTATGAAGTCAAGATGTCCTTTGGTGGAATAGAAATTAGGGGTTCTTTTACATATTCTTGGAGTTTTACTCATTCTCCTTTACAAATCATCGTTCAGCTGAGCCCATGCTTTATTTTTCAAATCACATTCAAGCAATATTTGAATTGAACCAAATATTTACAGCACTGACTAGAAAGAATATTGTATCTTTCTGTTGCTTTCTTGAAAAGAGACACTAGTATGCTTTAACAGAATTATCAAGGAGACGATTGCAATTTAAATGGTTAAAACAAAACCAAACCACACTATCCACCTCTATGTACAAATGACCAGGCACAAGTTTATAATTGCACAGCAGCTATTAACCAGACAGTCACTCAATGACTATTAGATTACATTTGGGTTGCAAGCTAAGAGGTTATAAATACTTAATTAAGAGCTAAAGAATAACATTTGGGGCTAAGTTATGGCTTTACCCGCCACAGATCCCTGAGTGGGGAAGAGGAGGAGATGCTGCTTCTCAGAGGCTCCAGTATTTTGATGGTGAAACTCAGCAAGTCACAGAATTGGACATGGAGGTGAAAGAGAGTAGAAGATCCCTTCTACTACAGAGAAAGCAAAACACTGCTCTTTCTGCTGCATTTTGTAGGTTCAGGGTTTTGTCTCTGTCCTGTCAGACTTTCTCTGAGCCTGCAGCTATGCTGACAGTCTGCGAGGTTCTCCCTGGCACTTCCCATGACTCATGCTCAATACTGCATGTAGTGTTGGGATCCAAGAGAAGAGAAGAGACAGCTGTGTCCTTACCCCTTGGAGAGCGCAGTCCCCAGGAGGACTGTGGGCATGCTGTGCTCTGACTCGCCCCCAGGCTCTGCCCCCAGCACTCTCCACTGGAATGCAGGCAGGTTGCCAGGGGGAAGACCAAGCCCAGGCTGTCAGAGAGCCCTGGCTAATACGTGGGCATCACCTGACAGGATCAGACACACAGCTCCATCAGCACTTTGCTGGAATGAAGGCTTGTGCAATCCTTGCCTGCTCATACTGGAAGCCTAAACTGCTCGGCAGTCTTAAGAACCATGGTCTGCAGGCTGGGCAAACACTCACTCTCTCACTGAAAACAAACCTCTCACTCAGATACACCCAGATATTTGTGCTTCCTTTTTATGATGAGGAGATACATACAATCTATAAATACATGCTGCTGCACACAGTCATATGACATTTTTTACATATATATTTAAAATTAAGAATGTTAAAGATGTACAAAAACATTCAGAAGATGGGGAATTGTCTGAGACAGATATAAATATCCTTAAATTTATCTCTTTGTGTGTTACCTCATGTTATTTTTCTGTTACGTGATCACATCAAATTTCTCCAATGATATAATCTCATCTACAGAATGCATATTGCATGGATCCATTATTTACAGACAAAGAACTTACAGCTTGGTTTAAGGATTGCTCCCACATCATGTCTTCCTGAAAAGATGGGTTTATAATGGGAATACTGACAGATCTATGCAAACAGATGCTTACTTAAATACAGTGCACAACCAAAATGAGGACTTTAATACAAGCTAGATTTGATGAAAAGATGGCATCCCCATTATGGACCCCTCCATTATACTTACAACGATGTGTCTAATACAGCAAAGACTTCTCATCCCTAGAGTGACAGCATGTATTCTCATGAGGGAATACCTGCTTAGCATTCCCTGCTTCTACAAGATTGTCAGTGCTAAGACTACTTGCTGCTGAGCACGTGGGAAGGGTCACCTCTAGGAAACACTTGCACAGTTGAGAAGAGTATTCTTTTCAGACTATATACAGTAGATGTTCTCTTAGGAAATGCTGTAGTGGAAAACAGCAAATGCTTTCATGAACATCATGATGTTACTTGTTGCAGAAATAAGAACGGCAGCCTTGATGCACACAATGCCAAACCAAAGAGACAAATACATAAAACCAAGTTACTTCTCTGGGCAACCAGCTGTGGCAGGTGATCAGACTTCATATTAGGGGAAGCAGTCTTTGAAGCCAGGCTGGCCACAGAGACACAGGCAGGTCACAAGGTATTCAACTCTCTTATAAATCGTCCTGATTTACCTGGTCTCCTTGTCTGACTAACAGATTTGTATGAGAGGAGGTGCTGTTTTCTACCCATGTGATAGATGGCAGACCCATATAATACATGGCATACAACATGTACCTTTCCCCAGCAGCCTGGTTAGACTGCTCATCAATCTCCCTTCCTAAGGCTGTTCCCAGTGTAAGCAAATTTGTGATCAGCTTCTCTGGTTTCTTTTAACTGCCATATCACAGAAACAAGTTACTTCCCATCAAAATCCACAGAATTTAATCTCAGAAGAGATCAATCCAAAATCCAAGATCATAAATATTTTCTTAGGCATTAGTGATATTTAACAAAACTACCAACAAACCATGTTCTGTGTCTGGAAGCTATTTAGATCTTGGGGAAGGGGATACAACCCCTAATGTAGCATCTCTCTCTCATCAAGTGTTTTAAGGTGAGGTGAGATGACACTAGGCTTAAATCTCTCCCTCAGTATCAAGCTAATACAACAGGTGCATCCTAGGTGAAAACTTCTAACATTCAGATTATCTTTCCTTCTCTCAAGGTGTGTGCAGTTATGATTCAGAGCACAAAGTAAATTGGTTTTAGCTGCTGAGATGAAAACTAACACCAGCCCAGGATGAAACCATAATCTGGTTACAAAGCGCAGCAGTTTCCTCTCCTCCTGTGTAGCTGCCCCAGTTCCCACCAGCAGGCAATTTGGACTGCAACATTTAGCACCTTCAAAGTGTGTGAGTTAACTGTTGCCTTTAGCATGGCATAAACAAAGCAGATGATAATGTAGGGAGGAAAAAACATTTGCTGAGTCTTGTTTGGGATGACCTACATTAGGTACTTCTGGCTTCTCCAATGATTAGCAATAAAAGTCACACTAATCCCATGTCAATGAAACCTTTGTTTTTCCCATACCATAAAATTTTGTACATTTGGTATTGGTCAAATTGATCCTTCTATGACACAAAGGTGTCATAAGGACAAAGAGGACAGTGTCTGAGCAAGGCTACCTAGTAGCAAGAGGAATTTTGCTGAAGCATGTATAAAGTAGCTAATTCCATTGCTAAACGGAAGTGATGGCTTACCTTGACCACAATTAAGAATGTGATTTTTAGGCATGCATACCACCTTAGACAGTTCTGTATATATGAAGTAAAACTTCCCTTGATCTCACCTGCAGATGTTAGATCTCAGTGGTCCTCTGCATCTCCTTTCCCCAGGTTCCTGCCAAAACTCCTTAGCTGAGCTGTTTCCAGAACTTCCCTGCAGCACAGGACCTCAACAGGTTGGTCTTGATTTTGTTTCCCTAGACTGTTACTAGCCCTGTTGCTTCTTGTGGGGCAAATTCCATAGCCTAAATTGGTCCCAGACATGTTTCTAGTTCCATGGTTCCTACTGAAGTAGTCTGCCAAATCCCTATACCTACAGGCACCCACCAGACCTTTCCTCTCACTGCTCCAAACACCCTCTCTCCAAAACTCGTGTCTCAATTAACTCTTCCCTTTCTGCCTTTGATCCCTTTTATATGTGAATCTGTTTTGTTTCTCCTCCATACTGTCCAAACATCAATGAAGGCAATGGATGTCTCTCAGAACAGAGACTAAATAGGTTTCTGCTCCCAGCTCTACTGTCCAGTCAGAACCTGGCATGGAGCATTCAGAAGAAATAGTAAGAAAAAATGTCAATCTTCATCTGGGTCCCCTGCTTGCTGCGTGCTCAACTCTGCTCTGTCACCAGATTATGTATATCTGGTCTGACATATCCATGCCCACTCCTGTGAAAGAGTGTCCTCCTTAAAGTCAAATAAAACACTACTGATGATGTGTAAACCATGACTATTCAGCATTATATCTTGCCTAAGTTTTCACCAGCTTGGCAAAAGACATGTTTCTGGCCCAAAAGTCAGTTCCTTCTCTGAGATACAGAGTATTTCCATGAGGAGGTCATCAGAACTTGTGGTGTGGGAAAACCCTCCAGGCTTTTCCCCATGTTTTAATTTAAAAAATGAAAGGGGGAAAAAGAAAAGAAAGGCATAGCAGCATGGCAAAAAAAAAATCCAGTCTATGTGATCCCCCTTCCAGTAATAATATAATTAGTTGAAAGCAGTATAATGGCAACTTTAAGGCAACAGGATGGGCTACCAGCTCAACATTTAATAACAATAACTGTTATAATAATACAAACAACACAGCTGTGGAAGTCAGAATTTCACCTCAGAACTGCATTATACCATCTGTTATCATGAGAGAAAGACAATGCTACCTCAAATAGTAACTTCAAATCCCAGTCCTACCAGTGATGCAGGCTTCTGAAATTCTGCAGGAGCAAAGGGTACTCAAACAAGCAGTCTGACTGCAAGTTCAGCACCATGATACCGACTCGGAAGCTCCCTTTGCATGCTATTTTAGGCACTGCTAAATTTGCTAGCAGAGTTTATATTATGTGGTACACTGCTAGAACTTCCCGCTCCTCTGGTGGGCATTACGAGCTGGCATGCACAGCCATTTGCTAATATTAAGAAACACAAAAAAGTAAGTAAACAAACACATATAAATAAGCAAATTATAGTAAGTATACAGATAAACAAGTGTTTTCAGGGAGAAACAGATTTTTTTTTTTTGCACTTTGTATTGCTGATTTGAAAATCTGAAAATAAAAATCTGCAGAGAATTTTTTTCCCGTGTTTTCTCAATGTCTGCTCTAATGGGAGCTGTTTTCTTAAACTGAGTAAAATCAGGGATGAGCTTCCCACTGATTTTGCTCTGGGATTTGGATTAGGACACAGGCTTCCCTAATAGGGGACACCCCATTCAACCTTCAGATTTACTGCTTTGGCAGAAGTACCTGGTGAGAAGCTGTCTACGGGAAAGAAGCTTTATGAGAGTACTAAAAGGCTGAGTGTGTGTCTGGGTGCTAAAATCAGGCTTACAGTATCTATCTCATAGCATAGAGAGATAGGTTAGTACACAGAAGATCCTGCTGAAATATTTTAGGCAGTACAGTAGGGCCTTTAGAATGAAATGCTGGACAGAAGCATTAAAAGCCAATAGGAAATGTTAAAATTTGAGCTCATTTTGAGCTTTGCGTTCATGGGGTTCCATAAAATCTTCTGCATTGCATCAAATCAAAGAGAAGGTGTGAGAAGGGGGAACGAGCATGGAGTAAGTAGGATGGAGAGACAAAGAATGTGCTTCAAAGGCCACTTGAGTCAATGGCTGAGCTTCCAGGAGGATTTGGCCCGTATTATGAATTTTCCATCCAGAATCTGCACAAAAGGCAAAGGGGTGATTTGATATCAATTTGCAGAGAAGAGTCTGCTCTCTGTAAACTCATTTTAGCACATAGAGAATAAAGGGAACTTACAAGTGTTACTCTATGGCAGGGAACATGGGGCAGGTTCCTCTCCACAACCTGTCCGCCTGTCCCTGCAACACGCAGGGTCTTTCAGCTTGAGTACTTCAAGGAAAGGATGAAACATATATGAACACATCGACATAGATATAAACATTTCTACATGAACAGAAAAATTACCCCAGCCAGTATTTCTTTGCCTGCAATATTTCAGTTTCTGAGTCCTACCCGTTCTGCTCATTCCCACTGGTAATGTTTTGGAACCTAAGAACAGTGCTGTTCGGTACAGCTGAAGATCAATAACTGACTATGCAGTAAATAATCCATGGCCTTTAGACCTCTTAAAATTCAGTCTGTGGTATTATACTTCCTTAGCAAACATTAAAAAAGAAAAGTACTAACCCTTCCACGTGCATATAAACATATACATTTAAGCACACATGCATGAGCACGCATACACAGAGAGGAGCGAGACAGATTAATGTCTGATCACCTTTTACACTAATGTGCCTTTACATCTCTCTGGCACTGTACAGTCCTTACAAAGGGAAGATAAATAATTCATTTTAAGGCTATCTCAGTACTGATGAGAAGAGTAAAGGGGCTTTAGAGTCAGAACCAGCCCAATGGTACTCACTGCCACATTTCCTTTTTGTGTTTTACAGACATTTGCATTACAAATGAGATTCCTTAATTACAGGTTGCATTCTACATAAAAGATGATTACAAATACTAAACTGTAGAGAAGCAATGGCTGGCATATTGGAACAAGACCTTAAGGGGTAGATTCTGATACGTCCAGACTGTGTGTGAAAGACTCACACCAAGCCACTGCTTTTTCCACAACAGGGCTCAATGCATTTAGTGCTCAAGTAATTCTCTCTGATTATAAAACCAGCAGAGCTACTCTAACATTTTGTCTGTTGGTCCACAGTGCAGAGAAGCACAGGCTGCTGAAGGAGCACCTTTTACCCATATACAATGCCTAGCATAACAAAGCCCAATTGTGTTTTGGGGCTGCTAGTCACAACTCGGAGAAGAAAGGAAAAATAATAGGTATTAAGATAAATCAAATAGCAATTCCTACTTTATACATACTTGGCTTTGCAGAAATTATAGCCTTTACGTAACAGATGTACTTAGGAATCCTAAAGGAAATGTATGACTGCATCTTGTTAAAGGAAAGGTCTGTCTAGCCAGGCATCCTGTCTCCAGCTGTGAGCTGGCTGCCTAAAGGGGAGTGTAAAAGTAGCGCGATTGTACAGCCATCCTTTCTCAGAATGCTCCCCTAGTCCTCAGCTTGTGCTTTAAGGACTTTCTGCACCAAAGCTTAACAGTCCCTGATTGATTTTCTTTCCATGACAAGTCACTTTTGAGCATATGTATATTTTTAGCAACATTTCCTCCTGCTCAAAGCTTCATTACATTGTGGATGACAAGTCTATCTTTGCTTTCAATGTGCTACTTGCTGGTTCCACTTCTTGCCCCCTATTTCTTCCCTATGAGAGGAATGACAAACAGTCGTTCCCTGCTCACCTTACAAGATGTTCCACCTCTGAAGATTATCCTGCAATAGATCATGGGAATGTGCTGTATTTTAATAGGACACCTGTAACACTGTATGTGCTACAGCAGACAGTGAAAGAAAGAGTGGTTTTCATGATAATCCTATTCTTAGAGTCTCGTAACAGCAAAGCTGACACTTGCTTTTTGTATTCTACAATAAAAAGGATGCAGTCAAGTTTAGAGGGTAGCTTACACCAAGGGTAACTAATAAAAAACAATGTTGTCTCCTAAGTGACTATTCTTAAGCTCTTAAGTTAAGATTCTCTTCTCTAATTCTTTTGACAGAAGGCTATTAACTTTTTGGTGTCACTTGGCAAGTTGGGATTTATGTATTTTTGAATGTCTAGCTCATTCTTTTCCAGTATTTTTTTTCTTTTAATTTATAAATGGAAGAATAAGTTCCATTTCTTTTTCAGACACAAGCCATACCATGTACCATATTGCGTTCTACTTGTCTTGAATAAGAAACAGGCATGAAGAGTTAGTCATTTCCAGTGTCTGTCAACTAGATACAAGCTCAGTAAAATGAGCCATTTTAAACTCTCAGAACTGCCATTTTCAGCAGCAAGAACTTGCATTCACTTCTCTCCATCAAGTTGTTGTCTGAAATAAAAATGTTTATTAAGGACTTGGAGATATGAAAATAGCAACAAGTCTGTGACTGCATTCATGCTCTTCAGTCTAATTTTAACCTGCATTCTTAAAGTGTGCCGAAGGTGTGTTTTGTAGGGTTTTTTGGTTGGTTTGTTTTTCAAATGTGCCCGTCTCCTTTTCTCTTCCTATTCCACTGTCCACTCTGTCTACTGAATCTTTATGTCTCTGAGCGTCAAGACTCTTCTGTTTTTTTATCACATTCAGTTCACTTGATTGTCTAAAAGCCCCTCACTCCTGAAGAGCTGGGTTGGTTTTTTATCTCCATTTGCTTTTGCTCTCATGGCTCTCTTCCCATTCCCCCACCTCCCTGCCTACTTCAGTCCCTCCCAATTCATGTTTGTCTCCATTTCTCATCATTCCCCACCCTTTTCAGAAGACAGTGGGATGGTGAAATACGTATCTGGGAAGCCATGCCTTGGACTAAAATGTATCTGGACAATCTCTGAGTGCCGCAGTTAAAAAATTGGGAATGGCATCTCCTGTGGTCATGTTATCCACAGACTAAATGGAAACACTACAAGCCTCAACGATGCTATTGATTGGCAATTACCTCTTCACTGCTAATGTGTAACATGATACTGGCTCTGCTTTATTGATTTTTATGCAGAGAATGAGATATATTTTAGAATGCTATTTTTTTTCTTGAAGATTAACATAAAATCTTACAGGTTCCTTTTTATTTCCTTTCAGACTACGCAGGCAAAATTGGTACTTGGTCTAGAAATCTCCAGAGTACACATCAGCCACAAGTAGCTTATATACATCTGAGTATAAACATTTAACAGTTCTTTCCACAGGAATTATATGTACTAAGGCGTACACACACATAAGAACATCTGTATGCAAACATCCTTGATTTCAAACACTTCCAATTCGTCTGAAAGGTTCTGATTGCAAATTACATGCAGATACACATAAATGCTGCTGTGTTTAGTTAAGGGTACTGCAGAAAAAACCTGCAGTCTTACAGCCTATGTGTACTTTGAAGTGTCAACTCATTTTATAGGTTGCAGCATGGCAAAAACTCATAGACTTAGATCTGGCAGTCTTGGTATTTTCATTTCTTCTTCATTATTAGTGCATTAGTATCTGCTAGGCAAAATTGACATCATTGTATGCTGAACAAACACACAGCAAGGAACAAGTCCTTCCCATGGAAAGATTTAGGTCTAAGGGTGAGGTGCAAAAAGGCCTAATGGAATTAAAAGACCAAATCCTCATTTTCATCTTGCGATGTTACCTTTGTTGGGGATTTTTAAAAGGCAAAGTAGACCAAGAAAAAGCAACAGAAAACAGGGGAGAAGAAGGATTAATATGACAATTTTACAGGCGAGGAACTGAGACACAGAGAGATTAAATGATTTGCACAGCATCACTCCTGGAATATGAGCACCGACCTCAATTCTCCTGAGTCTCTCCACACAGCACTACTCACACCACCAATTCTCTACGTCTTCATGTAGCCCGTGCCTTGATGGACCACCCTTTAAACTGTTAACATGTAGTCATCCCACTTACGTTTTCACTGTTAACATCTGCTTCACTGGGGCAGCCAAAGAGTTCTCGTCTCAGCAGATTCCCATCGTATTCCAGAAATGTCAGGTAGAGGTTGCGGAAAAACTCCACGTGCTTGTTTTTCACTCGCAGCTTCTTTGGCGAGTTCCAGTGAATCACCTCAGAGGGGGGGAAAAAAAATAAAAAAAAGAGAAAATACATCCTGCTGTTAGAATACAGATTTGCTTTAGCTGCTCTTTTTATGTGCATTCACTTTGTTCCCCTCCTAAAAATAAAAAAAAACAACAACCTCAACACTACACAGACTTCCTTCCCTCTCTCTATCAGGAAGGCTTTGCTATGTCTTTCACAAGGAACTGCATACTCTACAAGGGATGTGCTTTGAAACTCCTCCATGGGATTACCTGCACATTTCAGCTAGGATACTGCTCTAATTTGTGATGCAGCACCTCATAAATCCTGTCACAACTCTAATCATGGACCTGATAGGTTATGGACCCTGTTGACGAAGGCAGCAGGACAAAGGATGCAGGGATGTAGATATTAAACATTAATCTCAGATTTCCACATGACTGTTTCAGCTAATGAAATTGATTCACTGATCCAGGCCAGGCAGACTCTTCTCTGGATAAGAGAAGAAAAAACTTGAAATTAATTGCTGTACCCATTTACACCCTTCTAAAAGGACTGAATTCAATCTGACTTCATTTTTTGCCATTGCTTCATTTAAACAAGACTGATCTTAGTTGCATTAAACAACACAGTGATGAAGTACAATGTTTCACCCTTTGAATTCCCATTTCTAGGAGGTATTCAGCCTCTGTTAGTAGGAGAAGATTCTCACACTGGCCTAGATTTAACTCTAATGCTGACATAAAGGGCCTGATTCTCATTTATATCAAGGCAACTTTGCACCGCTACCAGTGTGAGCAAGAATGGGGCCCTAAGGAAAAACTAAGAGGGAGACAAAAGTGGCTTGCAGGAATGATTTCATCTTAGAGAGACTATATTTTAGGCATAAGAAAAAAACCCAAACCACCAAATGCTTTGTATTCAGTTTTATTTCTGTGACTTCCAAAGAGATTTAAAAAAAAATTTTAAAAAAGTCTCCCTTGGGAATATTTCCAACCTAGGAGCTCTGGAGGTTCTCTGAATCCATTAAGTTAATTGTGTGAAGACACCGTGTCACTCACACACGGCCACAGAGCTGCAACACCCTTCATGGGATTTCATTGCTGAGGCTACTGGGAGGTCAGAAAACCACACATGCAGCTACAGAAAAGCAACTGTAGAGGAAAAAGATCATTGCAGAAATTGACAAAGCACTTTTTCCAGTGATGGGAACACTGTAAATCAAAATCATGATGCATCTCCACGTTGTATAAATCTGGGCAATTATTATGGACAAAAAACCTTGGTGTAGGTATTTCTCCCAGGTAATGCTGGATTATTTGCTGGTTTTGCATTTGTCCCCATGTTCAGAAGTGTAGCTTAACTGGGCAATAACATGTTGCTGCAGTGTGTGTTGAAAATACAGAACGTGAAGAAACAAAGGGAGCTTTAGGTAGGTTAGGACATAAACTTGAGATGACAGATTTCCTCTACTGAAAAATGGATCTTCAAAATTTCCTTTCTTTGGTATATTTCACCCACTGCATTTAACTGCAGCAAAAAGCATTAAATGAATGCAAAACCAAAGAAAATTATCTCGATGACTGAATCCTACCTCGGGGAAACAGGCACATGTAACAGAAGCATAGGGCTGAAGAAACCTAAAGGGCTGGTTAACAGTTTTACAGGGTACTAGCATGCATTTTTACAAGCAGGCACAGAATGGAGACTGTCTGCTGGTAACTTGCACTTATTTACAGGGGATCAAAGAAAACTGAGAAGCTGGCAAATGGGACAAGAAATATTTTCTAAGAAAAATCTTCCATGTGTTCTCTGTACTACTCCTACACTTCCTATGAGTTTGGATGTCTTCACAAGCATCCTATCCTCCTGCTGATCACTCTTGATGACTCACCCTGGAGACCATGAGTTTGGAAATGGCTAATGATGATAAAATCAGGAACTGTTATGGGACAGGCTCCCTGATGCTGCAGGAATTTCCCACCAATGCACGCTCTGTCACATCACAGCGAAGTACTGGTGGTGATGCCTGTACCCATTTGTGTGGGGCACGATGTCAAAGCCAGCTGTCAGCACAGGGGCTCTTTGCTGCTGTGCTTCAAAATCTGGTGTGTGGGTAAAAGCTGCTAAATGTCAAGGGGCTAGCTGGTGGTTCAGATCTGATCAGATTTGAAACGTGTCAGGATGCTGCATGTATGCACATGTCAGGGGAGCCTGGAGTCAAGTGAAGAAAGCTGAATGGAGCTGATGACTATCCAGAAAAGCTGATTTTTTAATCAAGAAGGACAGCACAAGCCAATGCAGCTAATGAACATGCAGGAACTATGCAACCATCTGGATGACCTGAGGTAGGAAACCCAAAAACCAGGTCTAGCGAAAAAGCAGGCGGCTTTTCAAATGTAACATGATTAAATATATATTATGTGATGTATGAAAGCATAAAAAAGACCAGCAGGTTTCAAAAAGCAACAAGACTCTTAACCATTGACATACAACACTACATCCGAAGACCATAGTCTTTTTTTGCTGTCAGCCCACAAATTCCCCTTCAGTTCTGATTGTAGCTGTCCAGTTTGGTCTACTGCACCATCAACTACAGCAGAAGTTGTACAGATCAAGACATCCTTGCAGAGCCCATCACAGGCATCAGTGAGGTACACTGGGACTGCACAGGTAAAGCTATTGCCATTTCATTAGAAACTGTTTTATGGGCAATGGTGAATTGATTAGAGAAAAACAGACAAACAAAAAACACACAAACAAAAAAAACAAACCAACCAACCAAAACCAAACCAAACACCCCACAAAAAAACACTCATGAAACCAAACAAAAACAACCAAACAAAAAACAACCAAGCAAACAAAAATACAAAACAAAAACCATCAACAACCCATTTTGAAAGAGGCTACAGGGAAATCAGAAGAAAATAGAAGACTAAGAATCCACTTTATTTGCAGACTTAGCAAACAACATCTCAACATTAAAAAGAGAAAGTGAAGCTAAAACCTAAAAATCTCATTACAATTAATCCCCTTTCCAGGACTGAAAAGCACAACAATACTCTATTTCTTCTTCTATTTTCCCCACTAGTTTCTAAGCTATTCCAGAACTCTGTTGGTTTAGAGAAGAATGTGCAACCAGAACACAGAAAATCCCAGTGCCATTATCTGCATGGACAGCTCAGGCACAGTGGTAGCCTTCTGGCTGTCCCACAGATCCTTCCCACTCTTGAGAAAGGTCTCCCGAGAACTAAGAACAATACACCCCTTAATCTTCATTTAGCAATTTAAGTACTGAAAGATCAGAACTTAAAATTCCACATCTATTTAACACCTGGTTTGTTGTCATTAAGCAACTTGGCACTATCTACATTTCTGTTAATACCATCCTAGTTAATCAGCAACCGTTACCACTGACGGATTGTGCTCAGCCAGCCTCCTGGAATACTTCCATACGCTTGTGACCTAGTGAAACAAGCTAACTGCTCCAATTGTTCCCATTTATTCACCAGGTTCTGACCTAAAAATGCTGACACAGTTGGAGCCTCGAGGACTGGCAGTGGGACCCAAGATAAAAGGATGCTATATGCTGGTGGAGTGTAGGAGAGGGTTCTAAGTTCAGTTATCTGTATGGACACACAGTGAAAAAACCCAAAGGCACAGTGAACCTCCTTAGGTTAGCAGACACATTGTCTTCTCTGGGAGGGAGATATTTTGAATCTCATGTTCAAAACACTACACAATAAGCTTCAACACAACGTTATTTCTATAGGTCCCTTTACTGATTGCTCTGCTGAAGCATCTTCTCCCTCCAAAGGAAGTACTTGGTCAAATATTTCCTTTATCACAATCTCTTCCATTTTTTTACCCAAAGCCAGATCCTGATAATTTCTCATTCTGCTTCAGCCCTTATGAAATCAGAGAACACAGGATGTCCTCTATACCTACTTCCCAGGCTGAAGGGGTAAAAAGTAAGAATAAATTAAGCTTAAATTTAAGCCTAAACAAGTTTAACTCTGCAAAGCACTAAACAGATATTCTTAACTAAGCCCATGAGCACTTCACATTTAGGTAAAGAAGTAAAAGTGGTATTTTGTAGATGAAGAGCTTTCCTGCTTAAAAACTGGACTCCTTGTTTAAGCAATGAGACAGTTCTCACTGAAACCAACAGGAGTTAAATGTTCAGCAAATCTGCACAATAAAGCCACCTATATATATATGCCACTTGAATAGGCTTTTTTCCCAGGGGCATATTCTTGAAAAATGTGAAGTCACACTGGCAACAAGAACCACGTGTGTAACTTATGCCTTGTATAGATATGCCTGGAAGTTTTGGGTTTTGTTTTGTTTTTTTTTTCAGAAATGAAGGGTTTAATAAATGAACCAATTTCCTCAGAAAGGATCAAATACTTCACAGAAATGTCATCAGGGAGGTTTCAGAGTGATATTTCTCAACTACGTAAGTGGAAGGGACTCACGTTGCAGTAGCCAGCAACTCAGAGGTCCAGATACTGCTTTTGGATGTGCGATTCAAATCCCTGCCCTGCCTGATTCGGTGCCCGTGGTCCAGGGATTACTTTACTCTCCTGCTTATTGCCCATGCTGTATGTCAGTAAGCTGACAGACTGTCCCTGTCTTGTACTCTTCAAAGTTCTCAATTTTTCCTCAAAAGGATCTGCAATTTTGCCTTCAATTACTGTACCAATGTTTAATGACAGCCTCCTGCCTGCAAAAACACCTCTACTGTGATATCACAGTGCCTCCCTTTTTGGAAAAGAAGCAGCACATTACTGACTCTGATGGTCATTTGAGGGAGGGGTGCATTTAACCCTCCTGAGCCCTTAACCCCCTCTCAGTGTAGCTCTTCCTCGGTTGGTGTTCGATGGTGCCAGGTTGCAGAATGCCAGAACTACTGGAGATCGTTTTTTTTTTGGCTGCATGGGGACAGCATGGGGTGGCTCGGGGACTGGGACAGAAAAAGGTTCACCAAGCCACATTTGAGGCAGATCTGAAATTAGGTATTTGGCTTATGGACAAGAAGCTGTTTCAGCTTTGGTAAGCAATCTCACAAAACCCTCCTGCTGTGGAGGATGCTCCCAGGGAGGACAAAGTGAGTCAGCAACACAATTTCAGAGTGAAGAAATTTATGAGGTTAATTATTTATCTATGTGCTAATTTAGTATGAGCTGTGTTCAAAACCATTTCGAAAAGCCAGCAACAGGTTTAAAGCATCGTCCTGTTTTGGGGTGTGTGGGGCTAAATTCTTATAATTCGATACATTCCCAGCGAAGCGCCCAGCATCTGATTTCTGTGATTGTGAATTGCCAGATTCTCTGTGGGTAAATAGCATCTGTATCCTTGACAACCAGATTGCTCTTCATGACGGACTCATTCAATGAGGTCATGATTCATTGTCAGAGGCATCACCATTCATTACCTTCTTTCATAGGATTTTCTTGACATTTGGTTTGTGCCAAATCATAGTAATTGAGATTTCCTTACAGACAGGAGCCAAAAAAGGAAAGCAAACACAGGGTCCAACCCGGGAAAAGTAATGTGTAAGTAAACCTCAGTTGCAGGCAGATCCCCCCAGGCTTGGAAGCCCAGCAAGACACGGTCCACACATGCTTGATTGTTGACAATGTGGGCTACTTGCTCCCATGTGAAGAGCTGAGATAAGCAAGACAGACAGTGGATGCCTGCACAGAATGACTGTTAGCACCTCCTCATCTTTTGGCCTGTCTTCAATAACACCTCCTGAGTGTTTCTCCAAGGTGTAACAAATGCCATGCAAAATTAAACACCTCTGACCTTTAGAAACTGTGGTTGGCTCTCCTGGCCAAAAGAATTAAAGGGCATCTGCTTCCTCTTAGCCCACTCTGTTTTCTGCTAAAACTGTTTATTTCAAGATGTTCTTGACTGATGCAAAGCATCCTTAATATGTGTGCCTTTAGGGTTGTGAAAGGAAGGTTTCTGTAAGTGTAATTGTTTACATAAGTTCTGGTTCCATACACCATGGAGTAGCAGAACAAACCCCACAGGCTTCAGTCCAGTTGTGGACAATGCAGTATCTAGCACCATACAGTATGACATGGGAGGTAAGTAAGCATTTAGATCAATAAAAATGGTCTTATTTGATGTTGCTTCAGGTGGATATAAAATTAGTGGTCACTAACAATGCAGAACTTGGTTACAAATACTTCTTTTTTGAAAGATCCCCATATGCAAGTCCTTCCAAATTTGTATATGCTGCTCAGATGCAGCAAGGAAGTAGAATTCAGCTGTAGACAAAGATCTGACCTCTAACAAAGACTGTAAAAATATAAATTCAATAAAATGGATAGAGATGTAACTTACTGAGGACTATAAAGGACAAAAAAAAGTGATCAGAATCCTCTTTGGGCAATATGAAATATGCAAGTGCTCCACAGGGCTGCAAAGTGTATGCTGGTCATCCTATGTTTGCATGAATGTAAATAAAGCAGCAAAGAAGTGCATATATAGACACACACATCCCCACCCACCCTGAACAGTAGCCGGCCCTGGGGGTCTAAGCTTATTTGACATGATGTTGTGTGTAAGAGATGACAAATTGTCAAGTCCCACAGACTCTGAGGCCAGATGGAATTAGATCAATGCCTTTTCAGCATGACATGAGGAATGCAACCTGATTTGACTTAGGAATACTTGACTAGGCCAGCTTTACCTTGGAATTTAAATCACTCCCTGCATTTCCTTCTTTCCTACGCTATCCTTCTTAATCCTCCAGTACAAACTTCACAATCTGTCTTTCTCCACCTCTTACCCTGGAGGTTTCTTTTACTTCGTTTCTTATTTCAGTCTTACCATAAAACACAGGATGTGCCAAACACATTGTGTTGTACCATTTGTATTAAATGCCATGGAACTGACTAACTTTGGTGAGTTCAAGAGTGCATTTTCTAACTCGGGCTAATGACATTCGTTGCTTTTTTGAGAGACCCACATTCTTTTCAGAACTATGATTTTGTTAATTTTCATAATGCAAATTCATTTTAATTGGCTTATGCTTTTTTTTTAATTGTGTGGAGAATTTCAATCAGTGCTGCCTGAGGGCTAATTCTTTAACAGCTGAATTTGGGAAGAGGTTTATTGAAACCAGGGGGCCTATGTGCACTAGATAAGGCTCTGGCCTTTCTTTCAAAGCAAAGGACTTCAGCCTCGATTCAGTATTTAGGAGATAATTTTAGCATTCTGACTAAGTCCAGTTCAGCTGAAGGAATTGCTTAGGAGTCCACACCTCTTGTTGAGTTAAATACCTCAGCCCAGAAAGCCAGTGAGGGAGATTATGCATTTAGGCTTCACTGCCTATGCTGTAATGGAACTGACAGTGAGATACAATAAACAGTCATAAACAATCAAGTCTAAGTTAGACTTGCAAACAAAAATTTGTTAATCGACAATGAAGAAAGGATTCAATTTACTTTTAATATACTTCTATAAAATGGTTACTTGTGGGTGTTACATATGACCTAGATGTACCACATCTGAAGCAGAATAGTTAACAGAGTTACTGGAGCCTAAAAAGTGATGTGCCTGATTAGTTGTCAGCTGTCTACTCCAAGGTGAGATCAACCAGCCTCCAAAACCACTCCTGGGGAATCACAGTTTAGCTGCCTAAATATAGATGCATAGAAATACTGAAAGCACTTTAGGGCTACCCTGCCTGCCCATCAGCTGCATTGCCAAAAGTGTGTTGTTCCCTCTAGGTCTATGTTGCACCTGACAGTCCCGTATGGATATCTTGGAGCATTTCTGATGACTTAAACTGTTCAGCCAAGCCCTAGATCCTCAGTTATTAGCTTCAATGTATTTTTCTCATGTAAATGTATGTGTCCTAACCTTGTTCTGAATCCAGTCAGACTGTCTCAGTGAACTATATGAACTGACATTGGCCTCTAATTCACAGAAAAATACTGATACCTCCCAGGGAGCAGGTATATTCTTCTGAAATTCATGTTCTCCACTAATACATCTCTCCTTTGTTTGCAGGCCTTGCAATTGCTGTCATAAACGATTCTCAACACGAGCACAGAACCAAAATCTCTACCGGCACTTTGTTAAAAGGCATAAAATCACACTGCTTCAGATCCCTGCGTTGATCCTGCCCTACAAACATCTATGATAAAATATTTAGTGATCAGTGTACTGACCGGTATACTGATCTAACTTTAAAAGCTGCCTTCTAAGGATCACACCTGCATAGTTGGTTATGAATACTTTATGTGTGAAATTCAAGTAATACTGGCCACCTTTGACAGGTCCGTTAACCCATGTAGTAGATCTTCTGTCTTTTGGGAAGTGCAGCTTTTGAAATCAGAGTGCCAAGGGTGATTGATTTTCTATATTCAACTGCTATCTGGTGTTCATACTGAACACTCCTGCTGTTACTCTACAAATTGTTACAAGGCAAAATTTGGTTAGATTTAGGAAATATATTGCACCAGGAGCGTGGTCAAATTCTGGAACAGGGGAGCAGGGAGGTTGTGGTATCTCAGGCTTCAGACTTGGCACTCAACTGCAGAAGGAACTGGGAAACCTGATGAAGTTGGTCCTGTTCTGAGTGGGGTTTGCATGGTCTCCAGAGGTCCCTTGCAACCTCTTCTATGGTTCAGTGGTTTTCATTGATTTAACAAATGAGGTTTATAAATATTCTCAAAATACAAATTAAGCATATAAACCTTAACTGAATTTTGAAATGAATTGCCAAAACCTACCTAATATTTCCTGTGTTCTGATGACACTAACTCTTCTCTGATGGAATCTATTGCTCTTTAGCCAGTCAGCTGTATTCTACAACTGGTAGAAGCTTAATCTGCATCAGTTCTGAACTCCCTGCATGCTACATTTGAGCCTGGCCTTTCAAAATGACCACAGCACAACTGATGTTAATTTAACCATACAGATTTAAATCCATCCTGCTTTATCACCCTGCCTGACAATAGTGCTATTAAACAATAGTGCTATTAAACTGTTACTATAGGTTTATTTTATTAAATCAATAGGTTTACTATTAATTAATAGTAACTCAGCCTTTTTTTCCAGAGCAAATTCTGGAAAACTAAGTGGCAGCATGTCTGGGTTAAGTACATGCAAGGGCTAAATATGAAGAGTGCAAGTTCTTTAAATTTTGACTAATATATTTCTAGCTAGGATGTGCCCAACCCTTGTTATGAATCTCACTCTATTACGTGATGCTGAATAAAGAGTCCAGTACAAAACCCCCACATTTTGTATTCTTTGACTAGGAAGAGATAAGCAGAAATAGGAACTCAGCAAGGTGCAGTGGCGTGGGTGACAGGTACAGAATGTAACACTGTGCCAAACCCCAAAGCAGCAGCCCCCTTTGACATTTCTAGCAGTCAAAATGTACAAAGCCACTCATATTTGCTTCCACTGTTTGAGCATCCTCATAAACTGTGTTAGTTCCTCCCCTACTCAACAGACTTCATCTTTCTGTCACAGTAGAGTCCTGCATTCCCTATCCCAAAGGATACCACCCTTACAACCACCAGTGAAACATACCTTCAGGTCAGACACATCTCTGTAGCACTGCTCAGAACGGGTGTGATCAGACAGCTGCACATTCCAGAAACACGGAAGCTGGTAGACAAGGAAGGGATTTTGTTTGATGACTGCATTGAAGATATCCTGGCAGACAAAACCAGAGAAACAGTTGGGTATGTTGTTCTTACAGTGAGGTGATCTCAGTCCCTCCCCAAGCTGACTATTCTTCTCCCCTTCACAGACAGAAATGCGAACAGTTATGAAAGTTGAACTCTCCAAACCTTGCTTTTTAATTCTGTTTTCACAGAGGGTGCTATTAATCTAAGGACTGATGTGTAGATCTGAACAATAGGAACAGGCTCTCTTGACACAGAGAGCTAATGGACTCCAGCAAAGTTTTCAAAACATGAATCTTGTACTGCTAGCAAAAGACTCTTCTAGACACCAAGGAGAGTAGTATGCAGTAAATGACAAACTGCCTGCTGTTAATAAGTACTGCATCACTTTTCAATAAGGGAAATGAAAGTCATCCTGGCAATTGTGCTGCTTCGAGGTGAGTAACTACATGGGATCTTAGTTAGCACTTCATTGTTGCAACAAATATTCTAGGTATTTCGGGAAAAGGGCATGTAGGACAGATCTGCAGAACAGCCTACCCCATGAAGGACAGAACATGTTCTACTTCTGCATATCCATCCAGCTGGAAAAGTAAGTTACAATGACAGTCTTGTGGTTCAAGTATTAGGGGAAGACATAAACAACCTTGGTCCACTCTGCAAAATGCTGCCCAATGCCAGTGTTAAACAGTAACTGAGGACCTGACTGAAAATACACTGAAGCTGCATCATTCTGATGAACTTCAGTAGCTTTTGGATCAGCCTGCAAGGATACCATACACAAGTTCACATCTCTATGTGCACAGCAAGCAGCATGCTGCTTTAGTGGTGACTGGTCATAAGCCAGATGTAGTGAGAAGCAATGGAAATGTCTAAATATGATGCTGTATTGAGTTAATAAACTCAAGCTGTTGAGCAAGACTTACTGGTTCAGGTCCAGTATTACCTTAACGGGGTTTCTGGATTAAAAACTGAGAACTGGCAGAAAGCATACAGAGTAAATATGCATTTCTACATAGAGGTACACTACTTTTTCTCTTGGCCTCAGTTTCCCATCCCAGGCAGGGAGACAACAGCGCTTTTATCTTCCCAGGGGTGTTGTGGCAAGGAGGACATTAAAAGACTGTTGGGATTCATCTGCTAGAAATGGTAAAGAAATATCTGGAGACTCTTAAAACTAAAGTCTGCTTAGACAATAACCTGTAGGAAAAGACACAGTATATTTGGACTTCTGGTGTCTGGCAAGTTTTATGCTAAAGAAAGGAGGACAGAAAAATAAAGCTAGAAAACCCCATTTGTCTATCCTATGAATCATCTTTGCAGAGGAGGTAAAAATGTCAGTGTAGTAAGAAAAAAACCTCATGAGTAAATCTCCATTTCTGTCTTCCACATTTGCCCCAGAACAATTAAACTACTGGTGACTACAGGCACAGTATCTTTCCACAACTTTTCCCCACATCTCATCCCCTTTCCCTTTCTCATCTTCCTCAATCCACAGAGCAGTGGTTGCACCACTCATCTGCAATGCCCGACTCACCTGGTCAGCCAGTGAAGTGGAGAGCATGCTCATTAACTCCCGCTCTGCTGTGAGTCTCCACATCTGCTCCCATTTCATCTTCCGTAACTTATCGAGAAGCAGCAAGATAACCCCTGAAGGAAAACAGTGCAGAGAACAAGAGAAGCCATGATGTCACATGCCAGTCAAGGTCCATCCTGTCTATGTGCTGACTCGGTGGTTAAAACGAGGATATCAGCTGAGAACTATCAGTGCAAACTGCAGCCCTTAACTTGCACTAACTCAGGAGGTTGACTGAAAAAAAGCTTCAGGTTTCAAGATGCCACTAAGAGAAAATTTTGCTGAGGTTGCAGTGAAGAAACAGAAAGATGGCAGACAGATCAATGCTAGGTGATGTAGGCTCACAAGAAGGCTAAAGTAGCCAAAGAGGAGCAAAAACTGTAAAGAAGAGAAGTGAGAGAAGGATGCTGTATTTCTAGTAGTCTCTTAAGCTGAAAAAGTTTGCTTTCCTTATGCCATCATTAGCACTGGGATTACTCCATACAAAATGAACCAATACAGGTGATTCACGTGATGGAGTTCAACTCCAGTCAAAGGTCATTATCGTTCCAAACAGAACTGGACAATTTTCTCTAAGAAAGAAAGAACAAACTTCCTAACACTCAGAAGTTACCCTCCCCTATTTCTTATTTGGAAAAGCTACAGGCTCCAAGAGGATATTCTGTGAAGTCACCACCTACTACAGAAAGGGTAGAGACAATCCTGACTTATCTCATCTGACTCCACTTCTGCCATCTTTGCACTGGACAGAGATCCGCTTCTTCCAAAATCCCACTGAAATCAAGATTATGCTGAGACACACAGAATTCTTTCACTCATAGAAACATTTTACTCAATGTGTGTGGGATGAAATCTGGCCCTTAATACTTACTGCATAGTACATATACTGTCTAAGTTGTAATTACTCCACCTACTAAGAGGTCCATCACCTGACACATCTGATTGCAACCCTTGAAACTTTTCAGAGCAATGGATTACCAACGCTGGTTGCAAGTTAGCCCTTCAGAGTGCCTGCCACTAAGGCAGCAAGTGTTCACAGAGCAGCATCCTCAATCGAAGTGGGAAAAGAGGTTTCTCAACATGCCTTTTTTATTCCTCAGTCGCTTTTTGTCTGGACAAAATCCCTAGCATAGAAGAAGGGAAAACAGCAGAAGCCCACGAAGCTGGATTGAAGCATCAGCAAAAGCCTTCCTACGGTTCCTTGGAAAATTTTACTTGAAAAATTAATTTGAAAAACCTTAGATAAGAGCACTGTCAGGGGGAATGAATGCAAACTGAAGGACCATAAAGGAAGACTACTGATAAACAGCAGCCTAGCATGTTGATGAGAAGTACCTAGTAAGAGCAATGATAGGTTCTGTGTTGTTTCACATCTTCATTAGTGGAAGGGGGAAGTGAACAGAATAGTAATGACATTGGAAAGTGACATTAAATGAGGTCTTACAAAAACATATCATGACAACTGTAGAGAAACATAACAACTCCACAGAAGAATATGAAGTGGCAAAAAGCAAGCACTGGGAAAAGCTGCCTGAGGGAGCCCAAGATGATAAAACTAAAAGTAATGAGAAAAAGAGAATGTAGCCTGGATACTTAAGAAAAATTCTCCTAAAACTGTTGTGGTGAATAGCCTAAAAATGGCAAATAAAATGCTTTATTTCACAAGTCTTTAAAAATCAGACCACACAAAGATTAGAAAATATACCTGGAACAATCCTGCACTGGTGGGGAGAGAACATAGGTGGTACCAGTTAATTCCTATCTTCAGTTTCAGTAAAATGGCAAATTCTTTCTAGTAAAATCTGTCACTGCCATGAATAAAAAGAAAAACTCTCCTGGCAGTGAGTTTGTGGCCTATTTTAGTTCTGTTTTCCATTTCAGTCCATCTGGTTCCCAAGGATGCTGGAACCTGTACTGGAGGGATCCCCTTTCATCTTCAGTCAACCTTTCTGCTTCCAGCTGTTGGATTGGAAAGGGAGGAACTGTCACAAGATACTACCAAGTATTTCTGCCAGCGTGTTTGTCTTCTCTCCAGCACAACCCAGGTCTATTAGGAGTGCTCAGTGTGTGAGCTTTAGCTTCTAAGAGAGCCATTGGGCATCATCTGAAATTCTGGATCAGTGTGAAGCAGGTTCCATGTGCTGCAGCAATAAACTGGGTGGGATAAGCTCCTAGCTGGCCGGGGATTTTTTTTTCCAGATGGCAAGAACTGTCAGCATTGCTTCCATAATAAAATATAACAGAAAAGTTTCTTTATTAAGACAAAAAAAAAAAAAAGAAAGATACTGTTAACTGTAAAAGAAGAGCTTTTATAATGTATAGACAGTAAAACAATTTTTCTTTATTTCTTGAAGCCTGCAGTCTGAGGAGGAAAAGGGGAAATGTTTTAATGTGTGCAGTATTCTCCAATTTTTTCTGTCTTCCACTCTTTTGCTAGCAGCACATTATGACACTGCATCTAAAGAGATTATGCTGTCCTGAGGGGCTATCATGGTAGCAGCTCAGAGTAAAAGAGGCAGATGGGGTGGAAAAACTGAAATATATGTGAGAAAGAATGTATTAAATTATGATGCAATCATGGCTATTGAAAATATCCACAAGCTTTTAATATTCTATCGTCAAGACTCATTTCAATGTGATTTTCACTTTAATTCACCTACAGGCTTGGGTTTAACACCTTTCTACAGCCTCTGTTCAGGGCTCCTCACACCATGGAATGCTAATTTACTGCTGCTGTAAAAATAACTACTGGAGAGTATTTATAGCGAGTTTAAATATTTACTCATTAGTATTAGTGAGAATAAGAGATTTCTAAGAGGAGAATGTAATACTATTCACCTAATTAGTGTTATTTAGTGCAAAAGCAAAGCAAAAGCATGTGTGCTGTGAACTTTTAAATAGTTCATGTAGAGGAAAAATTACCTTTTCTTCAGAATACAGCACTTCTATATTGTTCTGTTATCAAAGGCAAGCACAACAAATGAACTAACTCCAGTCTGCGCAGTTAGTTTGCAGGCAAAGTATCTGAAATAAGGAAAGGGAAATATTTGCCTCAGGAACCCCTTCCCTCAGAGTCAAATTGACTGAAATCTCAGACTAAATTCAAGATGACATACAGCTGAACAGAAGGGGAAAAGGGACTTACTCTCAGCTGCTGTGCTGGGGGAGGAAGAGACTGGAGAAAAAAAAAAAAAAAAAAAAAAAAAGAATCAAAGGAATATTTTATGAACATCTGGCCCCAGGCACTGGGACTTCTCATCTTTTGACGAGTGCAGCATTTTCCTGCTCTAACCTACCTGAGAAAAAATAAAGCAAAAGCTTGGCAGCAAATAAACAAAAAGAGAAAAGTGGCAACCCAAATGTCTCATGAGTATTAAACAAATTATGATCAGCCACCGAACACCCTGTTTTCCTTATCCAGAGGAAATAGTTCAGGCATATACAGAGATGCAATTATCTCAAAGAGCTCTTGGAAAAATAATGCTTTATTACTAAACCTGTGGAACACATCCTAGTCTGTTTTTATTTGAATGTCATTTTCTCCCCCTGCCTGATGAGGCTTTGCTTGAACCACCAAAATCTGTCAGATTCTGAACTGCTCAAAGAAACAAAACAAGAAAGCAAACAAATAAAGGAATTCCTCAAAAATGTCATTTCAGGACACACACAAAACCCTCCGGCCCCAAATGCAATATAAACAACAACAACAACAAACATTTCTTGAAGAGATTGCAGAAAATATAGGAAAAAAATCTGGACTAATATATCTGGTCTAAAATGTATCAGTTGTGAAATACTGAAGAATTTTTTGTGGCACATTTTAAAACCCAACTCATTCTCAAGTAATATTTTTCACTTCAAAACTGATACAGGTTTGAAATCTGATGGAAAATAGTTGCAAGACCTGAAAAAGAAAATAGATGTTTTACTCTGGGTCTAACAAAGCTCTGGGTGTCACCTGAATTTCTGTCAATACAAATCATTTTTTTGTCATCCCAATGTTTTGACTAGCAATGGTTTCAGTAGATGCTTTGAGCCATCTCAGCAAAATAGTCTGGGTTCTTTTGAGGGTTTTTTTCCTTTTTTTTTTTTTTTTAATCTGCTCTAGAACAAAATATTTCATTTCATTTTTCTGAAGAGTAAATTGAAACTTTGCAGAAACATCAGCAATTTCCCTCGGAATGCTACCAAGCATAGAATCAGGGAATTGCCTAGATTGGAAAAGACCATTAAGATCGAGTCCAATCATCAGCCTAACACTGACAAGCCCTTGACTAACCCAGCACCCCCACCTCTTGCTTCAGGAGCACAGAATATGGCTATTCTGAAATTCCAAGAGGAATATATAGTAGAGCTGGAAGTAATAAACAACATTTTAAGATAGAACAGTATCACTTACAGAAGTTACAGTGAAACTGGACAAGCCTTCAAACTCAGTCAATTTATTACAATGGCCATTTTAGGGTGGCTAAAAAAATACTCAGTGTTCATGGAGGAAAAAAATGTAGCTACTAAGAGATCATTTTCTGTGAGTGCTACCTTGCCTGTTTCTTTCAGGTGGAACAGGATGCTTTTGTGAGCTGTTGAGGCAATGCCATCTAACGCAAGCAGCATCTCAGAGCCCATCCTTGTCAGGCTTTTAAAAATTCTTCTTGAAACTAAGCCTGTAACAGTGAATCATCTAGACAAATAGCAAGTACATACTGTTATCACATCTGAGAAAGACAGGCAAGACCCACTTCAAAATACATTATAAAGCTATAGCGCATTTTAAACACATTCCTAGGATTTTACAATCCCTAACCAACACACCGGACACCACACACCAAACCACTGAGTCTTAGGAAAAAGTATTAACCAGGCTGCATGGAGATGTGCTGCAAGAAATACCTGACCCAGAGACTGCAGGCAGAACAACCAACAGTAAATTACTGTGTTTTGTGAAATAGATTTGGCACCAAAAAGTTGAGTTTAGTTTTAGGTGCTATCAAAGGGGCTTGTAGCTCTGCTGTCCCAAGAGAAGCACCATGATGGTGCTGACTGCTTAGTGCTCGAGCAAATATTTATTCATGTACTTTTAATTTCAATTTATTGTACCTGAAACAAATGGAAGCAGTCACAGTGTGTGATGCTAGGAATGTGACTGTGCCTTTGCTGAATCAGAGCCCAAATGACCAGATTTGCTATGGACTGCATTTGGAATCCCCTGGGCCACATCTCCACATCACTCCCTATGGCCTCTGCTCTCTACCCATAGTATCAAAAGCAAACAGAAAACAAGGATATGCCTTTTAAGGATTAAAGTCGTTGATTTAAAGCTGTAATTTCACAACAAAACACTGCACACATTTTTTAATCTTCATTTTAAGTCTTTGTGTGGATGCAAATCACTACATTTATTCCACTTGATTTATAGACCATCTATCTAACTGCTGCTCATCATTTGACTAGCTGCACCATTAGTATAATAAAACCACAGATTATGTCTATAGTCTTTAACACAGTATGACCAAAGAACGGTCATTCTAACACATTTTTGGAGTATCCCAATGCATTATTTAACTATGAACTTAAACGCACCAGCTCTTTTCTCCAAAAAAGCCTTTCATGATATAAAACCAAACCAAGCCAACCACCACACCTAATGAACAACTTGCGGGTCCACACAATGTGTTAACTGCGAATAAACGATGACTCCACATTTGAACTTCTCTCTGAGAAAACCGAACAGGGCTGAGAAGCTGTTTAGAAATGGAAAGTGGGTGTCCCTCCAGGCACAGTGACAGAATGCCACAGCCCATCCCGTGTTTTCTCTGCACACGCACTGAAAGCCAAGCTGTGGCAGAGTGCATTTTGAAACGTGCAGTCACTCCGCTGGGAGCCTGGTTCCTCTTGAAGCATTAGAAACATTTTGTTTACATTTCCTGATGACCATTTAATGAAATGGAACACTTCTGTTCTCTTTGTTCTCTTCTGAAGTATGCTGTTTCTCCTTAGGCAGAATTAAGAAGGATATACTCGAGCATGATTCTAATGTCTTACAGAGACACTAGCTGTAGCTCACAATTTCCTGGTTTTCTAATTCTTTCTTTATTGCTTAGATTCTGTTATTCCTGAGTAATATGAAAGAGAGATACATATGCTTTGTATCTTCTCCTTAACAACTTCCATTTCCAGGGGAATTTTTCCAGCTTTTGTAAAGTCCCAAAGGCTGCCACAGAAACACTTCACTGATTTAGGAATCTAAAAGGTCTACAGGAGAGGAATCACAAGCCATGGGACTTTTAGTTAGTCTATGGAAGAAAACCTCTGCTACTTGAAGAGCATCCTGCTAAGTCAGCCAATAGGTAGTTTACATTTTAACGGCAGTGGAAAGCAAATATTCCAGGGACTTCTCAGCTGGTAAACTAGAGGGAGGGAATTTTCCCAAGAAGAAAAGAAACCTACGAGAGGCAAACTGAAAAATCCTCCTGAAATTTAAAACACTGGGCAAGTTTTTGCTCAGAAGTTCTAAACCTCAGATAACACTTTCTAACTTCAGACCAGCCACATGAGAGAGGAGGGAGTTTTCAACTGCTGTATTCTGTAGCATAAAGGCGATGACCACTCTAAATGGAGCAAAGGCTTTGAGTGGTCTCAAAGCCATGTCTCACATCACTGCCATGTACCAGTATCAACAGCTACTCAGTGTGCATCTCTGTAGATGTCTGGAAGTCACGATGGAAGTGCCAAAAGCTGACATTAACAAAAAGATGGTCAGAAGTCTCACTGTAAAGCACTTTGAAATATAAACTTAAAGAAAAAAGTTATATGGGGGAAATGCGGAAAAGTCCTACAAGGTTGCAAAGAACTTTTCCTCTTTTCAATACTAAAAACGCAGTAAGTTCTTAAGCAGCAAGTTATCTGGATTTCACTTGCCTAGGTTCTTAAGTGACTTCAGTCGAGAGGAAAACAAAGCCCAGCTTAATTACATACTTAAGTGGTTAAAGTAAGAAAGGATAATTTTTTGCTCTTGCATAACAGAGGTCACAGGATTTTTCAAAATCAATTTGTGCTTTAACTACCGCATAACATCTAGAAAAACACTGTCTTGGTTTAAAAAATTTACAATAATGGATAATCTATCACAAACTTTAAGTTATTCCAATGCATATAAGGATAGTTCCCTTATTTCTAATTTGAACATGTCTTTGAACTTGCAATCATTTGATCTTGCTGAACCTCTTCTAAATTGGCAAGTCCCCTATTAACAAATGTTATTTTCTTCTGCAGATAACCCATGATCAAACTCTCCCTTGACTCACTACCAGATAAGTTCTTGGAGCCATTTTCCCCACATTTATAGGAAATATTCCAGTATTTTCTTTGAACTTGTTTAATTTATAAGTACTTGTCTTTGACCTGTGGAGATCAGACCTGGATAAGTAGCTAAATCTGCATTTTAAAATATATCCACTCGAAGAAGTGATCCCTAGCACCCAGATCAAGAGCTGCAGAAGCACACATTTTTCAGGGTCTAGCTCTTCATTGAGCAGGCTGGCTCATGCACACTACATACTACTTGTCTCTGATGACCTAGTTTGTGTTCCTTCAGTTTTAAGACATCAATTATTTTGTTTGCATTTCTCAATGTCTGATATTATGAGAGCACGACCATATAATTTTCCAGATTGGAGAATATTTAGCCTGGAACTGAGGGTCTGTGTTGTGTGCACTGGAGAATGTCACCAGAACACCTGGGAATATTAGACTGGGAAGTCTTCTGATGCAGTGCTGAAGGACTGGAAAGTGGTGCCAAATGAAGTGTAGACCTATCTGGAATACCTTCCAGAAGTGCTTCCTAGAGTAACCCTCAACAAATTACACTTGATAATTAATTATTTTCTTGATAGAAGACAGGTTGGTCTCTGAGAAAGACAATGTAGCAACTAACTTCTGTGGCCTGTGGATGACCAAGGAGCCAGGAGTGAAGAATCAACTAAGGAGCTAAGTTATCTCACAGCGCAGACATGCAGTATGTCAGGATTAAAATGCCTACACCAATACAAAATAAGTATTACCTCCTGCTGTCGTACTTGAAATGTCCTCATTTATACAGTCAATGATCACAGAAAGCATTCTGACAATCATATTAAATACAGAGTTCATGTTTTTCTGATTTTTTCATCCTGGACAGGATCCTCATGCCTAATGATTTTTACTGGAATTTACTGAGTATTTGCTGTGATGAAAGTAAGTATTTCTTCCAAAACGAGTATGTCTTGGACTCTCCACCAAAAAAAATATCACCCACCTTGGGAAATAAAAAATAAAAAAAAAAACAAACAAAAAAGCCCCCCAAACAAACAAACCAACCCAAAAAACCCACAACCATTTCTTGATCCTCAGCTTCTGTAAATCAGCTTAAGTCTATTTAACTGAAGAGACAGACATTTCTATCAGATCTGGACCTTACCAATGATGTTTATCTGCTTTTTAATTCCCCAGAAAGCAGCAAAAAAGTGAAAGGCAAGAGGTACCACTACTTTAAATCATGGTTTTGTTGTGTTTTTTTTTTTTTTTTCCCCTCTCAAAAGCATCATATTAAATAGAGGTGGAAATGTCAACAATTTTACAAGGTTTCCACTTCGAACGATGTGAAGAGGAAAAATGCACCCTGCACAGGCAATAATTATTTTGGCTGGCTTTTAATATTAACAGTAGTCCACAAGGCTAATTGTAGGGATGGGCACAATGAGTAAGAACCTGCCACAGCTTTTCTTGGTCTGGTGTTCAGTCAATGCCCTAGCAACAGAGGAGGAAATGTGGCTCATGGGCTGAACAGCCTCTCAGGTATTTCTTTATAGTTGGATGACAAAGACGTTTGAGGTTTTTGCATTCAGAAGTAACCAGACATCTTCCCCCCGCCCCCCTTAATGGGCAGTTTATTGACTGGATGAGATTCAGGAGGAATAGAATGTTCTAAGAAATGGATTAGGGGGAGAAAAGCAGCAGCACAGAATGAACAAGACTAAAAATTAACCACAGCATTAAAAAAGAAAAACAACCCAAAACAAACCAGGAAACACAATGTACTTTACTGCAATGATTTCACCCAAAGGTCATCTGCTGGTCAGTCCTTCCTCAACAACCATTTCTATTTCAGTAAAAGAGACATTAGGTTCACAACAGACACACAGGGATGCATTTGTGTAATGAGAAAATGTGTGTGGAACTAGTCAGCATGCTTATATAACTGAACTCAGGTGCAACTTGGGTAAGTGGACTACATGGTGCCTGCAAAGAAAGATGGACTACCAGACTCAAAGGGTTGGCTTAAGCAATAATCATTCAGATGGCGGCCAGTTACAAGTGGCATTCCATGAGACTTGAAACTGGGTCTCATACTGTTTATCACCTTGATAAATAAGCCAGAGACAAGACAGAATGCATGGTCGGCAACAACGCACATGACATCAAACTGGGGGCTGGGGCCCTAGGAATAGGGCTGCTATTCAGAGGGACCTTGACAGGTCGATAAATGGGCTAAGAGAAAGCTCCAAGTTCAATGCAAAGTCCTGCACAGGACTATTCCTGAATGGACAGTACAGGCTGGAGGACAAGTGGATAAAAAGGAGCTTTTCAAGAAAAGTCCTAAGGGGCTGGGTGGACAGCAAGTTAAGCACAAGCTAGTAGTGCAACCCTGCAGCAAAGAAGGCCAACCATATCCACATGTGAAATACTGGTTTGTATTCCTCAATCAAAGACAATGACATGCTGGAGTAAGCTCAGCAGAGACCATCCAGAGGCTTCGAGAACATGTATGAAAAGCTGAGAGAACTGAGCTTGCTCAACCTAGAGAAGAGAAGGTCAAGGGGTTCTCTTATTGCTGTCTACAGTCAAACTCTTCTAATTGATACACAGAGACAGAATGAAAGGCAACGGACACAAACTGCAGCACAGTAAATGCTAATTATGATTTAGGAATTTTAGCTTTTATTTTTCACTTTTTTTACCAAGGCAGTAACCAAATAAAGGAACAGGCTGACTTGAGAGGTACCTTTGGAGACACCAAAAGCCAAACTGGAAAAGGCCTTGAGCAATCTGAGTTGGCTTTCAATGGGAAGAGGACCAGAAGAACTCCAGAAATCTTTTCGGATTGAACTTGACTATAATTCTTTGATCTTATTTGGGAAAGGTTCTCTTTCCACTGTGTCTGTTAAGACCCTGAGAACAACTGTGTAGAAACTATCTGTATATATAGTACTGTAGTGTTGATGTCCTCCTGTGAGCTCGGTTTGACAAAGACAGGGGAGGAGGAAGGCTGAGGAGCTACAGCTGGAATAATTAAAGTCAGGATGTAGCTGACCACAGAGATAGAAGAAAGACAATGAGGAATGGAAATAACCCAGTTGCTGCTTCTGAGATTTCAGTGTTTGGTCCATTTTGCAGATTCCTCTTTCTCAATAGGCTCTTGGTATTTTTTTAAAGGAAAAGGGTTTGTCTGGAGCCTAGTTTGGCCTAACACTAAAATGATTAAAGCAAGGTGATTGCTGTAACCAATAGCACTTAGGAGATGATCTGTCTGTGACCAAATTCAACTATTTTTTGTTGGCACTCCATCTTAGAGGTAGGTGACAGCTTTGACACAAGGGTTTAGAAAGAGATCTTAGTTACTCTGCTACTTTCTGTGACAGACCCCTGGTTACTTGTTAAGAGTCCAAAGAGTCCAGCAGTGATGCCTCTTTCTCTGCTTTGAGACTATGGCAAAAAACCTCTGGTTTTGTACCTACAAAAAAAGAACTGTCTTTACACAACCCCTTTTATGAGCACAACAAGAAACCGGAAAGTGAAGTACTTCAGAAGAAAAAGCACTGTTTTTACTGTCACTATGCATTTGTCTAGAGTTCTCCTGTCATATAATAGAAGTTTTTCTTCTCAGTATAGGCACATGGATGCATCTACTAAGCTTTTATGTTCAAGTCTTTCATCTAAATTTAACCTGCTAATGATGGTCTCTCTACAATAAAGAGAGGGCATTTCAGAGTACTGGACAACATAATTACTCATTGAGCTGTGTGTGTTCATGCAAAGAACTGTCTTGATCAAGTTAAAAATACCACACCTCAGAATGATTCTTTAAATCACTGGATTGGAATACTCCATATACATGTCCTATTTATGTATACTACACGGAGAACTTCACATTAGGAACTCAGGTCAAACCAGTAAAACCCCTCAAACTAGGACAATTTAATCAACTAAAAAGAAATACTTTTTGTTTAGTCCAATGTAATGGAAACTAGAATCTGCTACAGACTGTGTGAATGCCCTTGGTTTTTTATCACAAGTTTCTCAGAAGATGCTATTTGTCAGGTGCTATTTGTTTTGGGTTTTTTTCAAAGAAAAAGTTATTGCAAGGTCTAATAGATTCAATTGCTTAGGAGCAGAGGATGCATGTCAGAGAATGCAATGAACAGCAGACTAATTCAGCCACAGCAATGCCATTACCACATGGATAGGCCTCTCAAACTAAAGGCACCATTGTCAAAATCAAATATCTATATTGACCTTCATTTCAGAAATGCCAGTAATGCTGTAAACAAATTCTCAGTACATCACATGCTTTAGAAACGACATGAGAAAGAGTGGAAAGGAAGCTATTCTTTGAGGATCGTCAGATTTAAGACAGGTTATTTTTAAGTGCAAGCTACAGATGATAGCCAACAAAGACAGGAACGTGGTCATTAAAGGCAAAATTATCATTTTAGCTTCCTGACATTGGCACAGACAGACTGACATTTCCTGCTGAGCCTAAAGGTAACAATGTGCTAGTTCTTCCTAAACTATTCCCTGTACCATGTCGATGACACCAACACTTCCAAGTGCATCGTTATGCCACGTGTATCAGTGTGCTTTGTGCTGCTAACAGTACATGCTGAATGAGCTCACAAAAGCTTAAAGAAGAAATAATCTAATTCAAATAGCCAGTACAGTGTGAATCCGAGTAGGTGCAGATAGTTCTTCTTTTTGCTTTGACATTGGCCTTCATGTTTTCTTTTTAGTTTACCATTAAAATGTATTTTTCATCTCTTTGCAGAGATTCCTGTACTTACATCCAGATCTAATGATACCACTGCCTTTACAAGACATGACTAATGTTTTATGCAACATAAGGTAGGAATATAGCAATTCCTTTTAGAGAGGGCACAGTTAAACTGAGTCAGGCCACGATGGTGGATATTTAAAAGTTCTATAAACCACGAGTTTTCCAACTTCTTCATTCACAGTGACAATTTGGAAAAATTCCCTCTCTCTCGCAACCGCTATACTCCTTTCTTTACATCACAGAGAAAAACACTCATTTTAGTCAGAATCTATGGAATACAGCTTGTAAATTAGTGCTATATTCAGATGGTTATCATGAAATTCTGACTCTTCCAGGGGAAGACAGCCATTATCATAATGCCACAAGCAGAAGCCTGTGGAGCTCAAATGAAAACGCTTATTACATTTCTGGAGCAGGACCACAGGCAGTTCCACAGCCACCACCACCCCCTTTTGTACTGCTTCACTCATCATTTGCTTACTGCACTGAAGACGCACACCATCATCACGAGGAAGCACAAGATGCGATCCAGCCTCCTTTCCTATAGGCAGTCTACCCTACACTTGTCATAATTGTTAAATATTGTGCAAAAGGGACATAATATACACTTACCACTTCCAATTCATCCTGCATAGGTCCATTTTTGGTTAGGGAAACAATAAAGGAAAGAGGTGCATTCCAGGAGTATTAATGCACAGTGCACATAGCCTGGTAATCGTCAGGCGCCAGCCATTCCCTTCTGTTCTCAATCCACAAATCTGGTAATGTGACATCTCCCAGCGTAGGAGTACAAATCCTCAGCTCAAGCTGTTGAGACACTTCCTTACAGTATCTAATAGTTGCACCAAGACAGTGCATCTCAGATGAGCCTCAAACCCCCAGGATGGGTTCCTGGAGTCCAGAAGTCTGAAATCCCCTGGGCCAAAGGTTTTACTAACACCCCCTCACAGCTGCAGACTCCCATCCCTCCTGCAGGTCCATTTAAAAGGAGGGGGAGTCCATCCTCAGCTGGTAGAGGTTTGCCCTGTAACTTGGGCTGATTCACACCAGCTGAGGAAGTGGTCTGAAATGATGGTAACAGTCACCAGAAACTGCTTTTTTAAAAGCTATTCTCCAGCAATGGTGGAAAGCATGAGATTGACAAAGTACTAAAAGCTTTTACGTTTAGAATTTCTTTGATGAGATATTTTTCTGAGGACTAAGATGACTGTTATTCCAGAAATGAACATTAAACCATTCAGTGCAATTCTGGAGCTGTCAGTTTAACATCTGTAAAGAGAAAAATCATAGTGTGGCTTAGGCAATACTTTTGAAAGCCCTGTTTAGTCAGTGAAAGAGAATATAGATAACACAGAGAGAAAAGTGTGCTTTAATGTATGATGAGTCTGTAAGAGCTAATCTTAGTGTAGACAAGCAAAATGGAGTGGATGATATATATAAAAAAAGTATTTGATTAATCAGTTTACTACATTTTGATCAATGAGATTACAGAAAAACCCCTGTGCCTTTGGGGTACAGAAGGAACTGTGTTTCAAATGGCTTGAGGAAGACAATGTTATCTGAAAAAAAGAATGGTTCTAACCGAGAACATTTTAAACACTAATTAAATTGTCATTGAACTGACTTTTGAGTTTGGTTTGCTTTTCCTAAGATTATATTATCATGGACTAAAGCATGACTTGGATTATCTGCTTGTGCAAATGAGGCAAAAGGATGAAAAGCAACCAAATAAAATCTCTCCTTGAAAATCTGTATTGGCTGTCAGGAGATTTGGCCTGGGCACACAGGAATAGGAGAATGCACATGCTTACTGGATTTAAAGAGCTAGCAGAGAAGGAACAAACACACCTTTGGCTTTAATGTATCTGCCTTCTGGGACTCCTCCAACCTGCATGTTGTCCAGAGTGGCTCAGATATAGAAAGGTATGAGCAAAAGATATATGATTTGCTTCAGAAATTGGGAGGAAGTAGTGGAAAAATTTTGACTTTGAGGGGTTCTTCTGCATCAAATCTGCCAGGGTTGGGTCTGCTTGAGGAGGTTCACATAAAAATCTCTTTTCTTAAGATTGTATCTCCCACGAGCAAGAGCAAAGTCTTAAGAGCTTCCCCCTGATCCAGCTTCATTTAGCTCAATAGTTTCAGGGTTTTGGGGGACCTTTTCTAACTACAACTCTAAGCACCTGAATTTCTAAGTGTTCCCTTTCCTGGCCCACTGTCTTTCATGAGCATTTTGCTCAGTTATTGTCTCTCTTTCCTGTCACCCCCCTCACCCCCACCCCCTGCTTCAGTTTACTGAATCCTCAACCACAGTGTTGCATTCAATGTCAATTATTTTAATTTACTGAAAACATCCAACAAACTCTAGTTCCACTTGGTATTTCATCTTCCTTGAGAGGTTTATACCTCCAATCTCTGCTAGATTACTGAGGGAAACAATGAATTCAATTAAGAAAATGATAGTAAATGATGCTGATTCTGTCAATAACATCGCTCACTGCTTCTCAGAGGTTGCACCGTTTCACTGGGTGACCTCTTGTTCTACATACTTAAAAACCCATCATTCCACTTCTTACGATCACTTGTTAATCTACCTTCTAGTTTTCTTTAAACAAAAAAGAAAGTTTTTATAACGACAGGTGAGTTGTCTGTGCAGAAAAGAAATTGTGAGCAGACTAAAGTCATGGGTAGGATTATGTATGGGCTGGTAGGTACCTATCAACACATACCAAGAATGAATACATGCAGTGTGTATGAAGGACTGCAGGTTATTAAATTATTTTTGCTTTCAGTGGAAGAATTTGTGAATATATTGAAATATTGGTATATCTATGGAACATCTGGAACAGTAAGCTAAGACAATATAAATCAAAGCTTTACAGCAGTTTTATTTACATATTTGCATTCTAGATACTACCCACCATAGATTTCTGGGTTAAGGTTATGTGGTTATGACAGATTTCTCTCTGCCAGCATAAAAAGAGCAAAAAGAAAAAAGCAAAAATGCAGCGGAAAAACTGTAACTATAAAAGGTGGTCCTCTTTCAGTAGAACAAAAGATATGCTTTGTGATACAATACTGAATAGAAGGCACATCAACAAGTTTCGTTGTGTGTAACATAAGCTTTCAGGTTTCAGGACCAATCTGTGAAGCTAAGGGTCTGTCTCATGGTTTTGGGGATAGTGGGACGGGTGGGCAGGCCAAGCCTTTACGTAAGTAATTCAAGTGGAGAACCAGGAAATAAATGTCTTTTGCCCAAATCCTGTATCCTCATCCATCTGTGTTCTCTTTGGCTACTCTTCTGAACACTTTCACAGAACAGAGATGCCTTGCAGAGGCTGAAATGCAAACTCAACAAGAACTTGTGTGATTTCCTCAGATATAGAAAGTAATATAGAAATAAATGCAAATGAAACAACCACAACTTGTGCAGTCCTTTTTCTAGTCTAATTCAAACCAATGTATTTATGAGAAGCAAAACCACTACAATGGTAAATGATTTCCTGATAGTGTAAGGGTATTTAAGTGGGCTCATCTTCTCTAAATGAAGCCTTTACCATCTGTTCTGTCCTTTTATTCCAAATAGAAAGGGAACCTAACCCACTGCATCAGCACGTAAAGCCTAGCATCAAAATGATTTAGATGTGTGCGTGTGTTCATTATGCACCTGATATGTTTTCTCACATACCAAACACAAATCAGTGGGAAGACCTGTCTCTTGTAACCTAATAAATCCTCTGATCCAGCACCTTTATTCCTTTCTCATGGCAGCAGAAATTGATGGCCAGTAGTTTGCATTTTATTAGGACAATTATGACCCCGTTGCTGTCCTGCAGTAGTTAAATATTTATTGGGCTGACATTTTGTGATATCATTTGCTGCTCTATAGAAAATGAGCCTTGATTCTTACTCTTTCCCTCTTGCTGGGACTACATATGCTTCATCATGGACAGAAATCTAGCAGGACACAGCTGAGGATGTGTCAGACTGCTGAAAAGCTGTCCTTCCCCAAAGGATAACATAAAATCTCTCTTAAGACCATTTACAGAAGAAACATACCCTCCTCAGAGTAGCACAGCACCAGGAACTCCAAAAGGCACGACACCGCGTAACTCCTACAGCTTTAAACAACAGATTTTGCAGAAGGTAAGGAAGGGAGGTTCAAATTACCACATCTCATACTCTCTACCAGGGGACTGACTGCATGCTCAGTGCAACCATCACCTCAGAGAAAAGCCTCAGGGCTTACCTGTGTTGTAGCCCCTCCCAAGCGCTGGCCAGGGCCGATGATTCTTCCAAAGGTTGCCCAAATACCAGTCACTCTGGTTCTCCACCAAGCCAAGAACCTGCTGCCCTGGAAATAAGCAAATGGCAGAAAGATCGTGAGATAAAAGACAGTCAATCAATGGAAAACAAACATGAAATCTGGAGGGGGACAGCCGGTAGAAAAAGGAGACAGAAGTTTGGGTGCTGCCTTCCTTTCATGCATTCAGAAAAGTCCTGCTTATGTAACAGACAGCAAGCCTGGCACAGCAAACTCAGCATGGCTCATTTCTTTCCTTCTCCCCTGGCTAGTCTGAGTAATTAAACACTGTGGGAACCTTTGTCATGCTGACAAAAATATATCACCCAGACAAATCTGAATGCTGCTTGATTTTGGAATACAATGATGGAGAATCCTCCTAGTGAGAAGTAAGTGTTGGTAAAATGATCATCTAATATGAAGATCTGTTCATACTCTGATGGAGATAATATAATTGAAGAACAAGGCTCGGTATAACAAATTATTCCTTCCCATGCTTCCCAAAATGAGTTTCAGGGATTTTTTTTCTCAGTCACAAAGGAAATCTTTGTTGCTCAGGAAAATATTGCGTTCTAAGAGTTTACCTTCATAAGAAAGTTTCACTGCTTTAATTTAAGAGAATAATTTAAAAGTCATTTAGGTAAGGCAGCGTGGAATGCTGCACAGAAATGATGATTTCAGTTCTAGATGGGTTTATTTTGATTTAGCTTACATTCATTAGCAGCTGGCTTCAGCTAGAGTAAAACGTGTTTTAAATTAAATGTGTCTAGAAGGTTTGCACTGCTTAAAAATCAACTGAAAAGTGAATGTTTGTATAGATAAGGACTTAATTATCTATCCTGAAATGTGCTCTGTAAAATGTAAATAAGAGAAGTGATTGAAACGATCCTCTGGTGGAAGAGGATGGAGGGAAGGGGAAAAATGCTTTGGGAACTAGGCAAAGAGGGGAAAGGGAATGGTGTTTTTACAGAGGGACCCCCTGAGTGAGGGCACTAAGACTGGGACTGGAAATTATTTTGCAACCTTTTGAGAAAGCAATTAAGTATCATGCTCTGAAGGCACACTTTAAAATCCCAGCTATGCTCATAAAACTGTGTGTATGGTCACAGCAGTGCACTGAAAGCATTAAATGATCATTATCTGTTGCTTATGTAGGACCACAGCTGTATTACTAAAATTTCAGTATGCCTCATGACATGATTAGGCTAAGGAGCAAGACACAGAGACAGAAGTGATAAATTCCATTTTAAAACTGACTAGCAAGATGCTGGGATAGGTCAGGTGCTTGCAATACTCTCTTGTGCTATCAGTGGAACATCAGTAATTCAGTGGAACGTCAATAACCCCCACGTGTCTCGAATGCTGCTTCAAAAAGTGTCAGCAGCAGCGAGTGGCCAATGCATACAACAAATAAATCAGAACATTACAAAAGCATTCAGGGAATGAGTGGAAATCAATCTGGAAATAACCTCGAGATATTATCAAGTCCATACCACACCACTGTTCAGGATCATCCTATTTTATCCTAATTACCACATGCCAGTCCTCTCCAGACCTCATTTTCTAATGGTGTCTCTCCTTTTCCATGATGTATTATATATAACATAGAATTATTTTTTTCACATTATACTCTGTAACTCATTTTTTAAAAGGGTGGGAAATCTGAGGGAGAGCAGAAAGGATCATATAAAAGACCACCACACATTTACGTTGCTACTGAAAGCTGGTAATATTAACAGACTGCAAAGCACAGGAGAATGAAGGAAGTTGGGAGGCAGATGCATCCTAAGCAACTGATGATTTGTTCATACAAATAGACTGCAGCATCTCAACCCGTGAGACACGTGGAACACACCAGACAGCGCGTTAGGCACCACAAGCCACATATTGTGAGGAAATACAAAAGGGGCCTCAACTGACTGAAACAAGTCTTAGCCAAAAAAAGGCTGAAGGGCGTAATTTAAACCAGCACTTGTTGATTCTGTGCTGGAAGACTGCCTGTTTTTGACAACCACACCTTCATAGTTGAGGTAGAATACATCAAAGTAAGAAACTACCATGGCTACTAAAGGATGAGAAAAGAACCCAAAGTGTAAAAAATGCAGCTGCAGCTGGGCTGGAATGACTGGCACAGCTGGTAGGAAGAGAGTGACCCTGCCCATATTCTAATAGCACATTTCACAACTCAGCAGTGCACAGATCCTTCTCAGGATAGTACTGCTAACATCAAAAGAAACGGTAGAATTCCATTTGCAAGAAGTAGATACTGAACCTCTTTACCATGGAGCATCAATCTGCTTTCATTATTTTATCCCCATGCATTTCCCAACAAGCCACAGAGTTCAGCCTTCAAACCGATGAATAATAAAAAATGAACAAACCTTGCTGCTTGTTAATGGTTTTCCTTTCCCACCTACCAGTCCAAAATCTCAGTTCTGACAATCTGCCCCTGATACACTTATTTCTCAGTTATTATTTCTCATGCTTAGATAAACTGAAAAGACCTGGGAAATTATTTTCCTGTGTATTTATTGTAGCTGTATCATTTCCTTCCCCTTTTTCCCTTTATTTTTGAAGATGGCAGAAGAAATCCTACTCTATTCAGTATTCCTTGGGGTTTGATCCAGGACACGGATGAAGGTAGAGCTTTAGGGTTTAGACACACGGATCAGATAATGTGACTTACTGTGTAACATCTGAGATGGAATAACCACCTGTGATTTTAGTCTGTCACAAATATCAAGTAAAATGTGTTAGCTAACACACTTCAGTTTGGTTTTGCAATGGCACGGGGATGAGCACATGTTCAGGTACTGTCCCACGGTAGAGCATTAAGCAGCTTGTCATGATGGGGTATCTCTTGGTGGTGTCTAAAAGCCCGTGAGGCAGATGAGACAGCCTGTCTCCCAAGCCACCTTGGAGAAAGTTATGAAGATAAGTTTTGCATCTTCAGAACAGTTCTATTTCTGTTTTCTCTAGGCTGGAATAGCATTGCTGTCTCTTGACAAAGAGGAATACATTTTTATTTCCCTTTACATCGTCTCTTTTGACACTGGGTAGAAGTGTTCAGGAAACCAGAACGTCAGCTGCACAGCAAATATTAATGGTTCCAAAAAAAGTTTTTGTTCTGACTAGAAAAAAAGAAATTCAGAAATATTCTTTGGAAAAAAAATCCCCAAATATTTTCATCTGAAGGTATCAAAACAACATCTAAAGATACAGCCCTCCTCAATTTCAATAATAGCAGACAATGTGACAGATAACACAGATGCAGAATACATACCGTATATAACAAGTTATTCTATGTATCTTAATCTTCAAAAGCAAAGTTTTGCCCTTACAGTTTTGACCTAAAAATGCTTCACTCAGAGCTTTCATCAAATTCCTTTATATTAACAAATCATTGGGAGAATCTCTGTCCAATGTAACTGAGCATTACCTTTTATTTCACTTAGCCATTTACTTTTTCACATCATTATGAACTTCTAGAAACAGGGCACTGGCCAAAGCAATGTGTGGGGTCAAGCACAGTTCTCTTACCATCCATCAACCCCAGCCTGTCCCTTGGCCACTCTCCATGCCTTCCCTGCAGGCTGCCTGCAGTTCAGCAGAACTTTCACCGGCTTCACTCCACCTCAGGTTTTCTGAGGAGGAGGACTAGAGTTCCTTCCCTCCATGGCCTTTGTAAAAGGCAGGCATAAAAGAGTTCTGTGAGTTACTCTTCCAACAGATGAGAACGTGGTGGCTACCATAATGAATTTGAATCGTTAAGCATTCTGAGCTGCCTGTCTTTTCTGCCTAAGAGTTATTAGAATAAAATACCACCACTAACAGCAAAAGCTCTGTCACTGTTTTCTGCTCTGGCCCTGCAGTTATGATTAAGTGCACTCCTCTCACTCTCTGTTACTCCAGGCATAAGTTAGCTATGAAAATGAAGCTGTCTTTCTTCCTTATTCATACATCACCACTAACAGCCAGACAACAGAAAACAAGGCTATGATTCTGGCGTGACCACAGTGAAAAATTATCGAGTAGGCAGAATTACAGCTGGATTGTTGGGAATGGGGCTGTATGATGCCTGGCTGCGGGATGAGATTTCTCCAGAAGGCAGCTGCACAGCTACAGCATTTTGCACTGTACAGCTCCCTGACAGCTCCCGCATAACGAGAAGTGCTTCTCTCCTTGCAAAAGCTTAGCTGTCGCTGGGAAGAGGTTTCCATGGAAAAACAGATACTTCTGAGCCTGACAACTCAATGCCTTCGATTCTCTTTTCACTTCATAGATTTCTGGTGGCTAACAGAGAGGAAAGCACGATCCCTTAGTTCAGGCATTGAAGGCAGCTCCAGATCTCATCTCACCTTCTAGCTCTGATACTGGTCTCTTGAGTGAAACTGCACAGGTCACATTGGAGCCTCTTGCTTGATTCTCCCTTCCTATCAACGGGATAGCAATAGCTTCCACCCCTCTCCCATTCTGCCTGCCTTGCTTATAGCAAATATAAGTCCTCTGAGGTAAAAAACCCTGTGTGCTAGTTTCTGCTGAAAGCCTAACAGCTGCTGCCTGTGGCCAGGCTGGAGCTCCATCCAGCACAGCATTGTGTCCTCAGCAGCAGGGAGCAGCAGCTGTGCAGTGTGGAGCACAACAGTGCAGCTGCATTGGGGTACTTCTTAATAATGGTCCTCTGGCTCCCACCGACTTGTGGCACATGGCACATCTGAAGAAACAGCAGCTTTTATTTATGTTGTTTGGTATCCACTAGTTTCATTTGGTGCTCAGTAAAATTTTGCTTGCTGAGAACAGTGTTTTCCTATTCTGCCCTGATTTTTCCTCAGTTATAGAGAACTACCTAATCTCAGCTCTTACCTTAAGGTATTTCACTATTACAATTACAACAGTAGTAAAATATATAGTTATGAAAACTACTTTCAACATCTTCTTTAGTGGAAGCCTTTTATCTTTGTCTTAAGAGACAACAGTGGCTCTCATGTGACCCTACTGCAACCACAGTGAAAGCAATGGGTCCACAGCAGACAGTTTCGATGAACTGCACTTTCTGTGGTCCTCCAGACATCAGGCTGTTTCCATAAGGGGAAAAGAAAATGTATGTCGGGCAGTGGGAAAAGGTGGTGTTGAGCTGATAGCACAGGAGAGATCCATTTCAGCATTGTCCTGGTTATTACCGTCACAAGGGTCCTGGTTTGAGCTAGAAGATAATTCTGTTCAGTGATTTTACTTTTCAGCTCAGTCTCTGCTAAGTAACTGCAGATTCTGTCTGTTCTGCCTTTGATCTTGCTCCATGTGTTCCAGAATCCAGCTCCTGAATCCAGTTCCAGTCTGCTGCCGAGTCCAGTCTGGGACTTCCCCAGTACCTGCTCCACAGCATCAGTGGTGACAGTGAATTAATTGGCATCAGGGAGATGGGGTTGGATATTGTTTATTGAATCTATTTCTATATCATTAATTTTATTATTACTATTTTCATTTCTGTTTTCTTTTCTGATCCATAAGTCTGTCTTGTTCCCTTTCTCTTCTGTTAACAGAGAGCATCTGCCATTTGTCTAGTGAATGATCCAGCCCTAACACTTGACAGGAAGGTTTAGTTGTATTTGGTGCAGACCTCTAAAGCCAAAAGCAAATGCAGCCTTTAAAAACACAAGAAGAAAGCAATTTCTACACTGTGGAGGTATTTAAAGGAGAACAGAGCAGAACTGTGTCTTGCTACTTCTAACTGCCTTAACAGCCATGGTTCAGAACATTAGGAATTTAATACAGACAGGAATGCTGGAGCCAAGTATTGCCAGAGCAATGCATGTCTTTAGTGTCAGCTGAAAGAATGGGAGAAGGACTGAACAAGAATTGAAGACTGAAGCTTGGTAGGAATCAGGAGAACCGCAGAGTTCTGTTCTCCAAATGGGACAGAAACAGAGAATAAAAGTTGGCAGGAGGGCAGAGGGGGTAAGGTACATAATCTGACTGCGGGAACATTCCTAAATTGGCCAGTACCAAGTCGGGTGAACATATTCAGGACTAGATGATACTATAATGGCTCAATGAAGCCAGCGTATTTTCTTCAAGACTTAAGAGTTAAAATCTTTCACGAATGTTCTTTCCCTCTTCTCACAATTTCTTTTTCTTTATTGTTTAAACACCTGCACGTGACACCCTTCCTTTTTGGTATGAGTGAGGTACATTCTTAGCTGGTGTAGACCTGCATGACTTCAGAGAAGTCAGTGTACTTATGCTGACTGATACCAGCTGAAAGTTACACTTCATGTTAAGTTTTTGCCTGCGTGACTGACACTTTCTCTATGGCCTTCCAGTCCCTGACCTTGCATTGGTTCAGACAAAATATGTGGCTTCTAAAATCTTTCACTTCTCCTGCATATCTCTCATCCACCTCTTCAGATCACTGTCAAGTTCAAGCTTTTCATCCTCACTACTGACACTCTGTGCAATTCTTGCACTACCTCTCTATCAATTTATGCTTCTCGCTCCCAAACTCACTCACTCCTCTTCTACTGCCATGTCCTCTCTCATCCCTGAAAACGACTGCCTTCTCCTGTAACAGATGTCCCGCGTTACCTCTGTGGATATATTTCAAGCACAAACACTCTCAGCACTTTCCTCTACCATTTTTTTCAGAAACCTCACTGTGAATCCAGAGGAAAACATGCACATGAAATCTTGTGTGCTCACCGGAATGCACGTCTGCCTGTCCCCAGAAACGCATGGTGACATTTCCTCATGTGCCTGTACACTCCAGGAGATGCTGTGTTTGACACTCTACTGGGCATGTACTTCACAGGTGTGCATACACGTAACAGACACAGGCATTATATGTGTATGTACACATACATGTGCATATACACACATGTAAATATACACAGCTATGTGTGTGCATATATAGAGAGGCAGGTATGAGGAAAAGCAATCTCTACCATGAATAAGTGTTTTACACGTGGAGAAGTGAGTTTCAGGGAAAAATGCCTCCCACACAAGTTTAATCTTTTAATTTAGCGTCTCGTATGCATTAAGTATGTTGCTGTTTCCCAACAGCCATCAGCCCTTAGTGTACTAATTGCTCATAGCAAGAAACTGCATGGATGGTCACTAGGATGAGAAAGAGACCGACGAGTAGCTCACTGAAGGTACCACGGGACTGTCTCAGGAGAGGAGAGGATGGCTCCAGGAAGCATCACATTGGATAACTGAATTGCTTCATGTGAGTGAAGCAGGGGTGGATACAATACATCAATGTCAGAGAAATACAAGATGGGCCAGGTTGACTCAGTGAAGGAGAAAAGAGCTAGAGAAAGGAATAAAGACACTGGCAATGCTGGAACAAGGATCTAAAGCAATGGTGTCAGCTGACTTCTGGATGTACTCAGAGGTGTTGATGTGGTCAGTACAAAAGAAGTTACAGCAACTTGGGCCAGAGAAGAATAACTCAGCAAGAGTCTATACAGAAAGAAACGTGACAAGTGTTTTGTAGGTGGCAGGAGGGAGCATTCAGACGGCACAATCATACACAAAAGGTGATCAAGAGGATGGAGTATACATAATTGGATTGAGAAAGGTTGAGGGAAAGAGATAAATCTGTGATTCATCTTCATAAGGAAAGATGAAAGAATTAAATCAATAAAAAGAAGAGAATATATTGGGTTTCCACACATCATCTTCTCTCCTCCAAGGGGCTTGTTAGAAAAATGAAGAGGACAGTGAGGAGTCGAGCAAACTACAGCCAAGATAGCAAATGTATCATTAATGTTTGCAGCACTTTCATCTGCAGAATTTCAGGAACATGGATTCTCAGCAACTAAGCACAAGAGAGTAAGTATAGAAAAAAAAAACAAAAAACCTTTCTCTTTGGAACAAAATTTTTAGAGGTTTTCTGTGACAATGGCAAGGCTTTGTGCACCCACGAGAACAGGGCTCCTGTGTTGCCAGCAACGTAAGAAGAATTTGAGGATGTTATGCTTTGGATGTGAAGTTTTGGGTTATTTTCTCCCAGACAGGAAAGGATGTGCTCAACACATTGCCAGGAAAAGTGCTCTAGCATGACGCCTGGGGACTAATGAGCTTGACCACTAAAATGGTTGTGAAATTGTAAGCTAGACCAGGGTTGATGGTTATACCAGCTTCACATACTGCTGAGCCTGACCCTCCTCACCTTCCTTTTCATGTCACTGTTTATAGCACAAAATGTCCCAGCAGTAGAACTGATGCCTAATTAGCAGCAATAGGTGACTTGATGGGAACCTTTTCTCAGGTGCTATCTATTCTCTCCTAACCAGGCTGCAGGAAGTCAGTGAGATGTGCTCATTGCTCTGACCACACACCTCATTTTTCTTTATTCACATCAATGTCAGCTTAAAGATTGTGTGCCCCAACACTGCTTTCTCCTCATCATGGTCTCCTTTCTAGTTTTTAATTTGTTCAATACAAAACCCCATACTCTTACAAAAGTGAAAGTTCCTCCTCTGAAAGCAGCAAAATATCCTTGTAAACAAAGCAAATTCAAAGCTGCTACTTTTAATGTTCAGGCACTGGTGTGAGAGAAGAGATATTTTTAAATGACTGCGCCCAGCGTTTCAGGAATACACACGCTTTTAAAGCTATGGCTTGATTCTGTGCGATGCAGGAATACATGATCATTGAACAAAAATGCCTTCTTTCTTTCTGACAAAGATAATGCACTGAAACTGTCTTGCAGGAGCATGTGAAGAGCATGAAAGTGACTGCTCGTCCATTGTGACTCCGCCTGTTCTAACTGTATCAATTTTATAAAGAGGATACAGTCCTGATACGCACATTTTTGTTGGCACAAACCCCATTTGTAAAATGCTTCTCAGTAATAGGGAGCTGAAAAGAGGCTGGAACGTGTAATCAACAATCTCTTCAGCAATGCCTTTCACTAGTAGCGCTTTAGGAAGGAGAGACCTCCTTACACAAGAGAAACTGAGGCACATGGCGATGGAGTGACATTTCCAAGGTCACCCGGGAGGTGAGCGGTGATCTTTGATCAGGTGTCAGCACTTGTGAGACCCAGAGCACTGCTCTCAGATACTGAGAGACGCTGTCCTTTTTAGCAGCCTGATGCCTAAACTGTCACTGCTGGTCATCAGTCAGAAATTCCCACTTAGTCAGTCTTTCAAGCAGCTGTCAGCTTACTGGGTCCATTAATGGCTTGAGTTTTTCTCGCCACATCCCTGAACGCTACATTCTGCTCTGCCGTAGATTGACTCTGGCTACATCCCTTGGGATTCTGGACATGTCTCTTCACTTTGCTCTTGACTTTCAGGCAGCTGCTCATTTCAGCTGTAGCACTGTAAACCTCAAGCTGCCTCTGCTAACTGAACAAACTTAACTCAGACTCACACAGGGTAACAGAGGTTGGCAGATGGATGTTCATTCCTCATTTTTGTTCTGCAAAATGAGGATAACATCGCTGCTTCACTACACTTCATCAGGTTTCAGTAATTTGTGCTCGAGGTTGTTGGAATAGTAAATGGTTGGTTATTAGCAATGAATTAGATACAGAGCTTATTAGAGCAAGAGCTTTCTAATATTCTGGAGACTGATCATGGAAACTTCGCACAGCTTCCTACTTCATACCCTTTTTGGCAGTTACCATATATAAACAGCAAGATACTAAACCTCCTTCCTTTTTATTTAAAAGGAACAAACCTTCTAAATAGATGGATGCAGCAGGATTGGGTGTAATCAGTAGGCAGGTATCATAAGCACTTTATCCGAGCATCAGAAAAGGCCCAGAATGTAGAAGTGTCAGGAAAAAACCCCACAAGATATAAAAATGAAAAACATTAGTTTTTCTTGTGATGAGGAAATAAAACCAAACCCAATCAGAAAAAAAAACAGTGTCGTATTTAGTAGAAAAGGGCTGTAGTCACCCACTTAATGTGAAAAAGGTTGCTGCCTTATTGTGCATGGTGTTGAAACCCAACTATGTTGACATTATGTTTCCCCTTTGCTGGTTTCAGTTTTGTTAAAAAATAAACAAGCTCTGCGTTTCCCTTTGGCTATGTGGCTTTACCAGCCTATGCAAATTTTTCAGGATGTAAATTCAGGAGTCATCTCTTCGGCAGACAGGGACTGCAGTAAGATGCTGCTACCTGCCTAGCACTCCTTGCCAATGCTGTACCAACAACAGGTTTATGTAAACAGCTCACCTTGTCCTTTTAATGATGGGCTTTGAGACAGGTTAGAGCTCACAAACACTGCTGCCAAGAATTATTTATGCATCAGCAGTATCAGATGGTGAGATGACACAGCAAACATTTGTTCACATCTAATGACTGAGCACAACTAGCCCTCTATCAGGAAATATGACAGAGCTCTCGTACCAAACAATAAGCTGCTGCTTTGTATCTTGAGCCTACAGAATAAGAGATGCCTTTGTCTGATATAACAAAACAGTGGATGTACCAAAAGCCTCATGCTTTAGTGATGAGCTCAAGAGTCGTGGGGTCTGTTCCTCATTCTGATATTGACTGGCTGTGCAATCACAGATGGGTCACCTCTCTGTTGAGTTTGAGCCTCTCTTAAGCAGGGCCTGATGCTGCAGTTGGGCTAAATAATGGGTGTGCATATAAGAAGAAAAGAACAACTCAGAGAAGACAATGGAACATTTTATCCTGAGACAGTGTTGCAAGTTATTTTGTTAACAAGAGATGGAGCATTGCAAATACCTAATATACGTGCAGAGAATTGTTCTTACATTTTAACACAACCATTCTCTCTCCGTGTCTTTCTCTGTCGCTTACCCTGTGCCCTGGAGACATCTGGATTTACAGAGCAAAATGGTTGATATGTTGTCTTGATGAAAATGTGTCTACTCATATACTCAAAATCAGCTATATCACTGACTCACTTTTACCAGCATGTAATAACCCTGTCCAATACTACAGAGTCAAGATTGGCACAAAGATAAAATTATGAAGCTGCCACTCACTCTGTACCTCGAGCTCCGAAGCTGAATAATATGGCATGTCTCATGGATTGATAGGAAGCATTAATTACTGTTTACTTCCTTAGTTTGCAGTTGTTTATTACATGTATGACACCTTTTACCGGCATGACAATGAAGTGGTTATATTCCTGACACCGAATCCAGTAAGGCTTGGAAAAAGCATCAAAAAACCCCTGCTCTTCAGTCTTTTGCAGATCAATCTTTGTGGCAGTTAGAGAGGTTTTAGGATGTTTAACTGAAGTCCACCTCAGTTGTGACATCTCCCTTTTTTCCTGTTTATTGGCTTAGCACCAAGTGATTCATGTCACTCTGAAGAACCTCAGAGCAAAGAAGTAGTCTGTCTCAGTTGAGTAAAGGGATAAAAGCAAGTGTTATGAAAAACAGTATAAGATCATTCTCCTCTGTTTTTTAAATTACTTATTTAGTGCAGCTCTGGCTTTAATGGAGATAAAACTGATGAAACATGTGAGCCCAACAGTACACAGAAAGTTCTGAATTTTGTTACACAGCCCTGAGCCACAGAGAATTTAAAGTGTTACAAAAAGAGCTAAAGTCTAAAAGCAAAGAGGTGAGAGACTAGCAAAAGGTGCCAGTTTCATTAAGTAGATATGCTTATGATAACGGGAAGAAAGGGCAAGACTTGCTGTCCACTGAAACACAGCAACTCCCATAATGTATTCTGCACATCATATCATTCAAGCCTCTAATATTTCATTCATTGATTTTATTGTCAAATGAAAAGGCGCTTGTTCCAAGTGGCATTTAGTGAGACAGATGGGGAGAGACTCAGACTTCATTACTGGGAGTTTGCTCTCTGGGTAACGTTGACATTATATGGGTAAAAAGCAAAAGGAGTGCAAAGTCTACCAGTCCTAATATTTAGAAAAGACTCTTTGGTTCTCTTCCTGGAAGCTGAAGGGCTTTTCACCTGATCAAACTGCAGCCTGCCTCACATGCCATCTGCATCTATGAAAAGGCACAGTTCAAACTTCTCACACGGGTGTGTTGAGATAAGCTCTGTTAGCCTAGGATTCAAGGGTTTTTTTGTTGACTGTTGTTTTCTGCTACAGGCAGAGGAAAGATCAGAAGAGAAGTCTACGAACTATTAAAAATTCCAGCATCCAGTTTTAAGGAAATATTCTGCATTATGCATACAAAACTGAGAGGACATACAAGCTGTATTCAACAGAGCCTGTTCCCCTTAGCCTCGGTAGCAAACATCATCAGAGAAACTTTGGAAGTGCCTTTACTGACACTCAATAGTTAAAAGCGGCTGTACCAATTGAGAGGCAAAAAAAGAGCTCAGGTTCCCACTTAGCCACAGAAATAAATGTGTTGAAAATCCAAACACCAGAAAGAAGAAAATGCACGTCTGTATAGGAGTCCAAAAAGCACACCAAAACATTCCCAAATCTACTTAAGTAGAGGCTAAGAGAATACTGAAATGGTATGGGTGAGAAAAACCACTCCAAGCCTTGCTCTGTTTGGAAAGCACTAGAGGAGGAAAATGCAAAAAGTAAAAGCAGTTTCTGGAAGAAAATCCAGAACTTCCCTTCACAGAAAAGCATCCTCCTCAGTGAATGACTGGGTTATGATCATTCCTGCTTATTCTCCCTTCTTCCTGAGCTTCATTCATTTTACGTTCATGGTGCACAGCAGCATTGCCTCACCAAGAAGCTACCTGCAGCCAGATGCTCCAAATACTTTTTTTAAGCAATGAGAGAATTTGTTTGAAACCCTTCCAGGCTAAAGAAGAACCTGTAAGCAGGTCCTTCCATTGCTGGTTGTGTGCTCCTTCCCGTATATTAGTATGTAACCAGTAGCACAAGAACCCCACAGACTCGCCTTTGTACTCTTCTCTGGTAATGAGGTCAACTTGTTTGGACCTTCTGAAAGGTTAGGTTCAGGAAAGTCAAGATGCAAAATGGATTTAGGCTGAAAATAGCTGGCAGTTGTCTGGCTTGCCCAAAATGACAGCTTCTGTAGGCAAGCACAGCAGCAGAACTTAAAATATCCGTGTGATGCGGTTAAAAGCAAGGTGCTTGTCAGCAGTTTGGAAAAACTTCTGTGAACTGCTTTGTTTTGTGAATAAACTCCACCTAGATCTAAATTTAAACAATAGTGTCCCTTCGTTAATCTGAGACTAATTTAACTGATTTTTTGTTTGTTGTTTTTAGAGATTTCTTATAGCAAGGTTTAGGGTGCAAGCTTTCCTTCCAAAATATTAAAGGGAAGAATAATGCTCAAATACTGGAAATGTCTAGAAAAGATTAACCATACTTCCACAAACAAAAATGAGAGAGGGCCATGAAAGTATTAAGAATTCTGAGGACATCAAAATGCAGTAAACCAGCTGTGCAACCACTGCAGGAAGGCATGCAAAGGGCAGGAAGAGAGGGTATCAGTTAATCCCCTTAATCTCTACTAATTCATGAAGTGTAAGCAACATTTCTTTTATGAAGCAGTAAAATGCTGTTATGAGTTCTAAATCTATCTTGCATCTCAATGAATTCTGTAATCAAAAGGCTAAGAACAGCAAGTGAAATATGAGTAAATTTCCCTTTACTTATTTTCCTCTTCACCTATCTGTCTGTCTAGGGACAAGATGGAAAACAATATAAAAATTGAAAGCTGTGAAATGGACTTGGCTAACTCACTCCCTCATAACAACAGACGTTAGATGACACACTGTACTTGCTCTTAAAAGAGGGAACAAATGTAGGAGATAAATAAGATAATTATCCACAACCTATTCAAATAATAAGCCTCTTTTGCATAAAAAAGGTATTACAAAACAAAGGGCTTCAGTCTCTGTCTTTCTTGGGGAGAAAAAAAAAGAAATTCCTCACCCATCATTTGATCACAAGACAAACCCTTTATTAGCTCATAGCTCCATGTAGCAGAATCTGATGTCACCTTTTAGTTAGTCATGCTGCGGATCTATTAAGCACCATAATAAATATAAATTACAATAGAACCACATTTAATACTCTAGTAAATTAAAAATAGATTACCTTCCAAGTACTGAAAAATAGCAACAAATTGATATGCATTTGCAGATCAGAAAGGCAGTCAAGTCAAAAAAAGGGTGATGTAGATGGCAATTTCAGCCCTTTATTGGGAAGATCAGTGAGACCCAGTTAAACCTAGTGATGAAATCCTGGCTTCCATTGGAATTAACACCATGAGAATTAATTCAGACCTCAGTCACGTCCATGCTGTAGAGGCAAGCACACTAATTTGAGAAATTATCACCCCATAGCAGGAGTTACTGCCCGTCTAGTTCATCTCAGTGTACAGCCATCTGGATTAGCTGTAGCCCTCTTCACTGCCCCTCCATAATGGCTGTGTGGAGAGTCAGAGGGACAATGAGTCCCCATAAAATCTGTTAATGCAGCCCATGGAAAAGTAATGAAGAGATTCTTCATTAAATCACTGAAAGCAAAATTGTCAGGACATCAGTTTGTGCTTCCAAAAGCATCCAGTACACGGGACATGTACTGTTAATCTGTTCTAATCTCTAGAAAAGGTAAATCCTTTGTTAGCACTGAGGACAGATTCTATAACCAGGTAGACTTGTCAAAGTCCCCCTTCAGTATCTCACTGTAGCTTCCATCTCTGCCCTTTCAAAAGGTAAAATTCATCTCCCTCTAGGATTCTTTTCTGAAGTTACACAATTATTCAACTCGCTCATAAAATCCAACTGTGTAGTCCCAAACAGATAGACCTGCCCAGGATTTCTCTTCACAAAGGAAAGATAACATAGGTGCCTTCAAGTAACTCTTGTGAAATCACCCGTTTGTGTATTTTTTTACAAATGCACCACAATTAACTATTGTTTTATCTCATCCAGTAGCAGCCTCCTGCTATTAAAGTGACTTAAGCATCCTCCTGGGCCATTTCATGGCATACTCAAAACAAAAGAACACAAGAGCCTCTCTGCAACATGTGAAATACCAGTGTCTTTCCTTCTAGAAGATGTGACCTTCTGACTGAGTTTAAAGCTCTTACTCTGTCATTTAGGCTCAGCCCATTAATTGCACGAGGAAAACAACTCCAAGGCATAGATCAAATTCTGCAACAACCTTCCATTTGTTATCGTCACATGAAGAGGAACTCAACTCCTGCCTTTCCATGAAAAGAAAATAAACAACTTCCCATTTAAGCCTATAAGATCAATACTCAAAGAAGAGAAATATGTGACTATGCATGCACTGAAGGAAAGGAAGATTTATGTAAGATAGGACTTAAGACACAAAGGCATTAAAAAGAGATCATTATCTGTTTTGGAGGTGGAGAAAAGATCTATGTATCATTATCAGCTTCTGATCAGCTCTAGAAACTGAAAAGCACCAATGTCATTTCATCTTATGACAGATGGGAAGGTTCACCCCTCAGAAAGTCTGAACGAGGGCTGACTCAACAACAATCATATATTATTAACAAATTTGAAGTATTTTCCCCCTCTTCTTTTTCTTCAACTCCTCTAAGTTTATTTTGTAGCTCATGAAAGGACAGATCTGAGGGAGTAATTATCAAGCAGGTATGACAGGATGAAGTAAATGCTCTGTGATAAGACAATGCTGGGCTTCTCTCACTAAACCGCTACATAAATTATTTGTGGTCAGCATTTAAGTATTTAATTAAATCATCTTTGTGTAGATGAAACATGAAAATTATTTTTTAAATTGCTACAAGAGAGAAAAAAATTATTCCCTTCACTTGCTTCTTACAATCTATTATTGAGTCTGTAGTTCAAAATCATCAAAACATCAAGTGACTCACTGGCAAGAGCATTAGGATAAATCAACGTACCTTGAAAGTTATCTCCTTGCATAGTCTTCTCCCCCAGCCAGATGATTGCAATGCTATGCAAATGGCAAGGACAGCTCTTTCAGACCAGAAAGTTAATGTCCCTCAGTGGTCTGAGCGCTTTACACCCCAGGATTCTCCTTACTGTAAAGATGTCAGTCACCTCAGTGAGTTCTTACTAAACACTAGCAGTCTGCTAGAGGACTCGAGAGAGAAAAAGGATTGCCAGTTTTTTGTTTTACACAAACAATAGTGGGAAGTAAGGAAAGGTTTGCAATTTAAGAACAGTAGCGTGTGGAGAACAAAGGATTTTTTGACCCCTGAGAATAACAAAGCAGAAAAAAACCCACGATGTGAAGACATAGCTCTTTCTCATGAGATTTCTTTCCTGCAGTACCAGAAGGGAGAACCAACACTGTGGATAGAGTAGATCAGTTAAGGTCAGTAGGTCCGAAACATCCCCTGCCTCTCCTATTGCCCACATCAGCAACTGTGAGACACGGCTAGCCTAGGACAGGAGAACGGAGAAAGATGGTCATAGAGCTTTACAGACTGTACTGAAGAACACCTGAGGTTGTGGCTGAGCTGAGGCAGAGAGAAATTCCTTTCGTTCCACGAAAATGTTCTTTGAAATCACATTTAGAAAACTGTTCTGAGAAATGAGCATCTGAGCTTGGTTTGCCTCCATTTGGCCGCAGAATTGAATGAAATCATCAAGTTCATGGATAAAATGCAAGGATTTGGACTTAATTATCGAGCTACTGTCAGCTAGGAGGGAAGGACTTCAACCTATTCCCTGGTATTTGGACTAGTGTCCTGGCTGGAAGAAAACCCAGTGGGGAAGCAGTGAGTTGGTTATTAATGCAAATCCTTAATATCTCCCTTCAGAAGATAAAGGTGTTGCTATTTTCCATACTGGATGTCTCCTTCTTTTTGCAGAAAGCAAATGAATCCTTTTGGGTTTCTTCTTTTAATTTCAAGCCACAACGGAAAGTAGAAAAAAATAATTGTACAAAATCATTAGAGATGTATCAAGTAACAAAGTCATGTGAATTGATTTTTAGGTCTAACAAACCTTGTCAGAGTGCCTTGAAATGACAGCTAAGAGGGAAAATCTACTGCCAGTTAAACTTTATTATTCCCTCTGCTGTATAGACGTATGTAGGTAAAAAGGGGAAGAGAAAGAAAGCTCGATAAAAGAAATATTATAAATTTTTATTATTACTACTTCTTCCCAACTTTACTCTTTGGGAAACAGCATATATATTCTTTGTACTCAAGAACACCAAAACTAGGTAACAAATTTTCTATGCAAATAGTAATTAAATGGAAAGTTTATGTGACTCTATGTGCAATAAACCCCATGATCTAACATTCAGTAATTTCAGCCCACAACTATACCCATGCACATGTGCACATGCAGCAGAAGCCACATGAACACTGCTGAACAGTACGAAGAAAGCAGCTTGTTTTAGTAATTCTCATAGTTTCTGGATGTACTCTATCAGTAAGTTACTTGGAATGAGAGAGAAATGATAAATATGCCTGCAACTGTATCACGTACCAGCGCAAGAACACAACCCTTGAATCAAGCATATGGAACTGCTAATGGAAATGAAGGTATTTCTCTGTAAGGATTATAGAGCAGAGGGCTGAAGGAAGCTATGATGTATGTGATACTGCACATATTAAGCTGTTTTCCCAGTATAATCCAGAAGAGACTGAAATACCTACAACAGCTTTCGTAAGAAGTTTGATGTATTTCTTCTGGACCACTTAACAATCATGAGATTCTGCTTAATTTCCTTTCCCATCATTACTTACTGTCCATAAATGTGCACGTGAAATTTAATTTTTCTCCTTTGTAATTAGTCTGGGTCTACCTGCCTGACATATTAACTGATTCTACCATCTCACATTTGTGACATCAAATGATTTCCATGGTGACAGATTGAGATATATTCCTGAATGAGACAGGTACATGGGTCATATTTGACTGGAAAGGGGTGAAAAAACTCAACCCTCCTTTATATATACTTGTGTTGGTAAAGCTAACCAGTAATTAGGGGAGGACAGAGTCTAAGCAAAAGATAAAACGTGGTACAGTTAAATTTGCGTGGGAGCTGATAACCACAGAGGCTTGTGAAAAAGTTTTTAGGGTTATTGTAGGTAATTGAGATTTTCAGAACATGCCAATCTCTTTCGTGAAGACTGACTAATCTGATTCATAGCTTCAGACTTGGTTCAGCACATAACTTACCTCAGTATTGCTTAATTTTGTTTATAGTGTACTGTTCTGTAGGGTATGCCACTCTGCAGGCTTGTTGCAGCTGCCTTGATCTTTGATCAGTAAGCTCTGTCGAGATTTGACACAACAAAATCTCTGATCCTTGTCCCTTTGCATAAGGAATTTGCTCTCTTGGATTTATTTCCATTTATCAATTTCAATTGTCACTGTAGACCATACTTGAACAATTCTCCTGTATCACATGTATCTGGGTCTGGATTAAAATCCCATGTGTTGTGCTGCATGGGCACCTGTATCCTCGGATGCTGCCTGTCGAGGGTGCTCCAGTGAACACCAGCACCGTCAGGCTCTCGAAACACAGCACTGCTGGCTTTGACAGGCAGCTGAATAAAATACACCCAACAGGGTCTTCTTAGATGTCAGCAATAGCAACTGCTGTAGTTCCTGATAAAATGGATTCGGAGGTGTAAGACAGTGGAAGAGGGAATGAAGACCCTCCATTTATGTACAGCGACTTGAGGGAGTCAGTACAGAGGTACAGTAAGCAGGTAGGACTCCTTTTATTTCAAAGAGAGCCTTTTCAATTTGTTGCAGGTCAGAATTTGTCTCGCTAAATTTATACTACAGAAGAATGATGCATTTTTCATACGCTTCCTCATAAAAACACCGGCTGTTGGCTTTGCTGCTGATTAACAACCTCCCACTTCCCCATTCTGGGCAAGTTGGTGAGGAAAGCTGTCAGACCAAGAACAGGACTGCTGGCAAGCCAGCCTCTGGCCAAGGCACGCTCCATAGACCACGCGGCTGCGTGGGAGAAGCTTTGCCATTTGGGAAACTGGGCTTTATGAATTCTAATCCATAGAAGCCCAAGTTTAGTTCCTTAGAAGAGCAAGCTAAATTAAAACTAACAACTTTCCCATATGTGAAGGGATCCAACCACTATTTTTGAAATGATACCAGGATGGCATAGCAGGATGTGTAAATTACTGCTCGATTGCTGTGAGAGTACATCTAATTTGATGTTCTCCCGGGAAGAAACTCTGCAAGAAGAAAGTACCAGAACCATGTGTGGCACTAAATGGTAAAATTCACAGAAGATAGCATTTGTCCCCTAAAATGTCTGACAGATATCACTCAGGAGTACACAGAATAGCATCTGAGCAACCACAATGAAACCAGACAGCTCCACTTCACATATCCACAGTAAATCTTGCACAGTTATTCCACCGAGACTGAATGTGAGATAAGTCAGATGGAACTATAAATTCCCAGGGTAAAAAGGGCTTGCTGCAGAAAAGATTTATTCCTGTGGGCAATTAATTTGTAGGGGGTGGCCTATCCAGCATTCTTCAGTGCTAGGTGCTGTACAAAGACACAACCTTAATGCCCAGGCAAGGCAGACAGTGGGAAGGAGAAAGGAAATAATAGTTTTGCCTGCCACAAAGAGGACCTGGGACTGCAGAGGCAGCAAGGTGCCTGCAGATGACTGCATCAGAGCCTGGATCTCTGTTGTTCCATCCAGTGGAACTGCTCTTCTCATTCGCGACCCTGCTATGGATTTCTAACAACTTATTTCATGAGCAACAAAGTTTGCCAATACACTGACAACATTTACGTGCATAAATCACTAACCTCTTTTCTTGTTTCAACCAAAGAGTATAAATAGTTGTTAAGATTGCAAATTAGTTCAGCTCTGCTGAAAGGATTAATTTTTTTAGATCTTTTGCAAATCAGAAAATTTGAAGAGGAAAAAAAAGAAAAAAGGATATATAACGTACTCCCAGAGGGTCTAAAGTAACTCCCCCAGCAATTCTGCTTTCAATGCCAAGTTCTGCTAAACTAAGTGGCAAAGGAAAAGGTCTCTGTAGCAACTTATTCACCTTATTCATGTCAGACACAACCTTGGGAAACATTTTGTAACATGTCAGGACACAAAGAACATATAATATAGCAATTATCAAGCATGCAGGGAGATTACATTCATGCTTTATACAAGTGGGTAGACAAACAAAGGAGGGACAGCAAACAGAAAGACTGAAACCATAGCAGGCTGGACAGTCAGTTTGATGAGAGTAGTTAAGAAGATTAATGTATACTCTAAACTGAACTCTCCCAGTTGGCCAGAGCTCAATAATTTAAAAGACAATGCCAGAGCCTTCATTTCAAGGTGACAGAAAATTCTGATGATGAAAGAGGTAGCTGAAAACTTACTTTTAATTAAAAAGCAAACAGGCTGAAGCTGCCATGTACCTAACAGGAAGTAATACCATTTAGGAAACAGTGGGGAGGAATTATTATTTAGATAGTTCATTTTATTAAATAAAAGAACCAAAAAAGAACCAGTAACAACTCTTCCATCCCAGTATCCTTAATAATATAAGATGATTACTCATTGACTTAATGAGAAAAAGTTTGAGGATAAAGAGAAAGCAATTAAACTGTCAGATTTATTGCTCCCAAGAACATATACCCACAAAATGCAGAACTAGGGTGAATTAAATGACCAGAATAATTCATGAACGTTAGCAGGAAGATGAATAAAGGGATGACAAAGCTCCTATCTTTTATACAATCCAAACAGGTAGACAGGTGCCAAGCAAAGTGATAGGTACGTGTTCGGGTGGACACAGAGGTAGCAATTCACAACATTCATTAAAAAAATTATCAGAATTATTATACTAACAGTTTATGACACGAGAGCTCGGAAACTGGGCAAAAGGGGCCAGATTAAAACTCAGTTTCTAAAGGAGCTGGAGGTTTCCAGTTAGCTCCACTCTCTTGGTATGATCACTTTTAACCTGCTGAAGTTTAGTTACAAAACTATTTTAGTGTTAAGAATTTATGAGCTGTGGGCCAGAGCTTTTTTTTCTAGGGATCACTGAGCCCTGTAGCCTCAGGCATGCATCATCTGCCAGAGCACATGCCAGGGGGGAGCAGCAGTTCATCACCGTCACTTGTGACATTTTGCTGACTGCTCCATCTTTTTCTCAATGCTAAACTCAGTGAACTTAAACTTCAGTTTAAATTCCAACATCAAAGGTCTAACAGGAAGTTAGTGCATCACATCTTCTCCTCTGCACTTGGAAAGTCCCCTTTTGGCAGATACTGTTCAATGAGTGGGATAAAAGAGGATGCTGGTGGAAAGCAATTCTTGGCCCTGAACCTATTAGCCAGGACAGGCTCAGACATTATCAGACCTAACTCAATGCTCTATCTCAGTGCATCATCATTTTCAATCTTGCTAAAGTCAATGAGACTACTCATGAGCTTTTACACTTCAGCCTATGATTAAGTACTTCACTAAATAAGGTCATTAAATTTAAATTGTAGATGCTTGCTAGGTACTCCTGAAGGTTGTTCTCTCACCTGCAATGTATTCCCTTCAGGCTTCTGGCTGGCAAAACACGGGGCAAAATTACATCCCAATCTGCATGTCAGCAATCCTCCCACCAAACTTGAGACAGGGGAAATTGATTGATTCAGGAGGGAACTGTGTTTACCCTACGGCTGATGTAGGGAAGAACAGTAGATTGCTAAGGCTCTCAGAAAAGGATGAAATACACAGCAAAGGGAAGGCATATGAACCTGGCATACCACAGTGTCTTGCAGAGATACCTCAGCTTGTTTGAGAAGCAGAAGGAGCGTACAACTGCGTTAATGCAGTGTTTTGCCACTGTGTACTGTTGCCACCTCTCAGGAGGACTAATCAGCCCAACACAGTACTTGGACAGTGCAGTTAACCAGCTTGGATACATGTGCATGGGTTGGCCCTGCAGAGGCAGATCCTAAAGGATTCACAGCACTTCCAGAAGCTATCAAGCTATTTTCACTTCTCTCCCCGTTCAGCGCGTACACCTCGAAGCCGCCCTCTATCCTGTTTCCTACTCCCAAACAGGCTATCGATCACGCTCAAGTGTATGCTAAAGCCATAATGGGGATAACAGACCATTAAAAGCTCAAATGAGACTGCTAAACATATTTCATTAATCATAGCACAATCTAATCTCGAACCAGGAGCTGCAGCTTTGGCAAGCTGGTAATGGAAGGCTTCTTTCTATCCATTTCTAGTGGCTGGGAAAGGGAGTATGGTCGCTGAGTTGCTTACCTTAAACCTTTCTCCCTTCCTCCTCTTCCTCAGGTGCATGTGGACTGTGAGGGTTACATTGCTCAGGAAAGAGGCTGAGCAGAGGATAAAGAATAAAAATAAGAGTGCTGCTGAGAAGAAAGAATGTGAATACTGTTCAGAGAGCCTGGATTCTCAAAGGAGCCAGAACACCCACAGTTCACACTGATTTTAATATGAACACTTCTAAAAAACTGGCCAAACTGGCTCCCTCTCTTTGGTAAGGGGTCTTTATTTAGGGATTTCACAGCATATCAGAACAAGGACTTTTCTTCTTAGGGGCCCAGACTCAGTGCTGATTCTACCAGTATAAAAGCATGGCACGAAACACTGTGAGAAAAGAGATGGTCCACTGCACCACTTCTTAGTGCTACACCTCTGGATTTTCTCAGTAGCTTCCCAAGCCCTTTCCAGGGAAAGTCAGCAGGGTACACATTTTCTGCTAGGCAACTGGCAGGTTAACAGGAGTTACCTGCCAAGCATATCTAGCTGTTTAACTCCCCCCCTAATGCCACAAACCTCTGAATACTAGCTTAAAAGTTGGACTTCCTTTTTTTCGTGGGGATCAGGTAGGAGAAGGCGCTTTCAGTTGAGATAAATTTTTCCTTGAACAGCAGAGACAGAAGTCACTATCAATAAAAGACCCTACTTCAATAATTAATTGGAAGAATGAACATAGCTGAACTAAAGGGATCTATCAGCATGGTTCAATCCCTGTGAGGGATTTGAATCAACAAATTTCTTGCGAGGAGACGAGTATTTTTACTTTAGCTTCACCTCTTTGTGGTCACACTAAACTCCCTGGTTTAGACCTAGAAAGGACTCTTCTAAATGCACAGAGAGATCAGTTGCTGACAGCATTGGATGGAGCTTACTATGCAGTGTTAAAGAAGTGGAAAGAAATGTTGAATGTGGAACAAGACCTTTCAAAAACATAGTAGTAAAGGCTTGATTATGCTGGACATCATTTATTCCATTGTTGAGCTGATTTTGTGTTCACAAAGGTATGTATTTGATATATTATCACATAGTTCCCATACACTGAAATGACACAGCTTCTATTCCAGTGAAGTGTGCCCCAGGTAGGATTCTGGAGCACTACCAATTAAAAAGCAAAAAAATAATTTCCTATGCTAATAATTATTATAAATCCTGATTCTTGGATGTTGTTTTTTGTTTTGTTTTGAAAGAGGTATTATAACAATACTATAACTTTTATAATTTAATGTTGCCTGATATTTTAGTACCTGCAGTACCTACTGCTCTCCTTTGTGCCCTGCCAAACAGAGTTGAGATGAGAGGACTGAAATGTCCCTGCAAAATCCACTAACGAACTTTGACCCTACCATGAAATTTCTTGAACACCCTGTGCTTTATGGCAGGGGTTGGAAACACTCCTAAGAATTTGGAAAATGAAAATCCTGTAAATAAATTATGTTTCAACAGTCCAGTATCTTCCTTCCTCTGTGGGGCTAGGCAGCAGGAGCTCCACCATACCTTGGGGGTGGTTTTTAGCACTGTGTATTCTAGAAGTTATCTAATAACAAGAAAAACTTGGTTTTCTCCTGCTTTTTTGTAAGACTTAGGGTTTTGCTCTTATGACTGATATGAAAAGCAAGGCAGTGTAACATTAACGAGTCGGACAGCAAACAAGAACTATACGCTGTCTTTTTTTTAACATCATGATTTTTAAGTAAGTCTCCTGATCTTTGACAGTTTTACCATGGCAGGCTTTTCAGTAAGGCAGGTCTCAGGAACTAACCTTTTAAAGTCACTATTTTATCTCCAGATATTCCTTCTGGCAGGGGATTTTTTTTCTCCTGTGTGCAGAAGGCTATGATGATACCTTTACTTTCTCTGACACACCTGTATGTATCTTTTCCAACGACAGGTTTTTGCAACAGAAGTGGTATTTCTTTGGCAGTCATCAAGTGCTCGTGCACCTAGCCAGAATACAGTAGAGAGAAAGAGATCACAGAATCACAGAATCACAGAATCCTAGGGGTTGGAAGGGACCTCGAAAGATCATCTAGTCCAACCCCCCCTGCTAGAGCAGGGCCACCTAGAGTACCTAGATACTGGTCCCACACTGATGGCTAGCTGGCAGAACTTTTTATACCTGTGCTGTGTGTTTACCCTGGTGAGCAGATAAGCACTAGACAGTTTGTCATTCACTCTCCCTCAGTAGGATGGGGCTAAGAGGAAAGGAAGAATAAACCAAATTTCAAGTTAAAACAAACAGATGATTGTTTAATAACAACCTATGGGGCACCCCCCAATCTATTCACTGAGTGGACGGAGTGAGAAACAAAGAATGCAACCACTGTTGAGCAAAAGCTAGAACATTAGTGTGTTGTCAGTACTGTTTTGGTCAAAAATCTAACCCCCAACATCATATGAGCTGCTATGAAGAAAACTAAATCCCAGACAGGCCCAGTACAACCTCACGTGTAAAAAAAAACATCAAACCCCACACAAACCAAACCAAATCAACTCCTGTGAACAAAACAAGAAGAATAACTAAACTGCTTGCTACTAGAATGTTGTTTCTCTCAAAAGAGTAACAACTGATTCCTCTTACCTTCTGTGTAATAAAAGGGAAAATATCAAATGCCACAAGTGGGTTACTACCTGTCAATACTGATTTTTGTTTCCCCCTGCATGTCATGAGGACTTCCTCAAATTCCAGCCACCAGTGGAGCTGTACCAATGCAAAACACTGGACTACACGAAGCTAGCCTGACATCACATGAAATAACTCTTTGGTTTCAAGCAAATGCAAGTTGCAGTTCACCTTATTTAGACTATGGACAGGTAACATCAAGTATTGATGACCAGACTTCAACTTCACTGTGTGAGCAGAGTGAAATACTTGCATACACAGATGAGATTACATGAGGCTGGTATACAAAGGGGTCCCAGTCACACTAAACACTCCAGATGGGGGAGTATCCAAAAGGAAAACAGGTGAGAGCATCAGAGCTACACTCTCTTGGATACCTTGGTTTTATTTGGACTTCACTGCAGTATGGATTCTTCGGGACACCTACTGCACATAGGTTGCTTTGCTATGGTCTTTTGCCAGATATTTCACAGACCCTTATGTAAATGAGACCCAGGCTTTGAGTGAGGAAGTGGAAATGTTAACAGAGGACGGAAAAATGCAGGAAAAATCTCACCCCTAGTAGACTGTATGAGTCGGGTAAAGTCCTGGAAAGAAAGAAGCAGAATGAGTGTAGATTAGATGTGCCTCCCAAATATGGGCTGGAACTAATGAGGCTTTTCTTTTTACCATCAGCAAAAGTTTATTACATGTACTTCAAAGGCAGCAGTGGAGGTGGGTCAGAGATAAATCCTTTCCAGTGACGCCCAGCATAAAAGCAGAAGCATTCATAGCAGAATGGCTCAACTGGATATGAAAATAATAACACATGACTTGGGAAAATTTTAAGGAGAGGATTAAACCTTAAAATAAAAAGAAAGAGAAAAGAGGAATGACATATAAAATAATAAAAAAAAGAACCCTTCACTTACTTCACAGATACAGAAACTGTGGGCTGAGGCCACACATGCTTTTCATTTGGAGCTCTTGCCGGGTCCATAAACCCTGACCTGTGGTGGTTGTTAAAATTCCTCCACTCTCTTCAGCTGAGGCTGCCCACTGAACGTTAACAGTACTGAAAGTGGGGGAAAAACTACCCTGATTACCAGTGTAGGCGTCAGTAAGCTGAAAGCTAGTGCACACACCACCAGACCAGAAATGTTACAGAGACCTAAAGGGATAACAGGGAGGGTGAGGAAATATGAAAAAAAACAAACCCAAACCAACCAAAAAACCACCCTGTAAAAAGTACAAGTTAATAAGCTTAAGGAATAAAAACCAAACCAGAGATAAACAGTGAATGAGTGGAAACTGGTAGAAAGCAGTATATTAGAAAATAAAGAGGGAGAGCTATGATCTGTTGTGATTTTTCACAGCAAGTGAGAGATGGGAACTTCTTAGTTCTCATCTCACTTGTGAGACTCCCTGGCACTGTGCCCTTGAGTTAGATCCTCCTTCCCCTAACGCTGAATCTTGCTTGAACTCTAAGTGATGTGGAGAGAAAAAGCTCTGGTCCATGCCAACACCTGACAGAGACAGCAGAGCACCCATACAGTACTGGGTATCTAAAATACCCTCCTAACAGTGCCACACAGCCAGGGAAAGCGATCTCCTTCTCTTGCTACCACGTAGCTAGATCTTGTGAGTCACAAGGAATCACATCAGTTTGGCAAGTAATTGTCAACATTTGTTGATAATGCAATGGCATTTCAGGAGCAGCCACTAGAATACGGGCTATAGCTTATGGAATAAATAAAGAAGACCCTTAAACTAGAGCTCAAGCATGAGCAGACAAATCCCATGCTATTTGCAGCTAAATGAAAGCCATCGCATCTTCTGTTTCACAATCACCACATTTATCTACATTTCACCATTTCCCAAAGTTTGGTTCCTTAATTTTTTTCTTGAATTGTATCTAAGTTTAATGAGGTTTTATTCTTCAGAAAAAAATCCTCAATATATCTGGATCCACTCTTTTCTTGGGTTTATGTTGAACATAGATGTTAAGGTTACATCTGGGAGAACTCTACTGCTCACTGAAGTCTGCTGTCAGAAGAAAAACCCCACAGTACCTATCATGTATGGACTGTTTTCTAATCAAAAGCTAGACTTTCATCTCATTTTCACCAATATAAATCCAAGGATAACTTAAATAAAAGTAATGGAGGTCATCTGGATTCAGACTATGGCAAATGAAACAAGAATCTTGGCCTAATCTGATAAATGTCTCCCTTAATATCTGCATCAGTAACACTGAGTTTTCAGTGAAAAATGCACTACATTCTTACAAGATCTCCTGGTGGAGAAAACCAGTATTTTTTAGTACATCAGTTCTACACAATTACATTAAAACTTTTGGCCAGATCTCAAGGGAAATGGTTACAACATCTTGCTATCTCAATACACTTTCTCAGCATCAGTAATACATAAAAACCCCACTGCAACAAACCTAACATATAACTTAATAACTAGCTTCAGATTATGTGTATTTTAATTCTATAAGGGGAAAGCGTGATGTGACCATGCTGGCTTTCCCTCATTAGTACTCATTACATCCAACTTCACTCATGGCAATGGCTGGATGATATTCAATTGCTTTCAATATAATGCTGAGAATTCCTACTTCCACTTGTGAGGCAGGAAACGGGTATTGGCAACTGGCAAAGGTGCTTCAGGCTTCTGGGCTAACAATACAATTATGATAGTACTTTTTCCTCATTTATCTGGAAAATTTTGCCTCCTCTTTGCCCTTTGACAATGGACCCACTATGTACACGGCATGAGAGCTACGAAGCTCCCAGGAACAAGCTCATGTTTTGCCTGACAGCTAGGCCAGCCAGAGGCAGCCTTTGGAGAGCAGAACGAAAAGCACTAGGTATTTCAGATGTCTAAAGTAGCATACCCTCAGTGGCATTTTTTGCTGAGGTGGACATGTAAGCAAGCCTTCTTTTCCCCCCCCCCAAGAGCTCTCAGTGTTAAATCACAGCTCTCCTGTCTCTGCTTTGAACTTTAGCTGCAACTTCCTTCAGAGTTTATCATTGCTTTTTCAAGCATTAGTCACAAGGGGATGAAATAATGAAAGGTGCTCTCCAGGTCTCAATGCACTTTTCCAGTGATTTCTAAACCAATCTTTAGTTCTTAATTTTGACAACCCGAAGACCTCACATATTGTTAGGGAAGTGATTAAACATCTTCTTTTACTACCAAGGGATAAATTAAGACCAATCATAGCTAGGGATCACTAAAATCAAATTACTTCTACTTTAGATTTTGCCTTCCAAGCTTCATCCCAAGAAATTAGCATTCCCATCTGCCTTCAACGTGAAAGTCAGAGCTACACTGCAAGGTACCCCAGAGCACTGTATTTCAACGACGTTACTCCAGCGATGGCTCTGTGTTCATTAGTATACAGGATCTGTTCATGACTGAGTCACCCAGCAGAGCAAAGCTGATACGTAATCAAATGTGGGCACAGAATGGCATTTCTATTGCATTAGCCAGAACACATGATTTGGAGTTTATGCTGACTTTAAGCTTACTATGGAAAGACAGATGGTATCTGATCCAGAGTAAGGTTTCACAGAATAGTTAATCCATTAGCACTTGGGAACAGAAATGGATCAGTGAATTTATACTGGATTACCACTTACAGCTAGGTGTCTGTGACATTTTGATCCAGCCCCAAGATCTCTGGTGTTTTATTTACTCTATTCCTGAACAACAGCATTCATCAACACATCTCTACACTTCATAGTTTTGTGCCTGTTAGGGAAAGGTTAAGCACAGACCCAGGTTATCTGATGAAGTGTGCCTCACCAGTTCAGTTTGTTCCAGCAAGAAACTGCAGACAGAACTCAGGCGCAGGCTGCTGAGGTTTTCAATGCACTATAGAAAACATTTGGTGATGGGAAGATCAGAAAAAGCTTGTAAACCATAAGAAAGGTGAAAATCAAGGCAGCTCAAATATTTGTGTCACATCTGTAATGACGAAACAGCCCCGAAGTACATGCAGAACTATCACCACTGAAATACACTGCTACACAAGTGTAGTGTTTGCTGCCCATGCTTCAACGGTGTTGACTCCACTGGCTGAGGATACGTTCTGTAACACCAGTATACTGAGACCCCCAGGTGGATACGGTGGGTTAGGATAACTCCTCTTTTGTAACAGGACTAGCAAAGAGCGTATCACAACCTGCAGCTCTTCCTTACCTTTGCTACACTTTCAAAGGAAATCCTCACAAATTCTCTCTCTCTGCACAGGTACATATTCCAGATACAGATCCAGCCTTGACATGCTCCCTAGGGCTGCAAACTTGCTTCTTTACCCGAGCTCATTTCATACAGCAATCTCAGTCCAGTAAGCCAGGAAAAAAGCACCATCAGTCACGAAAATGAAGGAAGGATTATCTGTTGATATAGAGGGCTCCATTAATACTGAAGGTCAGATAATGGGTTAACAGCTGCCTTGGCAGGCATTAATACTGAGTAAGGCTGCAGCAAGTTTTAAAAGGTTAGGGTATGTCTATTATTTGGTTTGATAATACTGCTTTTTAAGAACCCACACATGAATATGTCTTGCTGAACAGTGAGTCTTCTGACTATTAGACAAGTGGAAAAGGCAGTAGCTTTGAAATCCATCTGTAGACCAGTTCTTAAGAAAATTAAGATCTTCAAATCCAGCCAATAAAACTCAACTACAAACCACAGGGTTCACAGCAAGACTGGCAAAAGGCAGAGGCTACGGCAGACTGTTCTACATTAGAGGTGGAAGAACTTTTCAGAAAATGGCTTTGTACTGAATGCAGTTCCCAACATTAATGAGTAGAAATCACATTGCATGGTGGTCACTCTTCAGCTGTGTAATTGAAACAGGAACTAGTTTCAAGGTGACATAAAAGTCCCTTTGAAGCTTGGCTATAATTATTTTTTTGATAGAGTTGAAGTCAACTTGTCATCGGGATGTAAAGGAAAAATAGAAGCAAGTATTTACAATGTTTTACTTTTACCCTTGACTTATTAATTTGAAACTTCTTGACTGGAGAAAGGATTTGAAGAAGATCAAGGAGGGAATCGTGTCCAGAAAATCTTGATTAGATGGAACATCTCATCTGGAAACTTCAAGATCATGGAGGGGATTCCCAATACCATAACGTGTAAGGAGCAACCTAGGATGTCATGTATCTGAATATGTTAGAGGGAGGCATTCAGAAAGCAGGAAGGAAATCAGGTTTCTACTAATCATTAGTCCCAGGTAGGGCTGAGAAATCCAGAACTGAGTCTGGAGAATTGAGGGTCAAATGAGGGGAAGTAATAGCAGAGTAATCTAGACTCACGGAGCGGTCAGTAACCACAAAGCATGTCTGAACTACATGGTGTTGCCTGCTTGACCTTGGCAAGGGGAAACTCTTGCAATATTCTAGCTGGAAGTCTTTATGTTCTTTAAAACATGCCTATCAGGAATGAAAAGTTTTTCATCATTGATGCAACTGATTACAGGTAACTAATAGACTTGCACCTCCCTATAAAAATACTTATCAATAACAATTTCCACAGCTGTCTGGCTATGCTTTGCTATTGGGTTTCCAAATAAGTTGTGTGCCTTGTCACAAAATTATGAACCTGTAACGGTGTACTCTGTACTACAATGGGACAGAGTAAATGGTCTGCAACCGGTTCATAACTTCAGTCTGAAGTTTGATAGTAAAGATGCACAGTAATCTATCAGAAGTTAGGAAAGCTGCTGTGCTCCAGTGGTCCACTGCTCTAGGAGAGCCAAGTAACAAGCAGATGGATGTAGCTTTGTGGAAGGAAAAGCTCTGTCACCATTCTTCATGAACACAAGCGACTTTGCGGAGTGCCGCTGCTATCACACAGGGACAGGTGAAGTCCTCAATATATACTGATCCCAAATAATGTAGAGCTTGCCAGGTCACAACCAACACCCTGAAGCTCACAGGCTATTAGTATGCATCTGGGAGTGGCTATCAGCACGAAGCAGTGCTTTATAAGAGGGCTGCCTTATCTGGCAATTTCACTTCAGCCTCTGAATAGTCTCAAGGAGTAGCCCCATGCAGAGAACAGTAAAGCAGTCCCATTTTTTGATAACTACACCTATTATGACAAGTTGTTTTTATACTAACTCCCTAAATATACAATACATTATACTAACTCCCTAAATATATATACGTAATCTAAACCCTAACTGCTGTTTTGCTGTGGTTTTCTTTGAGTATTTACTCATGTGGACTGATTAGGCAGCCCTACTCTAAGCTCAATACTTCTGACCTCCAAGTAAAGCAAAGCAAATTTATTTCTACACTTTCTCGGCTCTCAGTCAACCATGATGCCAGATTTTCTTCCTGGATTTAAGTATATGCTTCACTTTTGCTATTTATTGCATCATTCTGATAGGTTATGAACCCCTGTAGTGTACTGTGATACACCTGCAAAAAGGCCAGTGTTGAGAGACCCTATGTGAAGAGTAGAGGAAAAAAAAGATACTCATAAAAACTGACACCCACAACAGCACGTTTCTATGGTAATACAGGACTGCTTCAGGTTGTTATGGTAACCAAACTTTAAAAGCAATAGCATAAAACCAAAGCAAAAAAAAACCCAACAAACCAAACCCACAAAACTGGAGCTTCATCACTGCTCTTCTCAATTTGGCAAATGATTCTCAGCCTTCCTACCCCACACAAAGACTAGATTGGGTCTTACAGTGATCAAAACTCTTTAGGAAGAAAACCACTTGGTCACATGGCAATCGATGTGTGAAGAGCCTTCTTGCCACAGTCTTTTAGAACAAGGACTGTTCCACAAGCAGAGCTCTTGTACCACAAAGCAAAACAAATAAAAAAGTGACAACAAAGACAGTAGGACTAATTGCTGACTGCAGTCAAGTGTGGATGATACCCACACCGCCCACCTCATGGAAAGGACAGGGCAAAATTACCCTGAATTAAATGCTGGATTAGCTCCTCACTGTACTGTGTACTTGATTATTTCCTTGGCAATTTTTGTCTTACCGTCAGATGCTGATGCCAAAAAAATGCAGAAAATTTCTAGATACATACACTGGCTTCTATAAAGCTTTACATAAATCTACAGATATATTATCTACTGTGATGTATTTGGTTTTGGCTAATTACAGATAGGTTTGGAGATAATCTTGACTAATTTGAGATGTGTTGACACTTCTCCCTTTTCATATTCTTTCTTTCCTGCTCAATATCCTGTATTTTCACTCCTCCTTTCCATCTCCACCGTTTTCTTATTTACCTACCAGTTGCATCCACTTCCTATTATGATGCTGAAAAGATTATTAAGAATGGATCTGACAGTGTGCAAACATCATCTTCTAATTCTGCAGAGATGCCTCAAAACTCATACCTAGCAGTGCTTCCCTTTTTCTGCCCTGCACTTCAGCTTTCATCAATGTCAGACCTGGTTATGGTCACTCAGCGCTTCTGACTTGTGATCCATACCAGGGGTCTAGAGCTGAAAGGGAAGCACCTTTAAAGACTGTTCCTCCAAGTATTCACATCTTGTTTAAGTTAGCCTATAAAAAGCTGTAAGTGGAAAGCAGGGATGTTTACGTAAATCAGGGGATACAGGAGCTAGACTTCTTTACCAATTGGAAGTCAGCTTCAGCCTGTTCACTCCAATGCTTTATGAAGTAATTTATAGCAGCTGAGATGCGCTCCCTCAGGAGTTTAGGACACCAGTGCAACAATATTCAGATCATCACTTCTTAATAGCATAGGAAAGTGCCTGACTCTCCAAATACTGTAAACATTTATGCCAGTGTGACTCTGAAGCAGGTTGGCAAAAAGCCTACAGAAAGCCACTTGACACCTGCAATAATCGCATCCTGAAGCGTGCAGGAAAGAAATACTATCACTCTCTATTAAAAATAACATGCACAGGAAGACATGGTAATGCCATGAATTAATGAAGCTCAGGAGATCCTGAGCCAGTTGCAGAGGTGATGCTCATTTCAGTAAGTTGCTGTGAGCATAAACTAGCAGACATTTTGTGTTGATGACGGAAGAGTGATAGCACCGAGTGAGCCAAGGACAACTTTGTACCAGAACAAGATAGCTCACTTGTCCTGCTCAAAGTTACCTGTCTCAGAACAGAAGCAATAAGCATGTGCCAGGTCCTCAGCCCTGGGACAGTTCACAGTCTCACCTATTTGTCAACATCTCCACTGAATGCTGTAACACATTCTTTGCTCTAGACCTTAATCTCTCTTCCCACCACAAAAATTCTCTTGGTGTGTCAGAATAGCACTTATTTGACAGCTCCCCCAGTCCCTAAACAGAAAAATCCCCACCACATCCCCAAACAAAGATCTACAGAGCCTCAGGGTTTCACTCAGTTGTGCCAGTAGATAATGGCTCTTAAGAAGCTGTTCTGCTGACACGTTCAGTCTCAGGTCCAGAATGAATCTCAGAAACATGAGGACCAGAAGCAGCTGACACAGGGCTCATCTAACACCCAAGCAGAAATAGCATCCGCTTAGATCTTGAGACCCTTTTAAGTAGTCATGCAAAGGAAACACAAACTGGCTTGGGTCTTCACCAGAAAATGTCGAACGTGAATCACTTTGACTGACAAGAACTTGCACACCATTCACTGCAGCTATGAATTTTGCACTTCAGGTCCAAAGTCTTTTCAAGACCAGCCCTCATCCAATGAATGGTGTTACAGATCACTGCATCTGACACATGAGCCCAAACTATGAATTCCACTCTGTCAAAATGCAGGCAATAAAATAAAAATGCAGAAAAGTTGTGGAAACAGTCCCTGAACTTTCCCATGTGTTTATCAGTCACCTTTTGGTGTGCATCTGGAAGGGACAGGACAAAAAACTTTGTTGTTAGCAGGGTGTCTCAAAGTACAAAAAAGAGTCACCTTGATGAAAGAGTCAGAGGGAGAAAAGCTCCTTTATTTAATTGAACTGCTTGGCCCCTGCTGAAGGCAAGCTAGGGATTACTGCAAAGAACACGGAGTAGGGAGTGCTTGTGATTTCAGGAAAATAAAGACGCCTGGGACACGCAGAGTGAAAGGGGCTCTTACAGACATACCTAATTCTGTCTTTTAGCTTGAGGGTTAAAATCAGGGGTTCAAACATCCCTTATTCTCTGTATCACTTGGAAGAGTGAAACCTGTGAGGTTTCTACTATTTCCACAAAACTGGACTGATTATTGATTTCGTTTACTAGTCTAACTTTTAGTTCTCGTAACTGTCCCCTGGTTTTGCTCACAGTGCATTTGTACACAACCTTAGTACAGCCGGGTAATAAATGGGTTTAATTTGGTACGCTTTTTTCCCTCTTCCCTGACTATGCAGAGAGCAATACCATGCACTCATCCTGCTGATGGGACAATCATACCATTGACCTCCTGGCAACACATTTTACCTTGCAGCTTGAGCCTGTGAGACAGATACTCCCTATGCCACTTTACTCTATGCAAATCCATGTGCTACCAAGGACAGTACTACAGATGCAATTTGCAGCATAAAACCAAAAAGGTGAAACCTCAGAGGAGAGCTTTGTAATTGGAAATGGAGACTTAGGTCCTTAAAAATATGGATTGCAAATGCAGAACAAGGTAGGCTTACAGAGTATGCCTGGTTCAGGAAGGGAGAAAACAGAATATCAAGTTATTACAATGCATGTCACAGAGAACTGTGAAAAGCATATGTGCTTGATAGATTGCATGTGATTAGAATGAGGGCCTTAGGCACGGAAACCTATCTATTAAATATCATTCTTTAGTCCTACTAATATAACTATCAAACCTTAGAGTAAACTTCATTTGTTAGGTGAATGACCCATGTGTCTTATCTGCTTGGCTTTTTCACAGACGCAGAGGTGAATCATCATTCCATGTTATTAATCGAAACGGTGGACAGGCTGCCACTCCCTCCACATTCACTGCCTGCTCATGCACTTGCTCTGCTCTTTAGTGTCACCTCGGTAATCCAGAGCGACTGGTGAGAGGGATATTAGTGCATGCACTTAATTTGTGTGCTCCACCCAAGAAGACTGGCAGACATTCAGGTTTGGAGTTTTTTAGTAGCCCTCTAAAGAAAAAAAAATACAATTAAACAAGTTGTGAGTGGATGGGACAGGGTTATTGAACGTATCTGAAGGGAAGCAAGTCTGTAATTGCACAAGAAAGTGAACCAATAGCTGGAGAAAATTATCAACCCAAACCATCTGTCAGCAGACAGCAACTCCTGACTGATTTCCCATTTTTATTTGGGATGAGGTGTTATTATTCTTTTCCTCCTCGGTTTGTTCCCATCCTCTGTTCTCATAGGTTTTTGTTTCAGCAGAGCTTACTGGCATCCTGTTCCCAGAAATGCACTCTTCCTCTGCCAAGAACAAAAATGCAAAGCAGAACTGCTCCTTCTCTCAGCGTGTACCCTTCGGGAGATGGATTTTCTAGCTTCTGGTTAGTCACAGCTTTTGCTAGTCAAGGGAGATGGGGATATGCACTTTGCTATGATGCCACACTCTGCCCAGATTTCTCTCCATAAATATTTGCAAGGCAATTCAAAAAGCTTTAGATCCATTCTCTGAAGTTGGAGTACTTGAGATTAATAGAATTAAAGTCTCTTTAAATCCTGAAGAAAATGCTTAGAGGAGACAGAAACTGGGGTTTTTTTTTGCTTTAACACTGTGTGAGTCATACAATGTTTAGTTTGGGTGTTTGATACATCATAGCATCTAAGCCAAAAAGGCAGCTGTAGAATGAGTGGCAGGTTAACAAAGACTGGAGAAAAATAATGTAGGAAAAGCACTAGGCTGATCTTGAGAAGGTAGAAAAAAGTCCTCAAAATTTCAGTCTTGCCAACAAGATTTTGTTCCAAGTCTTGTAGTATGGGGGGGGATTTTATTCTGAAAACTGCAGTTGTGGAATCAAAAGATGGCAAAAGAATATCAGCTTTTAATGTTTAATTAAAACATTTCTAGGCTCCATGGGAAAAAGCTTGAAAACATGACCAAAGGGTATCCCTTGGAAATCAAAACTGAAAAATAAAGAACTCAAATCTTCTATTTTATTTTACTTTACTTTAGAATTTCACCCACCATGAGTTATACCCAATTTCTATGCACTCTTGGCCTTTCACCTCTAAATATTTCTGCCTGGTGGCAGAAACAGACAAAGAACCATTCAGCTAAAAAAGAACTACAGATGTTTCAGAAACTGCAGCCATTCTATTTTGGCAGCAATTCATAATCAGAATTTTCTGATTATGTCCCTTGTCACATTAAAACCCATAAACTAGAATGTGCACATGCTGATCCATATAATAAACTCTCTCCCCTGGAGCTCATTTACTGAGGTCAACTTTCTTACATACTGCCTCCTCAACAAAGGAATACCCCAGCAAAGCAAACTGTAATTAGAAAAAAAAAAAAAAGAAAGAAAGAAAAAAGGAAGGAAAAGAAGAACTTCCAGCCAGTCACCTTCTCTGACAAGTGTTTTTCCCTAGACCCATAGAATCAGCAAGGCCCATCTCTTTGCTCAATTCCCTCTTAATTAAAATCAGCAAAATTAACCTCCATCACAGTTAGAAACCTGTCTTGTTTCTGAGTATCCTAAATCCTCGCTTTCTTTGGCTCTCCATCAAGATAATTCAGAGTTCACTCCTGTAGTTTCACACCCAGATGATAACAACAGCATCGTGAGACAGAGGAGCACAACACACCCCAACATTTCTATCAGCTATAGCTAACAAATAGGATTCTTTATCACTGAAGCTTCAAAGCTTCTGCAGCAGAAAAGAAGAAAATACCACGATATAACAATCAGGAATAGAAAATCTTGAGCAGATAGAGTCTCCACAGGGACCTTTTCAAACAGAAAATGTATTACATTGGTGGAATAACCCTAGGATGAGCTATGTACTATAGTCTAACCATTAAACACTTACACAAGCCTTTCAGAAACTAACAGATGTTCCTTTTATGAGCAAAGACAAGTGCCGTTCAGCCTTTTTAGACACCTATAAAAATTCAGATAATTTTAAGCTATTTTAATAGCTGCCTGACAATTTTATTAATGCACTCTGCTACAGTGTGATCCTGTTTCCTCCACAAAAAGACTGACTCATACCGTGGATTTTTACACACACCAAGGTGCATGTTGCTAATGCCATCCTCTTGATTAAGAAGAAAAGAAAACCTATTGTACTGACCAGAAGGAACAGAAAGATCTCTGCAGGATTTAACACAAACAGCGTGTCAGCCCACAGAGATCCTGTCTCAAAATGGTCCGTGGAAGCTTTAATGATTTACTCAGTGTAAACTGCCAGACTGAAGCACAGAACCTGCCCGAAATCAATTCCGTGGCTCAAATCCTGGCTTCCTCCATGAGTGACAATGAATTTTATATTTTAATCTTGGCAAGAAGAGCACATTTTACATCGCCACGAAAAGACCACACCTACAAAAAGTACAGTCTTTGCAGAAGAAGAGCCCAGGTCTATGATAGATAGAGTTTATTAAAGTGGGACCTCAGTGATAGAGCCAAATTCAGGGAAATTTATACAGCACCTGCTGACTTGGCCTGACTCTCACCGGTGCCATCAGCATCTGACTTTCTGGCACACTAAATCCACACACAGATGAAAAGTTATGCGTGCATTTGATGCATAACCTTATGCATAATAGTTCTTGCAGGAATATCATTTACCAAACCACCTACAACAAGATGTTGAATTATTTGATGGTTGTGATTATTTTCTTGTTTTGTTTGCTCTTTTTCCTGCAGGACTTGCAAAAATACCATGAAACTAGACCGTAACCTCAGGCATTCTGCAGAGCAATATGCCAAAGCACCCACATACTGAGTGTTTGCAAGTTTTAAGTTTGGGATTGACTATGTGCCAATCCCTCTTCAGCTGTGGGCACTTCATCCCGCACCAAAATTGCTGTTGACCTTTTCTGGTATTTATGATGTCAGTATGGTTTTTTGTCATTGTTTGAGCTTCTGACACAAAGCAAACAGCTTCTCCAGCATGTTTTTATTCATGCAAAATATGAATATTGGAATCTCAGACTTGCCACTTTTCCTTCTTAGATGCTTGGTTAATGAAGGTAGGTGATTCTGCCTTACTGCCTTCATCAGCTTTCCGGAGAAGACTTACTTGCACAGATGAACACTAATTGTAGCTTATATTATCTGGATGACTTAATCTACAAGTAGAGTCATTTGAAATACACTAGTTATGCACTATTCCATCTCTGTGGTTTAACAGTACTTAAGAACGCTGAGGCGAGCAGCCCAGTGCAGGTGTGTTCTGCAGCTCAGTGGGGCATCTCAGTTGTACAGGGGTGGTTTCCTGAGCTGGGGAAGCCCCAGGGGACTATGGAGACCCACCAGGAGCCAGCAAATCTGACAAGAGAGAGCAGCTGGGTCAGGGCAATCCCAAGCACAAATACAGGCGACGAGGAGAATGGATTGAGAAGCTGCCATGAGGAGTAGGACTTGTGGGTGTTGGTTGATGAGGATCTCAACATGATCTGGCAATATGCGAGTGCAGCCCATAAAGCCAACGGTATCTTGGGCTCCATCAAAAGAAGTGTGACAACCAGGTCAAGGGAAGTGATTCTCTCCCTCTGCTCTTGTGAGACTCCACCTGCAGCACCGCATGCAGCTCTGGATCATCAGCACAAGAAGGACATGAATCTGTTGGAGCAGGTCCAGAGCAGGGCCAAGGGCTGGAACACCTCTCCTAGAAGGACAGGCTTAGGGAGTTGGGGTTGTTCAGCTTGGAGGAGAGAAGGCCCTGGGGTGACTTTACAGCAGCCTTCCAATACTTTAAGGGGGCCTACACAAAAGCTGGAGAGGGACTGTTTACAAGGGCATGTAGTGATAAGATGAGGGGCAATAGTTTTAAACTAGAGAAGGGTAGATTTAGACTGGACATTAGGAGGATCTTTACTGTGAGGGTGGTGGAGCACTGGAACAAGTTGCCAAGGGAGGTGGTAGAAGCCCCATCCCTGGAGACATTCATGGTCAGACTTGATGAGGCTCTGATCAACCTGATCTAGCTGAGGCTGTCCCTGCTTACTGTAAGGGGAGGATGGACTAGATGACCTTTAGAGGTTGCTTCCAACCCAAGAAGTTCTGTGATTCTGTGTAAGTAAGAAATTCTTCACCATGTGGCTGGTGAGGTGCTGGAACAGGCTGGCCAGTCTCCTCCTCTGGAGACTTTCAAAACCCGTGTGACCTGCCCTGGGTGATCCTGCTCTGGCAGGGGGGTTGGACTGGATGATCTCCAGAGGTCCCTTCTAACCTCTACCATTATATGCTTCTATGATTCTATGAATTAGCTTATGTGATCTTTAAAAGGACTTTTAGATTGATAGCAGAGAGCATAGCTTTGGACCGGTTCTTTTCTCAGAAGGATTCACACAATTTCTGCAATAAAAGCATATTGGTTACACTAATCCTTGCTGTCTGAAACACTTTGCAGCACCTCCTCCAAGAATGCGTATGATCTACAGTCCCACTCTTCTGCCCTTAGGCTAGATCTTTTCTCAAGTTTAGAACTGTCAAAATCCAGTGAAAGATGAATAGAAAACATAATCAGTGTCAACTAAGTCACAGAAAACATGCATGACAGGTTATCTTCACCAGACTGGCTGCAGACTCACACCTTTGAAGTCAGTATTTTGGAGGTATATATCTGTCCTAGAGAAACAGACTGCTTATCTTTGGGAGAGCAAGAGAGGATGAAGCTAAAGCTGATATGTTCAAATCCCAGCTGAAAAGCTGGATCTGACTCCTGAAATTTAAGTTACTGGTTCCCAAAGACGTATGTACACACAGAGATTGAAGCTTGCATACAAAAGGAATCATAATTATACAACCACCAGTAACTGATAAGAGAAATTTTTAAATGTTCCATCACTTGAAACACCGTTTCAGGCTACCGAAGAGAGGTGTGAATTTCTCCCAAAGCCTAAGGTTGCCACTTCAAAGAAGAGAATTTCAAATAAAATCATGTATATACAGCCCTAATTTGTGCATTCAGTTACAGAATAGTTGGATCATTTATTGTAAGGGCATATGCAAAGAGCTTATCAGAAAAGGGCAGAAGAGCAGTAATTTACAAAGGAACTCTACTCCCTTTTTTCCATCTACTGAGAGAATGTAATAGTAGCTTTACCACCTAAAATATTAACTTACTATGTAAGGGTCTGATCTTTTCAACAGCTCTTCAGACGACTGGAGGAAGAACCATTGCAGAACAAGGACACTGGGTATTGCAGGTGCTGTTTAAAACATATGGTAGGCCTTTCTACACAGCAAATTGCACCTGGCTAAATTGCAAGATAATCCAGAACCTCAGTTTCTCCTATGGGTGGTCTCCTAGAAAAAAGGAACCTGAGCTACTGGTTTTCTCTTTTGTCACTATTGTAATGGAAAGAAAAGTCTTTCTGGGCGCAGAGTTGCAGACTCTAGGACCTTTTCTGACTTTATCTGTGTGGATGTAGTTTGGAAGAGACTGTGATGGACTCACTGGTTACTCTGAAGCAACCTGCAGAAGGAAGCTCTTGCCTTTCCTGCACTGAAGTGAAAAATTCTTCTGTTTGCTCAAACAGTATCCTGGTGCAAGCAGGTTTATAATGGCCACATACAGCCAACAACTGGGTGTTTGAACATTTACAGGAGAGACTGTGGGTCTAAAGATATCCTCCAAGATGGGTTGGGCATAGTGCCAGGTTCCCTTGGAGAGTAGAATTTCACTTCATAGGAATTTTATCTCTCTTCCCTTAAAGCAGGAATTCAACCAACACAGGAGGTTGTCCCAAAGAAATGTTCATAAACTTACTTGGGGCTTCTGAGCGAGAAACAAGAAGGGGACTGATACGTTAGTTTAAAAACAGATCCTTTGGAGGATTATTTGGGGCTACAGACATTAGATATCCTTTGAATTTTTGGAATGTTGGAAGGAGAAATAGAAAGAAACTGAGGGCAAACTGAGAAACACCGTATGATTTAAAGCAATTTTTTACCAGGCAGTAAAAGAGCTACAGTATCTCTCCAACTTATTTGCCCTTTCTTTCCAGGACTATTCATTCCCACCAAGTCACAGAATCATAGAATCATTTAGGTTGGAAAAGACTTTTAAGACCATCGAGTCCCACCATTAACCCAGCACTGCTAAGTCTGCCACTAAACCATGTCCTTAAGCATCGCATCTGCGTGTCTTGGAAATACCTTCAGGGATGGTAACTCCACCACTTCCCTGGGCAGCCTGCTCCAGGGCTTTACAACACTTTCAGTGAAGAAATATTTCCTAATCTCTGACCTNGTGACCAGCCTCCAAATGGATTTAACTCCATTCACCACCACTCTTTTGGCTCAGTCATTAAGCCAAATTTTTACCCAGCAAAAAATATGCCAGTCCAACCCATGAGCAGCCTATTTCTCCAGAACACTGCTGAGCACTGGTGTCAGGGACTATACTGAAGTCTGGGTAGACAATCTCCAAAGCCTCTCCCTCCCCCATTAAACGGGTCACCTTGTCATAGAAGGACATCAAGTTAGTCAAGTAGGACCTGCATTTCATAAACCCATGCTGACTGGGCCTGGTCGCCTNCTGACTGGGCCTGGTTGCCTACAACTTGCCATGTGATGACACTCAAGATGATCTGCTTCATAACCTTCTCTGACACCAAGGTCAGACTGACAGGCCTGTAGCTCTCTGGGACCTCCTTCTGGTCCTTCTTGCAGCTGGGTGTCACATTTGCTAACCTGCAGTCAACTGCAACCTCCTTGGATTAGCCAGTGCTATTGATAAATGACTCCAAGTGGCTTGATGAGCACTTTTCTCAGTACCCTTGTGTGGAACCCGTCTGGCCTTACAGAACTGTGTGTGTCTAAGTGGTAAAACAGGTTACTAACCATTTCCCCTTCAATTATGGCAGCATCACTCTGTTCCCCATCCCCATCTTCCAGCTCAGGAAGCTGGGTACCTGGAGAACAACTGGTCTTACTGTTAAAGACTGAGGCAAAGGTGACATTAAGTACCTCAGCCTTCTCCCTCATCCTTTGTCTCTGTTTTCCCTCATGCCCAACAAAGGATAGAGATTCTCCTTCAACCTCTCTTTGTTGCTAATGCTATCTTCTTGATGGCAGGCTGGAGAACAAGTTTGTGCTTGGACACCTTCATTTCTCTCTCCTCCCCAACATTTAGAATTACTGGTTTTGGTGTATGTGTTTTCCAAGTCCTCTCCCACCCCGTTTAATTCCTCAAGCTACAGGACTCTCCCATTCATTCTTTCTATGACTGACTGGGAGATGAGCAGATGTAGACACTGACCCACTTGTTGCCAGAATTAAAAAACATGTGGAGAAGCAGGTGGTTTATATGTTTTTATGTTTATACATGTTTCTTTACCTGCTGCATCAGGCTACTGCACCATATTCAGTAAAATATTACTGAGCAGCACACAGTGAGACAGTACAATAACACAGAATTACCCCCTATGCACATATTCATGTAAATTATGGTTGTCAAGGTTTATGTTTACATGAAACTCAATGTTCAGTGTAGGGAAGGGCTTGGTGAAGAGGTTTGAAGGATATCTGAAGAGGAGGAGAAACTTTATATTCCTTAATGAAGCAAGTTTGTTAACAGACCGGTTATGTAAGAAACTGATTGCTTCTGGCCTGCTGAAGGGACATCAGTGTGTCGAGAAAAGGGAAAAAACCAAAGGAACAGTGCAAGCACTATACCCCAGTCCTTAACTACAGACCTGTAGATAACAGGTCCTGCCTCATAGCTGGGTACTGGGAAAAGCAAAGTGGTCTTGTGGATTTCAGCATGGGATTAAGTCCAGTAAATGTGCTCTCTTTTCTGTCACCTTTCCAATGGAGAGATCTGTTTTGGCCTCTGTACATAAGTACTCCCATTTGCTTAGGCTGTCTTTGCTTGGGAGATTTGAAGAGAGCTGATGGTATGCATCAAGGTGACACTTTTACACGACTTTAAACCTTTGAACTAGGATGCTGGAATGCCTCTGCACTTACCAGCACTGCAATACACAGTCTGAAGGCAAGAGGAGAACAGAGCATGTCTCTGACTCTGAAAAGCTGGCAACACTGGAGCCTGGGAGAATTAAATGGTCTTAGCAGTGTGTTAGCCAGGAAAGTGCTCTGGTTTGTGATAGGGCGGTGGGGAACTTTTTTATGATCATGTCCCTACACAGTTACTCTGGTCAAACTATCAGGGAGATTTTCAAGGAGCTGTAGGAAATAGGGATAGGTAGAGAAAACTACTTTAGGCAGATACTTCAAATCCAGAACCCTTTATCAACTCATTAAGAGGAGCAAGCAGTAACTCATTTCTATTCACATGTATAACTGCCCCATTCATCCTCCTCCCTAGGTCAAGTATGATCCTAACTTCACTTACTGTTAGGGGAAACATGAACAAGTTATACTGAAAGTAATGTTGTATTAACAAAAAGTCGTATAAAACAAGTTCTTCCCAGTATTGAACACCAACAGGTACTCAAATGGTGCATCACTACAGCATCCTCATAATTCTTCACCATCTACTGTATTGTCAAGCTCTCACCTGTCACAAATAAGCAAATGAACAAAAAAACCTGTGCAAATAATCAGTGCTGTCAATCATTCTCTATGGAACATCGCCGATGGAAGCACTCAGGAATATAGCAATTATATTCAAACACCAAAAATCGAAAGAGTGAAAACATTTAACAAATCTCAGATAGCCCTTTTACCCCCACTGTACTGTTTGCTTTACCATTCTCCCCCCCCTCAAATAAAGACAGTAAAAAAATCATTGGAATACCTTTGAACTTGTGAAAGACGGCCCATAGCTCAGCAATGTCAGTGGCAAATGTTATGTCTGTGTCGAGGACAATGACTCGCTCAAGATTGGAAGGTAGAGTCTTAGTCAGAACCAACTTCATCAGCCCATAAATCCCAGAGTAGTGTTTGTTGGGGATCCAAGACACTTCCGACTGACAGGAAATGGGAAGTGGGAAAGAGGAAGAAAAAATAATCTTCATTAGAGAGAGAAACTCTTCTTGACACTAGGTTCTTATAATAGTGGAAGATCTCTGAGGTTGAAAGTCACCTAAAATCTTGACTTTAAATTAACTTCAGAAGCCCTGAAATATGTGAAAGTTTCTGAAAGCTTGAAAAAAAAAGTTCTTTCAGGAAACTGCTTTATACCAACCATATGACTAAAGTTAATGGAGCCTTTCCAACCTGGTACAACGCATTCTGAGACATCCATGTATCCTATTGCAATAACTGCATTGTACATTGCTTCCATTTTCAAACCAAACAAAAACTTCTGCGTTTGCCATTCTCAGAATTTTCCGACTCTGAAGTATAAGTAGCAAACATGTTTTTATTTCCTACAGATTGGAGGTCAGAATTTCAAAAGGCCAGTCATTTGGTAAAATGGGCCAGAAATTTGCAAAAAAAAAAAATGTTTCTTACAAACTCAAATTTTCCTTAACTCTTATGTCTTTAATTTTTACCTTCTGACATCACGCAGATGTGCTCAAAAGTGGAGAAAGCCAAATAACATCTTTAGCCACATTTTTTGTTTGTTACATATTGAAAAGGAGAACCCAAACGTTTACATTTCTTCCTAAGAATTAAACACAACATTTCAACAGCTTCTAAAATAAGTTTGGAGACTAAACTCGATATTCCATTGCACTACTGGCACTAGGATGTTCCATGAGCTCTGCTTAATTTTTTATCTGAGACCAAAGTCCTCAATTATCAAAAGTCACAGCTGAAAGTGGGATATAGAAGCTTCTGAAAAGTTCCTCTTCACCTGTCTGAAACTCTTCTTGTTTAATGTTTCAATGGGATGCATTCATAAAACTGGGAAGATTTATTCTGCTGTTTAACTGTCTCATATCCATTCAGTGGCATTGTAAAGTTTACTGTGTCAAACAGCTTTTGCACAGAAGAGCTCATTTCCTCCAAAAACCTTCACGAAAATCTTCCCATAAGAGAATGTGTTCCTAAAATTTATTTGGAAGTTGGTAGTGTGGCTGAAGAAAGGCTAATAATAGCTGCTTAAAGCTCATTTCTTTTTGAATATAAAGTAACAAGGTTTCTGCTGATGTAAGCTGACCTGCTCTTTTCCCTTTAAACACTCAACTTTCTTCTGGATTCTCAGGGTTCCTGTACCAGGGCGGAGCTTTCCACAACTGTTAAGTTAATGAAAAAACACGAGGGCAGTAGAGCAAACCTTCAATAAGAAAGGCAAAATTTTAAGGGGAAAAGCAGGTTATCTTAAAACAACCCCAGAACAGAAAGTGCAAACTGAAGTGTGAAGTTTCATTTGTTTTTTTTTGAAAACACGTCAACCTGGCAATCCATTTACATGTTCCTTTGTCTATGCCTATAGTTCATACGTAAGCAGCTGCATAAACAATCTGGCTGGCACTGTCACCTATACCTCTATATGTTATTTACCTGTGCTCTCCATAGAATTTGCACGGCAGAATGTAGTAACACAAGCAAGTATTGCTAGGACTTAGTATAAGCCACTATGAAAGAAACTAGAGAAGAAAGGAACACACAGAATGGATTAATTTATGGGTCTGAAGACCCATCAGTCTTATTTCATTCTTCTTGCTTGTGCTCTCTGTAATCTGTATGGTGCTTACAGGAGATACCTAGTTTCTGTCTCCCAGATCCATGCCAACGTTAAGTCCCTAGGGAATCTCAATGCATCCCAGAAATGTTTTCTGTGTGTGTAGCAGAGATAATTCCAAATTCACACCCTCAAAACTTTAGTTATTTGTGGTCCTAGCTCTCCCACATGATGGCCTTAGGAATGGGCCACCTCATCCAAGTGTCAGCAGAGCAGTTATTTACCCTGCTTCCCCAACCTCCGCGTATCATTCTGAATCTGTTGCTTGACACCCTTAAGCTAGACCAGCCATGGAGATCAGGTCTCTCTATAGTCACACTGACATGGTAAAAAAGTTATGGCAATTTTACAGACCTGAACTTGCTTTTATTATTACCCTTCTGTTATTAATATGGATGGCATGTCCTTAATTTATTAGTCCAAATACAATATTGCTCCAGAATAACTTCCAATATGCTTATACACATTAAGCCTAATAAAGCAGGGGTTCAGATGTTGCATGAATAGTTTGAGACAAGCAAGGAAGGTGAAAGGTGGCTGGAAAAGTAAGTCACCTTCAAGGAGCCATTACTTTGCTCGCACTCAGGATTCCCAGCATCTAACACCACTGCCATGTACCACTGCAGGGAGGAGATCCTGGCCTGGCAGCTCCTTCCAGTCTGGCACACAGAAGCTAAAAGCCTGCCATCCTGAAGCCTGATGCCTGAAAGGATTGCTTTTACAAAGGAAAGGAGCAGTCCCTCTTCCAAACGGTCCATTACAGCTGGCTAGCACTTGTTAGATGTGAGCGTATGTTGAAGCTTAAACTGTTAATTGGTTCAGCGTATCTCAAGTTTCCTCTCCTCTGATGGAGAGTTGACTAAGACATAAACAGTGTCCCTAATTAGTCCCCGGTATCATTTCTTCATGGCTTTGCTATTCATGAATAATGTAACCACTCCAAATTCATGCCAAGGAAAACTCCTTTTGCTACACGACAGCGCTGTGAGAGCTCACTCTCTCTGGGTATTGTGTGGAGTTGTACTAAAAGAAATGCAAGAATGCAATGGTTGAATAGGTGCTTAGTAGTTAAGTGACAGTTTGAGATAATTAAGGTGGCCTAACTCTTGCACAATTCTGTAACCTCCAAGCTCTCCACTTTGATGTAACTGGTAAGATTTAGCCATTTTATTTATCTAAATATTGTCTAAATATTTTCCCTGAGTCTTAATATTTTTATTTTTCTGTCACAGTTAAAATGGCACATGTGTGGAATTTTGTGAATCATTTGCTTTCAAAGCTAGATTAGAGGTGTCTTCAGAGAACGAATATTCCTAGAAGACATGGCAGAAACAGAAGAAAACAAACCCAGTCAGTAAAAGAGGGAAGTGAAAGAAAACGTTTGGATAATTCTCAGATCAACAGAAATAGCCACACCTCAGATCTCTACCTTGCAAGATCTGGATTTTTGTCCCCGAGAGGAGAGTAAAGAAAGGCATTTAGCTGGTGCCGACAGTGATTCACTTAAGTAAACTAAGATAGTATCTTCTCACTAATGATCTTTCATCAGAACCATCTTTATTCTTTCCCCAGTTGAAGACTGAAAGTACACTAAATTATCCAAGTTATTGAGTGCTTCTGGCTATGAATATAGAAATTACAGGGCCATCAGTCTGCTAGCTGTATATAACTGATGACTCTGGTAAATGCCAGAGAAGTGAGAGCAACAGTCTCCATGTCCAGTGTTACTTTATCAGCAAGCTGTCTTCCCCAGCTATGCTCTGATGATGTACCTCTGGGAAAAGCTGGATAAAACTCAGTGGCTGCACACAGCCAAATGCAGCTTTCTCAGAGTTGCTACCACTATTCATTAGAGATTGCACAAGTGCCATTTTTTAAGGAGAGAAGTCTAACACAGACATACAGCTTAAAATCAGACTTCTCTGTTCCTATGATGGAGAGAGGAGAAAATGGGGACTCATTCTCTGCTTATGAAACAATGTGACTACATTCTCAAGTGTTTAGGTATTTTTATTCTTAGAGTTGATTCTGGTTGCCCACATATTGAGATTAAAGAGCACAACTCTTCTACCAAGTCATCACAAATATATTCAGATGGACTTTCTATCTTATCTTGTACTTCTTTAGGGATTTGTAGTGCTTTTCTTTTCCTGAAGGATGCTATTTTTTCCCCCCAGACAGGTGATGGGGAAATTTGCCCATGCTTCCAGATGAATACTGATCGCTCTGTAGCTTTATGTGAAATCTGTACATGGACAGGTGTCTTGAGCCTCTGTGAAAGGAATGGAGACTTGGTCTAGTTCACTTAGCAAGAGAGCAAATGTGGAAAACAGTACCGAAATGAACAGAGACCAACAGGAAAGGACAAGCAATTTATAGGTGCCTGTATTGTGTCAGATCAAAAGTCCACTGAGGTCAGTAGCCAGCATCTGAGAGTGGATGATGGGCAGTTGCCTACCGATGAACGTAAAACCAGCAAAATTCTACACTGACCACCCCCTTACATACTCCCATCCTCTGGCAATTTGCACCAAATTTTGGAACTTGAGTGGTATTTTTTTCATTTCCAGATTCTGATGGATTTTTTACCTGTGCATCTGGTTGACTTCTGAAGTCCTGTAAGGTTTTAGTAACCACAACATCCCGCAGCTAAGAGTGCCATGGCTTACTTACATCCCCCCTTTGCTTGGACCCATCTACCCATCTACAGTTTACTTTGGGCCACAATTGTTTTCACAGAAAACTACCAGAACAGCAACCCAGTTTCTCTGACTTGCTTTTATTATTTCAGAACCCATCACTGCACACATAAAGTTAGGATTCTTTTTTCTCACATCTTACTCTGCATTTAACAGCTTTTATCTGATACTCACTAGGATAAAGCAAAAGAAAAGAGCTCTTGGAAAGGTGAGCATGGGAAGTAGGGTGCAGGGATGGGTGCCAGTCATGAGCGTAAGTGTGGAAAAGAACAGGGAAAGTGCTCTGGCTGAGCGAGGAGAAAAATGCACTTTGAAGTTAACGTGCCAGGATTAGACACAGTTTTCTATTTGCTGAAAGTCCAATTAATTAAATTATTATTATGTATCTATTTAAAACTCATGTTCTTAAAGGTCACCAGTCTTATAGGTTAAGACACTTTGTTTGCAAATACTATTTTACTGCACTTACCCTTCACTTTGCTAATTACTAAAATTACGATAGACAGAGCACTAGGGTGAAGAGTAAGAAAAAAGAGAATGTATTTGCTGTCTTGTGTTAGTGCTGGTTTCTATACACAGACTGGAGCACAGTAACAGCAGAAGCAGAGGAAAATCAATCTAAGATTCTGCAGGACTTTACAGGTTTCTGTCATTACCATCTTCCCTCAAGTACTGGAGGTCAACAGAAAACATAACAACTTGCCTTGCTGTGTGCTTCTTGGATTGGGAGAGGGTATATTATAGCACCTTTAAATGAAGCACTCGAGAGTTTTAGCTAGACAGCTACACAAACCTGCTTCCTTCTAAACGCATCTTTAAGCAGGGCCACCTAAAGTCAGTTGCCCAGGACCATGTCCAGACAGTCTTTGAAGTCTCCAAGGATGGAGACTCCACAATCTCCCTGGTCAACCTGTGCCATTGCTCGGTCGTTCACCATCATAGTAAAAAAGTGTTTCTTAATGTTTGGAAAGAACTTCTTGTGTTTCATTTCATGCCCATTGCCCCCGTCCTGTCACTAGGCACCAATGAAAAGAGCCTGCCTCTGTCTCTGCACCTTGCCTTCAGGTATTTATATACATTGATGAGACCTCCCCACCGAGCCTTCTCCAGGCTGAACAGTCCCAGCACTCTCAGCCTTTCCCCATATGGGAGATGCTCCAGCTCCATCATAATCTTTGTGGCCCTTGACTGGACACTTTCTGTGTGTCCATGTCTCTCTTGTACTGAAGATCCCAATACTGGACCCAGTACTCCAGGTATGGCTTCACTAGNTTCACTAGTTCAAGTCAAGTATCACCTCCATTGAGTTGCTGGCAGTATTTTGCCAAATGCAGCCAAGGATACCATTAGCCTTCTTTGTTGCATGGGCACATTGCTGTCTCATGTTCAACCTGGTGTCCATCAGGACTCTCGAGTCCTTTTCTGGCACGCTACTTCCAGCTGGGTGGCCCTGCACATGTAGTGATGCACGGGGTACTTCCCAGGTGCAAGGCCTTCTTTGTTGCATGGGCACATTGCTGTCTCATGTTCAACCTGGTGTCCATCAGGACTCTCGAGTCCTTTTCTGGCACGCTACTTCCAGCTGGGTGGCCCTGCACATGTAGTGATGCACGGGGTACTTCCCAGGTGCAAGACTCTGTACTTTTCCTTGCTGAACTTCATTAGGTTCCTGTCAGAGGAACCTCTTTCCCATTTAATAATTTTACTTTTTTTACATTTTCTTAACAAAATTCCTTACTGTTCCATGGAATATACAGCACCATAGCTCCCTCTGAGCTT
>VWZY01013387.1:605409-618265 GCA_013399075.1 Chloroceryle aenea | reverse complement strand
CTCCAGCCTGTCCAAACCCCTCTGCAGTGCCTCCTGCCCTCCAGTAGATAAACACTCCCACTTAATTTCATGTCATCTTCATATTTACTGAGGGCACATTCGATCCCCCCATCCAGGTCATTGATGAAGCTGATTGATGAGCCCTGAGGGACACCGCTTGTGACTGGTCGCCAACTGGATTTAACCCCATTCACCACCACTCTCTGGGCCTGGCCATCCAGCTACTTTTTAACTCAATGATTAATTAAGAGCTCCAGTGTTTCCAAAACACCAGCAACAGTAGGAAAGTATCAGGGACTTACACAGCCAGGCATGAGGCTTTCTTTTGGAATAGCCGTTGTGCAGTAGAAGCACAGCACAAGACAACACAGCAGGCAGACTGAGACCCCTGAAAGAAGGCCAGGAAGTATTGCACCTCCCTGCATCACACCAGCCTTCGTCCTAGTATAGCAGTGTCTTACAGTTCCAACTGCCAACATCTGTCAATCCAAGGAGAAAATACACAAAAATCTGTAAGAAGTTATTCCATCTTTGGTATATTGCTTCCCTCTACAGACAAGTCAGAGGTGAGGCTGCTCATGAAAGACAGATGTCACAAAGCACATGACAACTGCTGAAAGTCAGAATAGGACCGCGACTCCCATTCTCATGACAAATTTCTGACCACCCTTACTGACTTCCCCAGCACTTCTTTCATCACCACCTGTTTTGTATAGGCAGAAATTAAAGACACAGTGTGATTTTATGTAAAATTATTTTTTTTTATATTCTAGGCCTGAATAATAATGGAAAACTTATCTGATCATAATTTATATTGTTGTATGGCTTTTTTCTCTGCAGAAGAGGGACTGGGAGGGCAGAGGAAGTACTGCTTAGGCTACTCTGTCTGCACGGATAGATTCTGACCACTTCACAAAGATTCCACTGTGCTGGGGAGCTTGAATTGCTATCTGTTTCTTGGTGGATACTCATTTCCTCCCAAGCAGTCTGAAGGAAAATATCTTGGCTTACAAAACCTGGTCTGTTAATGTTCAGTTGTCTGTACTGAAAACCATGGATAAAAGACTCTGTTCTTAGCATGGTAACACCGTGTCACAACCACAAGCATATTTCATCACCTGAGACTTCACATCTCTAGTATTCAATATGCTCGTTAGCAAATACACAAAATCTCAATTATAATGTTGGAATTCAAGTCTAAAACCAAGCCATTCAAGTTATGAAAATCTGTACACTGTTTTGATTATAGACTTTGGCTTTCAAAATCTTAAATTTGCATTTTTAATAAAAAAATAAATCACTCTTTAGAAGAGAAAGGGAAAGGATGGGAAGAAATAGCAGTCTATGCCTATTATTTCACTGACATGTACAGCAGGCCAACTTAGAGAGAAACTGAAGGCTGAGGAAATGCAGGAGCATTGCAAGCCCACCAAAACACATGACATTATTTGACCAACACCACAGTGCTGTAGAAACACTTTATCTGAATATCTACCACTGCGTAAACACACGTAAACATAAACAGATGCTGTGCTTCACACTCTGTATTGCACTAATAGCAATTAGATCTTGCAGATAAAGTGAAAGGAAGGAAAGTAATGTACATCTACTTTATAACTTTGTGTGTCTGCCTCCAAGGCATAGAGTGAACTGCTTCACGGATAGACAACTGTTCACTGTCCCTGAACAATATCTAATCTGCAAGCAGTGCAATGCAGAGATAATCTAACCATTATATCCTGCGCTAGTAGGCAGTCGCTGGTCCTGTGAAAAGAAATTGTTATGAATGGCTGCTTCTGCATCGTGCCCTGGAACTGCTTGACCAGGAAGATGGTGGAATACAGGAGAAGGATGACCAGTTTTGTTATTGTTGCCACCCTCTGCAGTTGATGTGATTAACACTAAGCTAATAACCTGCTCATCAAATATCATCTCACATCATCCCAACTGTCAATCAGGTCACTCTCTGCCACATTCAGCAGGTGGTATCTCCAGTTACATGGTTCCAAAACTGTTCTATGGCAAGGTAGGATACAGACAGTGCCACTAATGCTATCTTTCACTGGAAAACTCACACTGGTAGCAAAAAATTTCATGGCATTAGATGTCATTTGTGGCACAAACACGAACAGAGCATACTGTAAAGTAGCTAACAGTATTGGGATATTGGCTTTGGGTGACTTCTGCATAGACAACAGAATTTGTCTAACAGGACACTTTGCTGCTGTCTGGATGGTGAAGGAAATCTCCATGGTAAGGGTCCTTGCAGGGGCATCTTAGTTGAATTGGGTGAGACTCCCTAAAATACGATTCTGTCCAATTTTTACAATCCAGCTGGCTTGTGGTCACTGCAATACTTGCATAAGCTATCACTATAGATTACCTTAACCTACATTCAAAACTTATTTTAAGTATGTGCAGAAGACTGTCCCACATCATCATTTCCACACACATAGGAAATGTTTCTATTGATTGTCTTACTATTGGACGACTAAATTTGCAGCAGGATCTGTTGGGGAATCTTTGGGACAAGAAGATTCTCCACCCAGGATGTAAACCAACACATTTAAGCATTGAAATTACTCTAGGCACAGCAAGGACTGCCTGAGAAATCTCAAGAACTGTCTGAAATTCCCACTGGGACAGCTCCCTGTAACAATCTGTCACATACTTCTTGTGCAGACATCCAGCAGTTCAGGCAGTCATCTAGTTTGGCCTTGATCTGCTGTCTCAAACCAGCCCTTTATCTCATCTATGCAGATGACTAGCCTGGGAGCTCCTGGACCACTCTGGGAACTAGCAAGTGTATCAGGAGTGCACACAGGCACAGCCCTGAGACCCAAATACACTGCAATTAAAGAATTAAACATGATTTTTCTGCTTAAATCTCATAGCCCTTGCCCATCTATCTGACCAAATGATGTCAATGCCTGACCTAGCGAACAGTTCAGATGGAACTGGCTAAGGAATGACTCATCTCATGCTTAAGTTAATGCCTAAAGTTAGGTAATATTTATGTCACATGCTATCCAAGCTTGGTTTTGCTCTCCAGATCACACTACTGAATTTGACTGAGTCTAGACTGTATCAGTGTTTCTGATAAGAAAGCACCAAAGGCAACACTGGTAGCAAGACTTGTGGTCTGTTGTTTCTACCTTCTGCTTCTGTCAGCTCACCTGACACTGTCAGCAGTCTATCAAGCAGCATCTGGGAAAACAAACTCACCTCATCAGCATTCCACACATCACACATACAGTACTGCTTTATCAGCTGATCCTTCTGCTCTGGGCCAAGGCAGATACAATGGGTTTAATGCCTATACCTCCTGGTGAGTGAACTGACATGAGACTCCACGTTGGATAATAAAGGGTAGAAGCTAAGTGCTTCTGTTGCCTGTCTTCAGTATCCAGCTCTGGAGTATCCTCATGCAAGACTGAACTGAAAAAACCACAATATCCTACAGCCTGGTATTTGCAAGCCACAGATGTAATGGGTCTTTTAGATCAATGTTCCACGGGTATGTTTTTTTCTTGTATTTAATGTTCAAAGAAGACAATTTTAATTTTCCAGTTATTCTGTGGGCCACATCTCTGCAGTAGCTGTATCTACTGCATCAGTACCAAAGCTGAATAACACATCTAGTATGACCAAATAAGGTGAACCTATATTGCCAAGTAACTATCCAGTTTGTGGACACAACAACAGTGACCATCTACATTCAGAAGAGTTTTGTGTGGGCCACACTGAGTAGAACAAGAATGAAGTCTGCAGCTATGGAACAGCTCAATTACTGGCACCATCATCAACTGCCCACACTTCAAGGATGTTCACTGCTGATCACTAACTCAACACAGAATGGAGAGTGGCACCTGCAGTACGGTTCACAACCTCAGCAGCTTCTAAGTTGAGGGAGAGCTTTTAAGCACAGATGACCCTTGTGGTTATTGACAAGGCAATGAAGAGACAGGCCAAGTTATGCTGGGGGAGGTTACAAGGGTCTTTGTAGATCTGGCGATTAAAATCATCAAACTAGCTGTTTAAAGAAATAGATCCAGCAAGCTCCCAATTCAGCTGTGTCTGGCCCTTTCCCTAGAAATGCTGCGTTCTTGGAAAGGGTCAGCTTCACAGCCAGGTTTTCTTCTCTTCTGCCCCAACCCCTATCACATGTCTCAAGCAAAGGTACACCACTCCCTGGCCATCCTTTCCTGTGCTCCATCCCACTTGCAAGCAGGCTGGTGTTAGTTTGGCAGCACCTGCCTCCAGGGTGAGACTGAACGTAGACTCTTTGTGGTGCAGGATGAACATGAACAGCTGTGTCACCTTGCAATAGGAAAAATAAGTCTTCTCCAGATTTTAAAAGACATGCCTGACATGTTTAATTCACAGCAGTAGACAAAGCAGGTATGTCTGTTTGCTGGTCCTAGAAATTCTCGGATAATTACCAATACCCTGTCTTTCTCTCTTGCAATGAAGTGTCCAGTTCTCCTCTAAAACCTTGGATAAAACAAAACCTATTGCAGAGCCTTATTTTCTACACCTTCCTTTAGGACTTGGGTTGCTCTAACTCTAAGCTAAACAGCAAGTATTTTAAGAACTGCAGTGTTTATTAAGAAACATTTTCAAGTACTTTAAGTCTCCAAATCTTGTCTTTAAAAAAAATTAATATTCTAGTGAAAACTGTTGCCTGAATTCTAAATACCTACTTGAAAACAAAAAAACATCCATTCTATTTATGGAGGATGTAACATTATGTTCTCCCTTCCACTGTTTGAACAGGAAAAGGAGCAGGACCAGAAGCAGGACTTTTCCTAGGGCCTCAGCTAACAGGCCAGCTCCTGCTGCACTGGAAGAAGCTGTGAGCTAGAGAAGCTCACACATATCCAAAGGGAAAAAAAATCCCAAACATGAAATGACATGTTTACTATGAAACTAAAATCTGTTCCAAAACAGCGAAACATTGGTGAATGAAAGCTAAACAGAAAATTCTCAAGCTATTGTTCAGTCTAAATCCTTTTAAATATCAGCAATCTGTATTAGTTAATAGGTTTAAAAAAGAACTATAGAGGGTCATTAAAACTGAAACATCATATACACTTTTTAGTAAACATTCCAGCATCATCTCTATGTTTTCCTAACACTGGACAGCATAATAATGCCTCTCAAGACCACAGGTGAAATACAGGAACCCAAACCAATCATTAAATCCTCTCCAGAGGCTATGTAGGAAACAGATGAGATGAGCTCCTACAGCTGTCTGTAAACAGCTCTGTCTTCTTAGCTAAAACTTGCAGAATGCTTTAGATATAAGCCAGCATCATACCTGGCTTTTTAAAGCTCCATCTGTGTTTACAACTCTGCTGGTCTTTGGTAGTGTCTGTCACATTCACCTATGTTGAGCACTGCTTTATAGTGTGGTTTTTGGCAACTAAAATCAGGGGAAATGCTTGCTTGGTATGCAGTATGATGAGCTCTGGGCATGAGTGGCAGACCTGGAACAATGTAATTACAGATGAATACCTGCATCTGGTAATAAAGTGGTCCCTAGCCTAAAGCCTATGGGTTACATGCAGGACAGTCCAGTGTTGCCTTAGGTCACCAGCTATAGGGAAAAATAAAAGCTGAGTCAAGAGGGAGGGAGAAAACAAGACTTTGCTCTGTAGCCTCATGTCTGCACATTGTTTTGCCTATAAATTAGCAAGTTGGGGATCACTGAAGTAAGGTCTCTTGGTTATTATTTACTTAACTAGATTGGACCGTACCCAAATGACCAGAAGGAAAACACTGAGAGGTCTGTCTTGCCCAGCTGAGAGGCTAATTAAGCACTGTAAAAGCCTACAATTTGCAGAAAAGCACATGTAATACAGACACATACAAGATTTACAAGAACAAACGTCCTCCTTGCTATGATGCTATAAAGAACAGAAGGGAGCTCTCCAGCTAATTAGGTTAATATCAGCTTATGGCTTCATGCAGAAGGACCAATAAAACAATAAAATCAGCTAGAAACAAAATATTGTTCTCAAGGATCATTTTTTCCTTTTTCCATATCTTTCTACAACTTTCTGCACTCCAGATTCTACAACATGGTGTGCTTTGAATTTACCCCTTAATTAGGACATCAATTTGCTAAATTTGGGATCTTTTTTCTCTTCTTTCAAGGTGCTGTACAGAACACTCCGATCAATCATACAAATTATTGCCACCAACTCTAAACTGTGAAATCTTAATATTTCATTCTATCTTCTCAGCTAAAAATCATGCAGCTAGACCTCAGTGCTGTGTCTCCATGATCTAATTTAAACTTCCTAAATGTGGAAAGGTAATTATTCTTGAGTACGTGTTTCTCTTTTCCTCTTGGAACTCCCCTTTCTTCATATTTATTCATTTTGAAAGGGCATCCAAAAAGTGGAAACTAGTTAAAAATATAATAGTGATACCTTGTAAGGGTGTCTGTACTTATGGTGTTGCACACCCATGCTTAAGGAATGCAGGGAAGTTGAGTGATTCCAGTAACAGACGTGGGCTTATTCAGTAAGATACTTAAGATTCCACCATTGCTACTGGAAAGAAGTTTCCTTAGCAAAACATAATGTGATCAGCTGCAATTCAACCCAGGCAGGCAGAATCCTCTTGGTAGCAGGTGAGATTCTAAGCTGATAAACAATCTATTCCATTTGCAAAGAAACTGCACTGATTTTAACCATTTAATATCTTCTGTTTAAGTGTAACTGGGGTTATAATCACGTGGGTCAAAATTAGCTTTAGCCAGGGAGAATATTTTAGCCAGCACTTCTCCCACAAGTCACTGATCCAGAGAGATGAATAAAAAAGGGATGATGTGAACCCAGAAGTATATGAGGAACATAGGTGTTTTGATTCTTTACCTTGAGCTCATCTGCATCATAGAAGTCTATGCGCACAGCGGGGACCATCCATGTCTGGAACAGTGTCGCCAGGATCTGTTTGGCAATTGAATCAGCGATGAGGTGGAAGTGGAGTGGGTTTCGCCTGATATAAGAAGGGAGAGAAATGCATTAGTTCAAAGGTTGCTAATTCCTGGTGCAAAAGGATAACGCTAGAACTTAGAAAGCTTTATCTTTGTCTAAGGTCTCAAGGTAAAGTGTACAGCCTGTTCGGTAGAGTCCTGCACTGTGGCCAAAATGCTGAGATACCTACAGTTTGAATAAACATGACAACAACAAATACTGGATCAGTTTCTGGATGGTTGTAAAAAAACACAGTCCCTTTGACTTCAGTGGAATGGGATAATTTTAATAGCCAAGGATCTGGTCACTTCTTAAAAGAAGCCCAAGCCAATCCCCCTTTGGGGATTTGAGCTGTGAGTGATTGCTTTCAGTTTCTAGGTCAACCCAGTAATTTATCTTTGTGATAACAACAGTTGTCTGTGGAGAAGTGGAGGTGGGAGGGAAGGATGAAAAATAATTGTCTGAATGAGGTGAATTTTCAGGACCATTGAGTTATAAACATCTTTACTACAAAGCAAACTTGGGGTATCAATTGCTGTCCTACGGGAACCCAAAATTAGATGTTTCAGGAGAGTGCCTTCTAGCTACTGGCATAGTGGTTAGACTGGAGATTTGTAAATCTCCCCACATTCTTGTTCCTATGACCGAGGGGGGGTTGAAGAAAAGCAGAGACAAAGAAAATACTTCAAAACACCAGGTTTGGGTTCACCGCTGTAGTTACAGGACTTGGGCTAACCAAAAAGCCTCAGAACAAACTGAGTGTAGCCAGCAACAGCATGAGTAATACTGTTTCTCATTGAACAAATGCCACAAGAAAATGTACAAATACTTACAATAGGTCATAGTATCATAACAGACCTCTCAGCAGAAACAGGAGGCTGTTGTGAGAAGCAATGCATGGGTGGATTTTGCAGTGTTAGAAATACTGCCCCTAAGAGTCCATCCAACACACAGGGATACCAGTGAAACTGTTGTATTGGCTTCAAGGGCACTGGGGATAAAGTTATATACTTCCAGAAAAAGCAGAAAAGGGCTGGTTAGAAGCCTTATTATATGGGTGATGATAAGTGTCAGTGCATAGTCCAAGAGCAATCTCCCCCTCTACTCCACTCTGGTGAGACCCTACCTGGAGTACTGTCTCCAGCTCTGGAGTCCTCAGCGCAAGAAGGACACGAACCCATTGGACCAGGAGCAGAGTTGGGACACAAAAGTGATCAGAGGGCTAGAACTCCTCTCCTGTGAGGACAGGCTGAGGCAGTTGGGGTTATTTCTCCTGGAGAAGAGAGGACTCCAGGCATGACCTTTCAATACTTAATGTGGGGGGGCTATAAGAAAGATGGAGACAAATTTTTTAGCAGGGTCTGTTGTGACATGGCAAGGGGTAATGGTTTTAAAGTAAATGGTAGACTCAGACCACATATAAGGAAGAAATTTTCTATGATAAGGGTGGAGAAACACTGGAAATAAGTTTCCCAGAAAGGTGGTACATGTTTCATCCCTGGACACATTGAAGGTGAGGTTGGATAGGGCTCTGAGCGACCTGATCTAGTTGCAGATGAGCCTGCTCATTGCAGGGTAGTTGGAGTAGATGACCTTTAAAGGCCCCTTCCAACCTACTGCATTTTATGATTCTATGATATGACATAATCATGATGGATGAATAAACCCACAGCTGATCTGCAGGTAACAATATCCAGAACACTAAACCACAATACACCTTCCAAAAAGACAAAGGTCTTTCAGTCTCCAGCTTGCCCTGAAGTAAGGAGGGGAGAGGTGTAGGCTGCCAGCTGCTTTACCAAGGTAAAGGGATCACAGAAATTAAATCTGCTTCACCAGCCCAGCGGGAGAGAAGGGGAGGACATCCTGGCTCATGCAGATTCCACAGCAACCAGGCACCTTGCCAAGAAAAAATTGGGAAATAGCAGTGATCAGGAAATACATTTCATTAGCAGAGAAAAGGCCAAGAGAAACAAAGTACAACACCAGTGGCTTTGGGTACAGACAAAGCAGTATCTCAAGGCAAATAGTTGTTGAATGTCAACGTACACATTCCACACAGGTCCCTCTGCTTAGCAGGGGCTGAGTCTGGTATCTGGTAGGACTATTTCTCAGATGGGGCTCCTTAGTAATTCCTTTTCCTTTATTTTTTTTTCAGGATAATTTATCTATATATTGCAAAGGAGAATAAGAAGAGGAAGAAAAAAAAATCAGTTAAAACCAAGAAAGCTACATCTTCTTTCAAACCATCATTTAAGTAAATGGAATTGGTATAAAATATTTCAAGATGAAACACACTAGCTGAAAAGAAAAAATCTGATACAAAGACACTCAGATGTTCAGTGTCAGTTCTTACTTATCTGAATGACCCACAGTATATGAAACTTAAATGGGAACAAGTGGTTGACATTTTCTTTAGTTTAGCTCCTACCAGGAAAAAGAAAAAAGGAGTAGTTGTACTCCTACACAGAAATCTCTTTCAAGTTGTTAGCCTAGTGCTGAAGGAAGGAAAGTATGTATCCAAGACAAAGCAGAAGATTATCACTTACAAAAACACATCTCCAAAACAGAAGAATGACCTGCTGACATCTACAACTGAATGTGCATTAGTCACAGAAAATTTTACTCCAGACAAGGTTTCAGTTATGTGAAATGTGAGGTTTAGCAGGTCAAGGAGGTGATTCTAGAAGACAGCAGAGCTCGGTGCTAGAGGCCAGCAGAGCACGGACACAAATCTGAAAGACCTTCTGAAGCTAACAGGACTAGCACGCACACATACGACATCTTCCACCTCTTCTGGTGTCTGCAATATGTAAAGCCTGAAAGATATGGACAGCTTCAAAGCATTTAAGAAACAAGTTCAGAAGCTTAAAGATCAACCAACATTCATTGTAAGAGATACAGAAGAAATTTTTCAAGATGAAAAATCTTTCCCGAGAGATATGTGAAAGCGATGTCATAATTATTTGCCAACATGATTGAGTCCCTGGCTGTAAGAATGAGGGTGACAATCAGGACATTGTGAAGAATTCCACTGAAAGCTACATTTTATTAGACTCGGAGCTTTGCTGTATCATTTGCGTCAGTGAAAGCTATTCCATTCTTCAGACTGGTCTTCTTCCAGGACAGAGACATTCTGGGATACGACTTTATAAATAAAAGTGCCATCAAACTGTATTGCTCCTATGGCAAGTTAAGGGGTAGCTGTGTGGAGAGCCATCCTTCACATGCATTTAGCAGCTACAGTTCGAAAAGTTTGGGAAAGGCAGCAGGAGATACCCACGTCTTCCAAATGGAGACCTGAGAGTCCCTCACTTGGGTAACAAGAAAGGGTGGCATTGCCTCTGAGAAAGCTAGTGAACAGCTGAAGGTGCTGAAGTTCGCTAGTGGAACTTGAGCGGCATGAAACTAGGAAAATGTGATGGTCTGGTTAAAGAAAAAAACCATTTCTTTCTGTGTGAAGGTAGATCAAGTTAGGCAAAGGATTTCAATGCTGTGGTTTCCTGCAATAGCAGGGGAGCTAATGAGATGAGCCAATTCCCTAAGCCTCAAGCCTTCAGTGCACGGCATCCTTCTTGAGTCGAAGGGAATGGGGAATCAAGTCTCAGAGAAAGTATTGGCCAACACCAACCTCTTCTCACGCTCCAAATGTGAGGTGGACTTGCTTTGACATCAGCTTCTCTAACCCAACTCAAAGCACAGCTGTCTGTTGTGTTTAACATAGATCTTATGCCACAAAATTCATTTTCCACCGGGGACATCAGGAGAGCAAAAAAACCATGGTAAAGGTTGGTTATATCTTGTGCTGCTAGAAAGCACCATGCTGTATATGCAATTATGGAATAATATAGGTAGATATGTGACAATTTTGATAAACTCATCTTGCAAAATTATTAAGTTTTGGAAAACTCCTGACATTCATCTGGATTTGTATGCTTGGAAGTCAAGGTTTCTATTGTCCCAGGTTTCAGAACAGACAGCCCTTGAACTCTGAGCCCCAGGTCTTCCACGTTCCTCACTACAGAAGCAGGTTTTGAAGCAGCCAGAGAAATTCTCCCAAGAAATACTTAATCTTATTTACGTCAAAGATTTTGAACTTCTGAATTTTTACCAACTGCAACTTTTCACAGTTTCTGCTACATGGTAAACGGTGATGTACTAATGTCTTAACGTGGAAGAATACCTTTGCAAACTTTGGGTACTTCCCATCAAGTGGAAACTCAAGGTTTTAAACACTCTGTTTAGAAAACTGCAAATCTTCATTTACTAAATCACTTCTACTTATCTTAAGATCAGAACACTACTGAACAAAGTAAACCGTACATAAAGAGCACACATTTATTTTCCCAAATTGCTTTCCTCAAAAGTGAATGAAAAGAGATTCTGGCCAAGATTGCCAAGCATGGATGCTTAAATATAGGCTGTAAGGCCTAAATATAGGATCTTAAATGAATGCTCTCATTTCCAGAATTGCTGAGGTCCTATAAAGCTAGTAAAATGAAAAGAAGTCCGTAATTTTAAAAGTCAGGCCATGAATTTAGGAGCCTATTCCGAGGTACCCATTTCTATATTATCATGATGTCTTATTTTTACATTTCAAAACTTCTTATTCTTCATCAGAGTTTTGATCTGCTTGCTCAAGCACTTGTGGCCCATTTTTTTTCGGAACAGTCACTGCCACAGAATTTAATACAAAAAATCTACAATTGAAAAAGGCCGTAGTGAACCAAGACTCACTCTTCCCTTCTGTGTTATTCCATAGCTTAATTGTTAGCAATTCAAAGAGCATCTGCTTGGTTGCACAGTTCATTCTCTGCAACAGAGGAATTTTATTTTCTGAGAATATAAAAAGGTCAGTAGCCCAGGGGGTTTAATTCCAAAATCTCTACTTTATTAGGGGAAGCACAACAAGGTAATACCCTTTTATATCTGAAAAAAAAAAAATGGTTACAAGAACTTCAAATAGAAATTATAAAAGGATGCTTGGGAAATGCATTTTTTTTCCTAATGCCCAGATGGCAATCCCTCTTTCATATAGGAAGAATTTTAATGTGCAAATCATTACAGGTTTTTCATACCCCTTCGCATCCAGTATTGATTAAAATGCTCCCCAAACTATCAGAGAGATCTTAAAGGTGCCCTAGCTGCTTCATTCATGGATCCTCTTGTTTTGTGTTAACTTAGAGACGCACTTTGGGAAATAATAAGAGGTTTCATGGGCAGATGTTTTTAAACGTTGCTTTTTCCATTATGCCTCCATTGTTAGAACAGCTACAAAACACACAGAGAACTGTGTATTATTGATGCATCTATAGGCATTAGAGAAACCAGCTCATGCTTTACAGTTTTTGCTAGAAGATTCTCCCACTAAACAGACTGTCGTCTTAGAAAAGTTGGAAACGATGACAGAGGTTTTAAATTCTCAAATTAACTCCATTAAGGCAAAGTGGTCTCCAAGGAATATATCCATTAGATTGCATAAGCTTTAATTACCAGCCAGTGTTGACTAGTGACTCTTACTTAGAAATTACCTGTCATCCTTTTTAATTTAGATTTTCATTTGGTTTGCCTTTTTTCACTTGTCTAAAGAAAGTTCATTATTCACACAGTAATCTATAACACAATTTCATATCCTAATCTGAAAAATGCTTAGACGTGTGCTTGATTATAAGGTTATAAGCAGCCTTCTTAAAGCAAAGAGGCTACTTTGTATTAGAAAGCTTTTGTCTAGTGGACTGGTTTTGTTCACACTACAATACCTCACCACCATAACTACGCCACTATTATTGTAGGATGGATGGAGAATACAGATGAAGAAGTAATCATGACTGCTCCAGAGAAGAGGGACTCACATGGGGGGGGGGGGGGGG
>VWZY01013387.1:522408-600427 GCA_013399075.1 Chloroceryle aenea | reverse complement strand
GATGATCAGGGGGCTGAAGCACCTCTCCTGTGAGGACAGACTGAGAGAGTTGGGGTTGTTCCATCTGGGGAAGAGAAAGCTCCAGGGAGACCTTATTGTGGACTTCAAGTATCTTAAGGGGGCTACAAGAAAGCTGGGGAGGGGCATTTTAGGCTGTGGGGCAGTGATAGAACTGGAGGGAATGGATTATAAATAAAGATGGGTCGATTCAGAATGGATGTTATGAAGAGTTCCTTCATCATGAGGGTGGCGAGACACTGGAATGGGTTGCCCAGAGAGGTGATGGAAGCCCCATCCCTGGAGGTTTTTAAGGCCAGGCTGGATGGGGCTCTGAGCAACCTGCTCTAGTGGGGGTGTCCCTGCCATTGGCAGGGGGGTTGGAACGAGATGATATTGAAGGTCCCTTCCAACCCTGACAATCCTATGATTCTATATAAATAATATAAACAATACAAATAGTATACAATTATAGTTTGTTATAAAGTAGTGTATTGAAACTACCTCCTTAGTAAGCATCTTTATACACTACACATGTTTTATTAGTCTAGTTGTCCTGTTTGACTCAAACAGTCTCACCACTTCCCTATTTTAATCCACGTTCTGCAAGACCTTTGGAAAACAACTCTGAGACACGTTACTAAACTGGACAAGGGATATACCTGTATGCCTACACACAGTTTAACACCATTGCCCTTTTTCTGGAGCTTCTGTTTATTAAGGGAATGGGTTATTTTGCCTTCATTGTACATTTATGCCTCTTAATTTTGGGATCTAACTGCGCTCCATGTGCTAAAACCAGGTTGCAAAGCCTCTGAGGGCCTGCAATTACCCTTCCAAAACCAGAATAAATAATCTGACTTTAATTAAATAATACTGACTATAGGAACAGGTTTACTTTGAAAAATAAACTTTTAAATGGGAAGCTGGGATAGTCAAGTAACCAGTGTGTATTTATGTGTATAGCTTTCAAATATACATCTAGAGCTGTGCCATAAACTGATACAGAAACAGCCTAAATGAATACAATGCTGTTACTACTGTTTTTATATTGCAACATTCAGGGATGTGCAGACAGATGCTGTCCCACAGATGCAAAAGGCACAGTGGGTGGATCTCCAGTCCCTCTAATTCAGAGTAGAAAACTTTACACAAGTTCAGGTATTTGTGGTGGTCATAACTTCTGTGCTTCCTTCCTTCTAAATTAAAAGCAACGAGGGAAGGGAATCTGACATTCTTTTGAAGTAAGAAAGTAAATGTAAAGAGCTTATTTAGCCATCAACATATATACAATATACAAGAAAAGAAAGCCACCTTTACCTGTGAAATAAGACAGACTTGACAAGTGTGACAACATCCCGACTGGCATTGTACCCTGCACAAACAATGGCAACGTGGATAGTCTGTGGGGAAAAAGGAACAAAAAGGACAAAAATTAAAGCCTGCTCCTGTGTTCTCTCATTCATTAGGGAGAGCACATACATGACAGTGCTATCATTTATTGAGGCAACTGTTAAAGGTTTGAGTGGGTGTTTTGCAGCTGTTTGCAGCCCACTTGAGGCAGTTTGTTAAAAACATCTTAACTGAGTTATAACACCATCATCATTCCAAAGTCATTACTATCCCCAAATTATATCAGATGCCTGAACAGAATTGCATTTGTTAGCTAAAAGCATATGAGTGCATGTGTGTACACACACACACAACAATTTAGTTATCACACAAAATTCTGAGGATGCGAACGTGCAGACACTTCAACCTCAACTGCAGTTCAAAATTATGCCTGATAATTAGAAGCAGATACGCTCTTAGAAATTTTGTATTATTTCCATCTTAAGGACAACTACTGAGGGTGAGCAAGCTCTGATGGACGAGCATCAGTGGGACAGTTGGTTTGCCAGCAGCTGGGCACATCCCAGTGATAAGATTGGACATGAACTGTGAAAGCAGGTGGTCACTTCCCTGCCTGTGACTACCAGCATGGGCTGTACCAGGCGATGTTAATAGGAAGCTAAATACAGCACTCTCATGCACGTATTTCCCATCCCAGCACAATGTTAAACTACCACTTACTCTGTGCCTTCTTACCTCCCTAATATGAGGCAGAGGTTTACTCATCTCTTCAAGAGGAAAGGGAAAAAGGCACTACTAGTCATTATTATTAAGGTAGTAAGTAATAATTTGGAAAGTGCTGTTACATTACTCTTCCCCAGCTTTAAAATTAGCCATTGCTATTCCCTGGGGACAAAAGAAAATTAATCTTAGCAAGGTTTGACTCCAGCTTCTGTATTTTTTACTGTTTCTCAGTGGTCACAGAAAAGAAGGAGAGTTCACCATGCTGGCAGCACAAATCTGGAATTGGGGCCACAGCTGTGAAACTACAGGGAAGCCTCATTTGGCTTCCGTTTGAAGCTTGGTTAGCTGGTTTCTCACACACGCAGCTCTCATTTTCCACAGAAAGCCCACTACGCAGAGAACAAATGAGGAATTCTGCCTCCTCACAGTCATAGATTGCTGAAGTCTGGCTTGTAACAGAAGCAGATTTACACAGGAGGTTGCATGTGTTGGGCGCATCTGAAGAGCCTGTAGCCCCATCCATTAACATCACCTAGTACAGGACACAGTTTGAATTGTGCAATTGCCAAGTGGCTGTGCCATTGTGCAACCCCAACATGAACATCACAGCTCTCTCCAACCCTAGCTTGCCTCACAAGCTGAGGCACAGTGAAGATCTGAGGTTTTAAGAGGACTTGAAGCAATAAGGCAACTGCCTGTCCAGAGAGGTGTGAGAAAGAAAAGAGATTGCAGCACATTTTGGCAACAGCTCTCTGAGGTAGTCAGCACTTTAAATCTGTGTTAACGCCAATGGGAGTTGAGTGTGCTTAGCAGTTTGGAAAAATTGATTGTGTTTCTCTCTTGTGATAACAGTAGGAGAGAACAGAGGTTGTTTATTAATGACTTTTATTGCAGCAGTGCACCATACTTATGGGCATGGCTCCCTGTGGGTACAGATTCCTGACACTGCACACACTGCCTCCTCTCTGGTTGCCACCTGGTCTTTCTCAGGCTTTTGGAAGACTTGAGATCCTACCCTTCAATGACAATTACAGTCAAATTAACTGAGAATAGTTCCATGCCTGCTTTAAACACTTCACCCAAGGACACCAGATCAGAAACAAACATTTTATGGGTTCTGACAGAACAGCACTGTCATATCACAGTCAACATAATTTTATACCCTCTCTGCTTGGCAGGAAAGCTCTCCTCACAGTCTCTTGCTCCACCTTACAACTCTCCTCAAAATCAGAGTTAATTCTTTCAAGGACTTGCCCACATCCGCTCTCCTCTTTCTAAATCAGTTTCCAAATTAAAAGCATGCTTTCCTCACTGTCTTCTAGCAGGTGCTGGTTTCTTGCATGCTGTTTTAGCCAGGGCACAGTGAGAAGACAGCACTTGCTGCTCTTCTAAGCATCCTTCTCTAGAGACACAGACATCCATATACCTTTTGCTCAGCCTCTGGGGTATTTGATACTACACAATTCTATTCTTGCCTGCAATCAGCTATAGGACAGAACAATAATCCTCAAAGAGAACAGAAAATAGTCCTTCTTTTCCAAAGTTTTTGCCCACAGGATGCTGCAAGACTCAGCCTGTTCCTCTCTTTTTCTTGACTCATTTTCCTCTCCCTAATGGTTTAACTGTTAAACAAAGTCAGTGGGAAAATAGAGAAGTCAACATGAGGACATCAACCTGAACTGTCTGCAGATGTTTGCATCTTAACAACAACAACAACAAAATGAAAAATGAAACAAGCAAACAAAAAGAACCCCCAAACAAAAAACCAAACCAAAACAAACAAAAAAAACCCACAAAACAAAACGTTTTATTTCCATTTTTCCCCGTGTATTTGTTCCACATACATGTTTGGATAGAGAGCAGCTGGCTGTAGCCAAATCCTGGCAAGACAGGGCAATAGTGGCTGGAAGGAATCTCTTCAAAGAACATCCTTCTTCCTCAGTAATCTACTGTAAGCATCACCTGCCAGATTATGAAACTGGTCAGCAGTATCACAGCGCTCTCAAATTCCCCTTTTTTTCCATCTGCACATGGCTAGAAGATTGTATCCCCATCCCAGCAGAACTGGACACCGTGATTCACACAACCTGCAGACTCAGTGACTGCAGCTAACAGCTTGGAGCGAAGACACCTAAGCAAGGAATGCTCCAACATCCACAACATGTGACAGCCTGTCTACTTGGTTCAACATGTCCCTCCAAACATCTCACACCAAGGCTCTGTATGCTACACTTGCTCCTCATTGCTTACCATCTGTGATAATTCTAGTTAGCAAACTCCAGCCTGGCTATTCAGAAGTCACTGTAGGACTAAACTGCTCTCCTTGAAAGTATCCATCCTCCTACAATGCTCTTTTTAAATTCAGTGACAGACATGTGCACCACTCGTAGAAGATGCAAGAAGCCTCAACACAGGCCATTCACTGGAGCTGCTTTTAGACTACAGAACTCATTGCAGCAACAGATTAAATGATGATACCTCTTGTTTTCCAGACTCGATGCATTATTCCTCTGTTTATACATACAAATATGAATAGGTAATCAAAACACTGTGGAAGCTAATCACACTGTTCTTCCTACAGGTTGGAGATCGGGGACACAAAGAGAACTATCTTTGATTCCAAAGCACACAGACCCAGGTACTTCAAGGCACTTAAGAAAATTAAGCTTCTTTAGGAAAGGGAATTTAAATAATGCCAAGGTGCATGCTAGCACAGTTTAGAAACCATTACTTTAGCCACTACAGAACAGAAGAAAGTGTTTCTGAAAGCAGTATTTCCTATAAGTGCATTCTGGGGTAATATTAATGGGATGAACATATCCAAAACCTCATAAAGAGCTGGGCCTTAGATGCCATGCCGATGAGGAATATAAGGTGCCTCGATAAACAGATGGGGTTTTTTTTCCTCCTCAGGCTAGTTTTCGGAATGAAATAATGAGCTTAAGGAACACTCATTAGTTCTTATAGCTAAAAACAATCTTTGGTATAAAGCATTTCATACTTCAAAAATTTTCCAGTAGTAGTAGGCAGGCCTTCCACTGCAGTTACTTAATCCTTCATAAATAATCGTTGAATGTGAGCAAGAGATTAAAAGCATGTTACAAAACTGTAAATATGCTACAAATGGTTCCCAGAGGCAGGTAACATCTGGTTTTCCCATGTTACAGCCTTTAAGGTGGTGGGGGCCTATTCTTCGTGGCACTGCACACTTAAACCTATTGAGCAACACCGTTGAGAACAGCAACAATACAAATAGGCTTGTAAAAATGCTTCAAACGTTAAGTGATCTGCTAATCTACTAAATGTTATACTGCTAATTAAACATTATCTGATAAATAATCTCTTTAAAATATGTATAAATGCACACTTAAATCAAACTAAATGCCCTGTCTATGGAAGAACAAGCTGAAAAGATAGTGGGTTAACAGTGTAATAGTCAAATAATTCTGTTAGCTTCCATCAGCATTATGCTCTCCTTCTGAAGCCTGTTATTTGTGCCTATATCCGTGAAAGGATTATTTTAACTTATATTTACAAGGATTGTGCTAAACTGTCTCCTACTGGGAAGGCATGAAAGGTGTCTGCTCCCTCCAAGGACAAGGCCCTTGGCTGGAACTCCTGATTTCTTCTTCCAATATAATGTTGGTTCATTTTATAATATCAGAAGAGATGTTCTGCAATACAGCAGAGTAGAAAGCATTGTCTGGAATGCCACAAGGCCACTACTGTTTGATCACAAGCTAGGGATCACAGTTATTACCACACAGATCACATTTTATCAGAGATCTAATGTTCATTCATTGTATCTGCATTTTAAAATGTTTTAATCATCACTAAAGACCATCCCAAAACAGATTCTACAATGTTACCTTCAGTAAATCTCAAAGTATTATTTTAATGAAATAAACACCCTATTCCTAGCTCACTTTGTCTCCTCCAGAACCCCAGTCTTCTGAGGACCCTTGTCTTTTTCTGCCCATGTTGTTGACTCTTGCTGTGATATATTCCAGACTCAGAGGCTAAAAAAGATTTAGTTTAGACCTCTAAAACATTGAAAACAGAGCATGAAGGGAGTCAAGATACCACTCACACAAACACGGAACCAGAATCTACAGTAATAGGATAAATGATGAGACTCCTGGCAAATCAGATAATAAGGAAGTTTAATTTTAACTTCCATCACTGTTACTGAATTACTGAGTGAATTCCTTAAGAAAAAGAAGAAAAAGCTATTTCGTTATCAAAATGCTGTGCAGTGAGATAGGGGGACGGCAAATAAAGCGCAGTTTCATATTTTATATAACCATTGCCTCTAGCACAATGCTAAACCCCACTGAGCAAGTAAATTTATTGGCAAAACACATTATAAACTGAAAGGACACTTAAACTATTCCTCCTTTAAGCTGCTATTTTTGTGTCCCAGATTGGTTGGTACATTGAACGACAAAGAACTGAGACTCAGCTCATCACTCCTTGCCACTGTAACAAGGGAGAAGTGTGGTTTGTTTATTGACGACCTGAACCTTTCCTTATTAAAAGAAATGCCAAAACTCTCACAGGGAGGAAAGTCAGACCTTTGTTATCAGGAGAAGGGAAAAAGAAAAGCAGACTCCTCCTTTTCCCTCTCCTTAAAAAAAAGTCGGGTCCTTTTTCCCCACACTGAAGGATAAAGATGTCCAACTGGAAAGCAATAATTCATTTTAAAATGGTTATTTGTTATTTTCCCATTCAATAGACTTTATCTGAAGAGATAATTAGGACTCTTTTTTCTCTCCCACTATTTTCTTTCAACTTTTATCTTCCCAGTGGCAGAAAGCAAGACAAAGGTGATATGGTAGAAATAAATGAAGTTATTTTTTATATCTTCACCAGCTGGGATTGGCACAAGGTCTGTAACGAAGGCTTTCTGCTTTGAATCTGTCCGTATTTGGAACTGTCACCATTCAGATAGCTGACAACTAAATAGCTGGATGACATGCACAAAATTGCTGGTGTAATATGGTAAAAACAAAACCAACCCAACCCCTAACACCTTCTTGGAAACAGAATTGCTGTTCCCTGCTGTTAACCACAACTGTTCTACACAGCTCAGGCAATGCAAGTGGTTCTACAGCGGCATCCAGATGTACTCCTTCAAGTGCCTCAGAAGCAGAGGCTGGCTCCATAAGCCACAGTTTAATTAATGGTAAACCCTGAACTGTTCTAGTGCAGCTGTACAAAGGAGTAAGGCTTTTCCGAGCGCTGTGGCACTTTCATTTAGAAACACACGGGGTCAGTTTGCCACAGGTCTTATCAGCACAGCTGTATTGAAGTCAATTTGAAACAAAAGCTTTGACTTTTACACCAGGTTTGAGGACGCAAGAATGAAAAAGACAAAAAAATGATCAAATGATAACTTAAAAGACATTTGGATAATTAAATGTTTTATATTGTTTTAAAAATAATAATTAAAATTTATCTAAAGAGTTGTATCTAGCAGTTGACTGCCTGGTTTCTGAGCAGAATGTTTCAGTGGGAAGGAGACAGGGATCTGCACTGGCCTTAAAGGATCACATCTACCAAGCTTTGTTTCGGACAGGTTGCTGTTTATTTACCTCACATTTTTCCACTGCTGGCTGCTGCCCGCACTCAGAGCTGTTCCCTGCCACGATACCAGCCCGCAGGCTCTCGCTGTCTCCTGTTCCCTCTTCCATGGAGTAGGTTTTGGAGTGATTGCCACGGTGGTGCGAGGGGCTGCGACTCTGTGCCAGGCTGAGCTGCTTGCGAAGCACGCGGTTCTCCTCCTCCACCTCCCGCATGCGCACTTCCAAGCTCTCGCGCTCCCGCTGACTTGACGCCGTGTACCGAGGACTGTGGGGCTGAGATTCAAGTGGAGACAGTGACACTGGCTTCCCATCTGCAAGAGAAGGAAACGAAACACTTCTGTCAGTATATACTGGAAGTTGTCTTTTCCTTTAATGTCAGCACTGTGAGGCAGGGAGGTGTTTCAAATGCACCTGTGGTTTATGCTGACTTGGCACTTGAAGGGAGCGTGTAAGTGCATGGTAAACATGGACAAATGCTGAAGTTCTATGAGCTACAGGTCCTGCTATTTTTAAAACCACCCTAAAAGATAAGCGTGTTGTTCCTTTTGTTCTGGATAGGGCTGCCTGCCAGGCTCTAGTCTGGGAAGACAGTCAAGAACAGAAGGATTTAATTCAAAGACAATTAATATACAGTTAAATATATTTTAGAAATGTAAGCAAGACAAAATAATTTTCCTATTCCCAGTTTCCTCCGTAGTCAAGCTACAGCATCTTGGTTACCACTTTGTGCCCAACAGTCGCCCCAGCTGAATTACACCTGAGGAGCAGATGGGTTTTATTCAGCAACACAGTACTATGTGCTTGCTCAGAAACAAGAGGTTCAGGAGGACAGAAACATTCAATACACATGTGGGTCAAAGTCTGTAAAGTATTTTGTCTGAAAAAGAGAACAAGTGGATTTTGTAAAAAGCAAAATGGTTCAGTTCATCACCTTTAACTAAAAAGTTATATTCCAAAAATATGAAGCACTTCATTTTGACATTTTAAAAAGGTATTTCTTTGTTCAAAATGTAATTGATAAGTATGCTAGATATAAAGTATAAAAAGGATAAATGAACGTGAGAACAAGGTTTGTAATGAGAGCAAATGCAGTACACCCTACCATCACTTCCCAGGATATTACTGCTACCAAATTTTAAGGGAGGAAATAGGGATGCAGTGATGTCTTCTCAAAGAAGACATATTTTCACACAACCTCAATAAAGCTATGGAAATACACGCAGACGACAGATGCTTGAGAGTTGGTAAAACCCCCTCAAACTAAACGACTGTTCAGAAATGTCCAGTTGAAATCAAAGTAAACAAAACAAAAGCGAGGGTTATCCACAGTGTTGGAACAAACAGCACACTCCTTGACAGTGATCCTTTTGGCTTTATCAAACAAACAGCAGCTTGACTGGTTCAGAAAATGGAAACCATGCAGCTACTATTCAGCAGTTGTCTTTAACATTTCTCACCCTCTGACTCAAACTATCCCCCTGCTATAAAGACCTGCTCATTTCTTGTTCTCTTCCATTGTTTCATATCCGCATGAATGGTGAGCAGTCCTCTAAACTGAGTTAATGAAAAAACAGGTACGGAAACCAAAACCTCAATTCCAGTTTCCACTGCTGAGTTACACTGGCGTACACACTCCCTGGTATCTGTATAAACACCTATCATTTTAATACACCATCTGGGTAGAGTATCTTGGATGGAATACCTTGCATTTGCTTGCAGACTTTCTCCTGAAAAAAACATCCTAATTTATTATTTTTACCATTAGCAAAGCTTATGGAGAAATCTGAGCTTGAAAAATGTCTCAAAACAGATTCTGAAGTTTGACCATTGATATTCTGGAACCTGAACACTCAAGCAATTTGTTCTTCAAAATTAAATGACATACTTGAAAAGCCTGAAAATCACTGGTACAACAACAGAGAAACGCCAACATTACGGACAGAGCCATGCTACAACTGGTACAATAAAATACTAAGATAACTTTCTCCATCCAGCTTGGAAGGCATGGAACTGAATTTGTGTTATTTCTCAGCTGCTGATACCCAAGCTAGGAAGACTAAAATTCATTAGGAACTGAATGTAATCACATCCAATTACAGGACAGCAAGACTGTATTGTGTGGAAGCTTTCAGATAAAAAGAAAAAGAGCACCCCTACTCACCCCCATCACAGCCAGCCTGTCCTGTCAGACATACAACTACAATGCAAACCTAGCCAAGGACTTCACTGGTAGTGATAGCTCCCCACTTGGAGAATATCCAGTATGACACAGATATTACTTCTTTCTTCCTATTCTTGTCACTGGATTCTGCTACCTTCTCAAATAATTCCCAGGAAAAGCTAGCAAGAGATGGAAGCTGAAGTCAGAACAACGTTCGTCAACATTTAGAATCCAAAAACATTTAGACATCTCTTCAGCTCTACGGACGTGAATCAATAGGTGATAAATGCTGCTTTGCCAGAATTAAAAGTGAACAAAAATGATACCATTTTGTACATCTGAGCAACTGTAGCTACATTCGTGAGAACAGCTGAACTCTTTTATACAACATTTAGAAAAAACAGGACAGTCTGAGAAAGGGACTGAAAGAAAACAGCACCTCTGGCTCAGACTGGATGTTGCAGCAACTAATGAGACCAGCTCAGTGTTTATGCAGCCTTAGCTTTAAATGCCAGGAAACTCCTGTATCTCAGTAGTACGTATTTCTGCTGGCATGTAAAAGGCAGTAAGGAAATTGTGCCAGAAACTACACAACCAGCTGGATTATTGATCTGAAATACGTAACTGGTTGAAATGCACTGATTCATTAGAAAAATTATCCATATTTTCTTGCAAAGTGGTAAGTGCAAGAAATTTCCTGGGATGATCTCCTCAGGCTTCATACAGCTGGACAAGTGATGCTGTGTGACACTGCTGACTATTCTCAGGTATTTTTTGATGTATTTGGTATATTCTTAACACCTCCATATCCTGTTGCAAATGATAATGTGGCAATCACAGGACTCATCTGAAATAAAAGTATAAAATCAAAAGTGAACTAAGGTTGATCTCAGGGCTGAGAAATTGTTTTTCTCATAAATGTTGAGATTGACTAGCTCATAATTTCTGCACTTCTGAGGTTGGCAAGGATGGTGGCGAGGTACTATTTGATTTAGTCCTTTTACTGGACTGGATGTGTAAAGATATTTTTACTTCCATGAACACAAAGACATGGCAAAATGCCTCTTGGGAGGTACTGCCTGGTAGGTAAACACCAACACACACTACCCTGATCTGCTTCCTGTCAGTTTTCAAGGCTATGCAAGGAGAGTGTTTCATCTCATGTTTGGAGAAGGAGCAGGTGGGCTATGGTTAAAGGACAGCTACTGCGTGTGCTGCTTGGTAAAAGAATTAAACCAATTGCACTGCACTTGTGTTTTATAGCTTTAAATAACTAGCAGAGTGCTCTGAGCTGATGTCTAGGCACTTACTATCTAATCGAAATCAAAATAAAATAACATAACACATAACGAGGTCTGTGTGGCTTTGGGACAAAAGATCTCCCAGGGAACACCACAAGGAACATTGCTGCGCTCTGAAGCAAGCAGTACATTTTTGAACGGTGCAATAAATAATAAGAAAGCTGTTACTTTTTATTCTTCATTTGGGCTTATTGCTCTATTTTTGGGACTTGGCAGTTTCAGATTTTTTTTTTTTCTATCTGTATCATGCCTTTTACTTCAGACTTTCTATGCTAGTACAACTGTACCACAGAAACAAAAGTAGCCTACAAATTTCCACTATCCACAAAACAAAACCCAAACATAAACATGATGAATTATGTCATGGTTGACAGCAGTCAATGATTCATCATCACGGTAGGTCCAACAATTCAGAAAACTTGAAAATATGCAAGTTATGAATCCCATAGATAATTGAATGCATCTGCATATGTCAAGTCACCTGTATACAAGCAAGAGATTTCATTAAATCTTACTTAATCAGAGCACCTTAAGGCACTGGAAGAAATCAATCCTATACAAAGTAATCCAGCATAGCTAATTAGAAAGAGGAGGGACTGAAGTAGTAGAGATTTCTTACAGAGAAAGCCAAAAAGATAAACATTATCATCGAGTTCATGGTTTTGGAGCATTTAGTCTTGTGGTGACCAGTCACAAGTAGAGTTCCCCGGGGCTCAATTTTGGGGTCAGTCTTGTTCAATATCTTTGTCAATGATTTAGATGAGGGGATTGAGTGTACCCTCAGTAAACTCGCAGATGATACCAGGTTGAGTGGGAGTGTTGATCTGCTTGAGGGCAGGAGGCTCTGCAGAGGAATCTGGACAGGCTGGATCAATAAGCCAAGGTCAGTGGGATGAGGTTTAACAAGGCCAAGTCCTGCATTTTGGTCACAAGAGCCCCAGGCAATGCTACAGGCTTTGGGATGAGTGGGTTGGTCTCTTCTCCCAAGTAACTAGAGATTAGACAAAAGGCATTGGCCTTAAGTTGTACCAGGGGAGGTTTAGATTGGACATTAGGAAAACTTTCTATACTGAAAGTGGGATGAGGTACTGGAAAAGATTGCCCAGTGAGGTGGTGGAGTCACCATCTCCGAAGGTGTTCAAAAACCATGTCTCTAGGGCAGTTCAGGACATAGTTCTGTGGTCACAGTAATGTTGGGTTGACTTGATGATCTTAGAGGTCTTTTCCAATCTTAATGATTCTGTGATTCTGTGTGATTTGAAGAGGTGATAGTCTTGAACAGGAGCCAACAGCATTAGAAGCTTGCTGGGGAAACACCCACAAAGAGAACAAAGTTTAACCAAAGGCTAACTGCATGGTTGGATAAGGGAGAAAGCAGAAGAGTGTAAGAAAGAAAAAATCACCCTGATTTAGAGGAGAAGATAAGTGCAGAAGCAGGGAACCTGAGTTTCTCAGACAGTCCTGATCTGAACTCAAATGCTTAAAATTTGAGGAAAAATAAAAAATTAAATAGGGACCAGGGCAGGCAGATTTATGTAGCATGTTGTGGGATTACTTTTCCTTCATGTTTTACATTTCTTTTGCTATCTTAAGTGCAAGCTACTTGGTTTTTTGGCATCTTTACAAGGTCTATAGGTTTCTGTGTGTTTTAGCAATTATTCATCTCCTGCCTAATAGCATGTAATGCCTTTATAATGAATTAACTGATGACAGTGAACTCCAGGCTGCCTCTGAGATAAGAGGAAGTTATGCTGCTCACAGATAATGTTTCAGTCTGTCTGACTACAGATATAAAAAAACACCCCTCCTCCATTTCTGTTCACATTTGAAAATTCACATTATCAGTGCACCCTTCCAGGACTAGCAGTGTAACAATTTAACCAAAACCCAACACTCTGCAGAAAAGACTGGGATAGCAGGCAAGTGCCCTGGTCCATTTCCCCCTCCTAAGGCCACCAGCAAAATCATTTGATGTTCATTCCACAATTATTTTTTCCCCCTAAAGACCACTGCAGAGAACTCCATGCACCCTAAGAGAAAAGAAAAACAAGCACACTGCAGTCACAACTATGAAGACGTAAAAGCTCTGTGTAAGCAAATAAACTATCCCTTTTCTTCTGGAGCTCTAATTCAGCTTTAATCACCTAACAGCTTAGTGCTCCAAGCAGCTAGATGCTCTTGTAGGTATTGGTTATATGGGCAGTTACAAATGAAGTCCTCTTTGCTAACAGTTTCATACTATAAGATGTACACCTCCACAAGGAGGTGCTAAGGCATCCCAAGGTGTCTATTCTCACACTCACCAAGGCATTTTTATCTCTGATGCCTTTTTGTGAATCACTGCAGCACGATCTCCGCTGGAAATAGAAAACTTTGCCCAAATAACTATTTTAATAGTGGAATACATTCTAAATTATCTAATCCAGATCCATGAACACAGATCTTCTTCATTCTAATGTGACGTGAGGCAATTATGAGTTTATGTTTCCAAGTTTCAGTGGTAAGAATGTTGTGCCACTGAAAGATGTCACAGTAAGAACACCAAAAGCTGATGTCCACCAGGCAGAGACAGCTGAAGAAATTACAGTCAAGCCTTTCCCCACTGCCCAAACAAGCGTCCTCAGCTCTGACAGAAACACTGTTCCCAGCAGTATTAAGCACAATCTTTTCTCAGGATTTGGCTCAGATAAGCTATGTGCTAAATTACATGTTCACTGGTAAGAAAGACTGTTTCCACATGACACACCAATCAACCATTGGCCTTGGAGTCAGGAGACAGTAATTTCAATTAGGTACTTCAGCATGTCCTTTAAGTGCTAAATTTGTGTTCGCTTCCACTACTGCTAATGGTACTCAAGCACATGCTAACATGTTTTATTGAATCTAATCCTGAACCATTCGATTCCACTGCTGGATGGCCTTACTTAAAGCATCACATCATCGCCTGCTGCTCACGTACAGGAAGATGCCCTCCCACTCTCCTTTCCTTGAGCAAACCAGCCCTCTACAATCAGTGGATTTGGAAATTAAATGCATCATACACAAAAAACCTACACATACAGAGCATCAGGTCTGCAAAGTGTATTGTGTTTGTCCAGCAAGGTTTTGGTAGCAGGGGGACTACAGAGGTGAGAGCAGTTGGGGAAGAACTGCAGACCATGGGAAGGACCCATGTTAGGAGTTCACAGGATTTGGATCTCATGTCTCATTATCCCACTCTGATTTGATTGGCAATAAATTGAATGGATTTCCCTAAGTTGAGTCTGTTTTGCCCGTGATGGTAACTGCTGAATGATCTCCCTGTACTTATCTCAACCCATGAGCCTTTTGTTACATTTTCTCCTCCGTCCAGCTGAGGAGTTGGGAGTGCCAGAGCCACTTGGCATGCACCGAGTGTCCAGCCGAGTCAACCCACCACAAAAGTCAAGCACTCCTAAGTTTGGAAATGTGAGAACGATGGTCTCCTGTCCAATCTTTGCTGTCACTCACTCGTGCCTGACAACAGGATCATTAATTGCATGATTATCGCTTTATTTCCAGAGCCTCAGCATCACTGTGTGCAGAGGATGGGTGGATGGTGCTCACAGCTGTTCAGCAGCTTGTTTCAGCTCAGCATTCAGTTTGTGACCACACATGCCCAATTTTGACTTATTTATTCCCTCATTGGCCTATGATGCTCATCGCTGTAATATCTGAATGCAGCACAGGGCTCAGTGGCTTTTTTTGCAGTTATTTGAGGAATCAAAGGTGGTATTATCAGTCCTTCCTTACAGGAAGGGCAGAGAAGTCCAGAGTCATTAATGCCAAAAGAAAACACCCGTTTTGGATGCACAATTGAGTGGTTCTGATGTAGTTTTTCAATAAATGAGCACTTTTCCTGCACTTCTTCAGAGGACAGATCTGATCACTTGCATATGTCACATATACACTTAATAGCTCTGCAATGCAAGAGCCTGCAAGCTGGAAACCCAGCAAATGGAAAAAAGAAATAGCTCCTAGTCACTTGTAATAGCTTTGTCTTATGACCACCATGTAACAAACTCAGTGGCAGAGCTACAAACAAGTTTCTAGGGCAGATTCTACTTCTGAAACTACAAAGCTTGTTTATAATACATTGTCCAGTCTCTAAAAAACAGTGGTCCCAGAACCACTCACTGCATTGCTGCGTTCACTCTGCGTGCAGAATGAGGAAGGGGTTGCATCTCAAAGTTAGCAACTGTACCACCAACGACAGCATCACCTTGCTTAGCTGCAGAGCTGGTTGTGGATTGACTGAGTGAATGCAGCTCTGGTAATTCCAACAGGGACAACAGGGATGGGAAACAGTAAGACTCTAGGTAAAGAAAAAGCATGAGCAACAGAATGCAGGAAGAAAGAGGGAAAGAAAATCCAAATACATCTTTCCTGAAAATGGATGTGTTTTTTCTAATAGTTTTTTTTTTTTTCCCAGATTAAATATTAGCATATTAGCTAATATTTTGAATGTTAGTTTATTAGCAGATTTTATAGAAAGAGCATCTGAGTCTTAAAATGATTTGCTCCTTTCCTTGTCTAGAATATAACAACTTTTATTTTTCTTTCTTCTGTTGTCTTCTCATTCTTCCTTTCTCCACTTTGCATTGCCTTGGCAAAATATACATGTCTCCAAGAAAAGGACTAAAATAACATTTCCCCCCTTCCACTGGGAGTGGAGATGTAAGAAAAAAATGTCTTATCAGGGTAAGTACCGAGTGAAAATAAGATTTTATCAGGGACTCGGCCTGACGAAGATAACACGTTATCAAGAGAGGAATTTGGCAAAGATAACACGTTATCAATATCAGAAGTAAAGCTTGGGGAAAATAATGTTTTAATACCTATTAGATTCTAAATAAGCCATCTGTGCTCTTGATGAATTGTTACTTTCTCCAGGCCCCATTCCCGTAAAGATGCTGATTTTTTGGCAACCCTCTCTTCTGTAGCAGTTGGGGAAGGGGGCAGAAAAGGAAGCTCTTTCTCCACAAAAGCTCTGCGTGCAGGTAAAGACTGCCAGTGTGACAGCTCGGAAGACTCAAAGGTTCAGACACACAGTGGGTACTGCAGGGAAAACACCCACAACAACCCTGTGCCAGTGCACTGCAGAGAAACCCATAACAGAAGGGGGTCTATACACCCTAGCCAGGCTCAGAGGTGCTGCCTGTGGTAATTTTGGCAGGAGACCTTCTCTACAGAGCCGATGACTGACCATCGCTTAGCAGTGACTTTGCTGTAAGCACATCACAATTAGCAGCGGTCACTTGGGGGCACAAAGAAATGATCCCTTTTAGATCAGTGTCAGACACTATCACCATTCAGCTAGAGATCACCATTCCCCCAGCTCAGGTGACCCAAAGGGACATGCAACACTTCTTAGCTCCTGCACTGCAAAGCATCCAACTCCTCAGTTTAAGCAATCAGTGGAGCTGGTCTGAGCCAGCCTGGCTGTCTCTGCCCTGAGGAATTCTCCTCTACCACCTCCACTACGGGGGCAGAGACAAGCTACTGTCTAGTGGGTGTCTGTGCCCTGAAGCTGAAACCTTCTGCAACTCAATTATCAATCTTTAGAGTTACAATCCAGATGAATTTAAATAAATTGTGGTACCTCCTGGAAAATGAGAAATCCAATTCATAGTAGGGTGGACTCCTAACTGCCTTAAAAGGCAGAATGTGGGTGAATGCCACTGGTTATTCATAGGAATGGGCAAGCAGGGAATAATTAGAAGGGTAGTTGTGGAGGGACTGTAGGAGTGTGATGTGAATAATAAAGCACACTTAGGAAAAGGCATATGAATGATATCTGCAGGGTAAGTATTTGTAGCCAGCTGAATTTCCCTGGTGTACAGTAGGAGTGGGAGGGAAGACAATGGGTTCTGTTAAGCTGAAGATTTCCCACGGAGGAGCTGCATCTCTTTTCTCATTAACCATTTGGCTATCTGATGCCCAGAGATTCCTCCGTGTTCAGGTGTGAGCTAGGTGTTGGGGTAACTTCTGAGGCCCTGGTACAGCGGAATGCATCACCAACAGCAGGCAGCCATTGCAGCTCCCCGAGGTGAAGCACGTGCCCGACTGCAGCCCTGCAGCCGTACACTATCCTGTCACTGTCCTTCATGCCAGGGGGATCCGAAAGACTGAAACTCAGTTCTGTGCTCTGCTCAGTAAAACACCGTGGAAGAGACAGGAAGAAAAAAAAGTCTAAAATTCAGCATTTTACAGTGGGTCTGCTTTTTTTCTAAGAGTACAGAAAGTACAAGACATATCTATAAGCTTAGAAGACATTATAAAAATACCTATAGGTTCCTACAATTGCCACAGTAACCACAAGCATGAGACAAGTATGCTCAATCAAAGCCTAGTAGTAGTTAATTCAGCTTCTGTTGCTGATGATTAGCCTCAGCTGCTCATCAATAGAGACTCCAGCTGATAATTATTAAGTTAAACTTGTGAGCAGCATTTGCATATGTAAAGCACGCTTCCCCTGCTGAAGCAACAATGGATGCTATAATGCATTTCCTGATTGTACAGCACTTGGATTTGGGGAACCTGGGCAAGAGAGTCTGCTTTGCATATCCCTCTTTACCCTCATCAGGCCAACCATTCAGAAGAAATGCACTTGCACATACTGACATCTATAAGCTGGAGCAAAAAACAGTCCTAACCCAGCATATTGGAAAAATGCAACCATTCATTTCAACCAGAATCTCTCTACCAAGAATAATATCAGTCAGGGTTCTGCGTATTCCTCAGAACATTTACCTAAGCTTCCTTACAACCTGCAGAATGGGGAACAACTGCTCTGTGACAAGACAGCCTGGTCACCTTAAAAGACATGCAGAATCTCCAGGGGATAGATTAACCCTATTAATTCCTAGTGACCTCCAGTGTGGGCCCCTCTTCCAAAGGAATACTGAATATCATCGGATGGTTGGTTCTCCCTTCAGCCTTTTCTCATCTCACTTCATTTCCCTAATGCAATTCTTGGTCATCAGTCATAGCCATGCCCTCCTGCTTCACTGCAGTATCAAGAATACAGATAAACACACACAACGTGCAGGCTGCAGACATTTTTGTGTGCAATTACCCGTGTTTTCATAATGACATGATAGGCAAAGCATGCCCAGATCTGCTTAATGCCAGAGGAGTTCATAGGCACATTTGCTTTAGGGAGCAGGAAACGTGGGAAAGAATTGGGAAGATCATGGAACCCATAACACAACCACTTGCCCCCGTGGAGCTACCACACCGCTTAACAAGTTGAAGAGTCCACCATAGGCTTAATATGAAAAGACCTGAATAGCTTTTTATAGGACAGCAGTGAAAAGTAAAGCAAAAGATGACTGAGTTTGGCTTTGACTGAACATGGGAGGTGGGTTGAGAAAGAAGGTTTAAGGGAATGCGGGTGGTCAGCCTTTCCTAGAGTCAGCATTTAGGCTTCTGAGTGACAGTTTAAAATTCAGCTATAGCAAAATTTCTGGGCACTGCTAGTAGTCACCTCGTACCACTGTTATGCACAATCTCAGAAGCTGATTTTCAACACATCTACAGAAATGCTGCAGCATTAGTTCAGGCTGGTTGGTGCTGCTGAAACCTGCTGGAAAGCTTGTTATATCCCTTAATCTCCCTTGGCACAGAGATGCCAGAAGAAAACCATGCACTGGTATTTTGACTGAGGCTGCTGGAAAAGGAGATTTTCTGAATACTGATTGAGCATCGAGGATTGTTCAAGGATAAATAAGTAAGTAAATACAAAATCCAAATTCTGCACCACACTATTTCTTCCTTAGTAGCAACCAGATCTCTAAGAACCTTTAAATCTTACAGAGCTTGAGCCAACAACAACAGATACGAGGACATATGTATAAAGGCAAGTAGTAAAGAACTGATTTTCCAAACAATGACTTCTTTCTACCTCTATCTGAAGACTACACATGCAGACAGAAATCTTACACGTTTATACTTCTAGTTTAAAATGATGTTATGAAATGACATCAGTGTTATTTCACCGGTGACACAGCAGTGCATAAGTTATTAATATCTTTCCCTACCGAGTCTCCTGTTTTCCCCACACGTTCTCAGCACTTTTTCTTTGCTGCACCTGTCATTTCAGCCACTTCAGTCCCGAAGAACACTGAGGGGAAAATGCAAATAACTGCACATTCAGAACACACGAAGGCTGAGCAGTGTTATGACATTTATCTTCACTTATGCAACAGATAAAAAAACTCCACGAGTTAGTTTCCCATCCTCCTCATGAAGGAAAATGTCATAACAGATCGTCATGTACTATATGGAGCAAAATTTCTACCACACTTTGCAGAGAAAAAAAGATCACAGCAGTGATGCAGATGGCAGATTACACGCCACGGCTATGACATCAGAAACAAAATGCACAGGATTTAAAAATAGTAGATATAAAAATAAGTCATAATATATTTTAAAATAGAAATCCAACCAACTGGAACAGCAGTTCACAAATGAGCTGAAGGCAGCCAGTTAGATTATTAAACAGTAATGAGTTGTCCATACAGTTCAACAGAATCCAAAATAGATTTTCACATTTTCCTCTTTCCCTGCATTTTCCAACAGAAAGCCACAGCTGGCCAATACATTGTGTTTGTTTGATAATACTTTTCTACTTAAAATCTCCAAACCCCATAATATGTATAAAAGGGAGTAGGGAAATCAAATCAAACAAATGAACTGGAAAATATAGTCTTACATCTCATGAAATCCCATGAAAATCAACAGTGGCATCTGAATTATCTTAAGTGTGGCCAGAAATCTACCCCAGGACTAAAATCTCTTTTTGGTTACCAGACTCCACTGCCACGTAATATGGAACTTCTCTTTTTGCATTAACTTACTTAACATTTACCTCTTAAAAAGTATTTAGCTTTAATATCTTCTAGATGCCTTTTCTTGTAAAGTTAATGTACAAAACTGGTTTTCTATCAGAGAGATAGAGATCTCATTTAAATCAGTGACCTAGATTTCCTATAAAACACGAGGAAATTACTTTGCTGTATGACATTCTTGTTTTGTTGCAGAAGTGAAGACTTTTCCCTTAAAAAAAACCCCATATCAGACATATAATCCTATTTCGAGTGAGTCAAAGGCTAATTTCAGGGACTCTGATGAAGATAAGTATAGGTCTAATTCTTCACGCTATCCTATATGCATGCAGCATGGTGGTGTTAGTCATCTTTATGTTGTACCATAAACGTCCACAGTGCTGCCCTGTGGTAGGTCAGAATGTGGGCTGTATCCCCCGTGTCCCATCACAAACCTGCCGTGCTTCCTGAGCAGGAAGCAGATGAAAGTTCTCATTTTTGAGCAGCCACAAATTTATTAAGGTTAAAATATTGTGAAGTAACAGCAAGGCTTAGATGTTCTGCCTACCAACATTTTGTCTTTTAACAGATGAGGTAGATAGAAACATAGCAATGTCTGGGCTGGATGGGACTTCAGAGGTCATCCAGTCCAACCTCCTACTGAGAGCAGGGACAGCCTCAACTAGAGAAGGTTGCTCAGAGCTTCATCAAGCCCCACCTTGAATGTCTCCAGGGATGGGGGCTCAACCACCTCCCTGGGCAAGCTGTCCCAGTGCTCCACCACTCTCATGATAAACAACTTCCTCCTTAAAGACTAAACCACATTTCTGCTCCAGTATCCTAAAGAACATGCCTAGTATTGTGTAAGACAACATTGAGGATAAGCCCCACCAACAGGCTTAATTTTCAAGTTGCTTTACCAGAGTCAGGGTAGTAGTGCTCAATATTCAGGGGATCTGCATCTATTTCTTTATTTTTTCTCAAGTAAACCTCTTGTTTTCCAAGTTCTGATGATCTCAAGGCATTTCTGTTTAAATAGTATATAGTGTGGGAGACAACTTTAGTAAGTACAAGTGCAGCACTACAGTGGGACATTTTTAATGATGCTTTTTTTTGTTAGGTAGCCTGTGATGAGGGCTGATGGCCTTAGGCTCTCCACAGTGATGTATGCTATGAACTAACTGGTGTCTGTGACAAGCTTGTGTTGGAGAAAAGGGAAGATGAAGGTGGAGGCATGTGCAAAAATTCTTGTATTCTGTTCAGGAGTAAATGGGCTGTGCGTAGTGGTCAGTTACAGTCTTGCAGTTGCCCTTCCTTGCTGTTTCTTCCATTAAAATATCTATCCATCTTCCTTTGTCATTACAGAAATGTTAATTTATATCATTTGAAATACCTTTTGGTATCTTAAAGTCTAAGCGGAATAGATGGAGACTTGACCAAAACTGTTTCATATTAAAAAACCCCAAATCAACACATCTTCTGCCTAAGGACAACTAGACACAGAAAAAAAAGCCACAATAGGTCAGCTACATAAAAAATGCTGCAATTGTAAAATTCCTTTAATGGTCAAGCTAAATAATAAACAAGAGAAATAAAATAAAATTAAAAAGTAGCTTCCCTTCCTATTTATTCCTTCCTATTTATTCCTGTCTTGTTTTAGGAAAATGGAAGAATCATTATTATTTAGTTATTCTGTAGTATTTTTAACTAGACACAGGAATTAGCTCTTAAGAGTTACAATAGCTAAGGCTGAGGAGCAAATGCTAGGAGGACATGGCTTACTTCACCCTCCTTCTCCTCTGAGTAAGGGCTGCTGCAATGCATACCCTTTACAGCCAATAAGCAAACACGGCCTCCTTCCCTTCTGAATTATGACCATAAAGAAAGGCAGACCACTGAATAAGGATAATTTATTGTGGCATTACTATTTTAAATTTACTTTTTAAATCATGGCTTCTTCTGGTCTTAACTGTCATTAAAATTGTACAGATACCAATTTATACCAGCTCTGACTTCATGTGCTCCGCTGAAGAAAGCCCTACATTTCTATCTGTCTCTAACATGAATTTTGTCCCTTGTGGTAAAATTCCACTCAGTAGGACATTTGAATGTGATTTCTTATGTTTTGAGAGACAGTCTTCCCTCTTCTGAGAGCTGGGAACTTCTCTAGGTAATGTATTTAAAATTCATACTAGCACCTTCCATGGAAACAATTTAGTTTCTTATTTGATGAGCACAATATATTCATTGTAAACTCTCTCAGACAATGCTTTTCTTTTCCTGAATAATCAACAGGGGAAAGTAAAGTTCCAGCCTTGCTTAAAGACCACAGACTCTACTATTACGTGACAGTCATTAAATCTTGTTCCAGCTGAGAACATTAAGGAGAGCACAATCATAAGAGTGAGTGAAGAATTTGCTGCCTGTGTTCAGTGTTTCCAGTTCTTCAAATTCTAGTTAAAGTCTTGTAATATTTTAGATTTATTGGCAAGTCAAATCTTGGGAGTTAGATGAGAAAATATCAGTGTGTGTTTGTTTCCTTTGCTGTAAAACCTCTGCAGAGAAAGCTGAAAAAACCCATGACCTATTATAATGAAGAAAAATCAGGAGACGGCGCTCTCCAAGAAATTAGTTTTAGATACAGTGAATTATGACATTAGAACACTCTGAACTAGCAATGCCACATTTTTCTGATGACTGTTCCAACGACTTGCACTTTACCACCATGGCTACGTCCTGTACCAGCACACACATCAGCTATGGTGGGCAAACGAAGGGCCAGCACCGGCAACAAGCTTGTGAAGCTATGGTGCAGCCACCAGTTCAGCCCGAAGAATGCTGACTGAGACAATCATCGGTATTGCTGGGCATTTAAAGGAGCACTAAATATCCCGTAGCAATCTTCAGGAGAACTTTCAAGAAAACAGCACTATTCCAGAGAAATACATATACAAAATTAACGAGTATTTATCATCAATCTTTTGAATTACTGCTTTTAAGTTTATTTTTCTTGGAATGAACCTTGAGAGGGCTCTGCAGGCAAAATTCTGTACTGAAAACCATGTTAGCTTCACTGCCATCTCCCCCAATACACATAACAGGGTTTTCTCCTTCCCCACATACAAATGGTGTCCAAACTCCAGGAGAAAGTGGCCAGATAAAAGTAAAGTGATAGCAGTTCCACTCTGTCACACTACAGCACTTACACAGCACAAGTCTAACTCTGCCAAGAATATAAACCTCCAAATCTGTTAGATATCAATTACTATGTATTTAATTTCAAAGCTGTGCCTTTTCCCTTTTTGATTTTTTCCCCCTTTTTATGCTTCTCTTGTTCAAGCATTTTGGAACTCGTTTTTAATCGGGTCCTGATGATCCTTAATGCCTTAATTTCAGAGCCCAGCATTCCCCAATTCCCTTCTTCATTTTGAAATTTCTGCAAATGCTGTATTCATCCTCTGTGTGGCTGTGCAGACTGTAATCCCTCATAATAGGCTGATGCTGATCCTGCTCTATGGATTAACCAGTGTAAAATGCTTATGTAATGAATTTTCATTAAGTCATGCCTTCCAAACTCAGCCCCGAGCAGCCCAGGTATATCTAATCTAACCAACTGGTTTTTATCAGCTGCACACAAGAGATGTGAAAACAAGCCTCATTTCAAGCCTCCATCACATAGCTACAACCGTGCTATTATTTATTTTATCTTACAGACGAGGTGAGGATTGCTAAAGTACACTCTGTAGTTATACATCGCTGAATTTCGTATGGAGCAGGGTTCTCTGAAAATTGGGAAATGACAGTATTTTCATGCCTGGTTTTGATAATTTTTCTTAAAAAGTGAGAGGGAAAAATAATATAGCTGAACTTCAAGTGTAATTCTGCTGCTTTCTTCTTGTGAAATCTACAGTCCCGTGCCAGATGGTGTCTGAGTTATCAAAGTTATTACCCTAAACTCAATTAGGGAAGAATGAAAGTAATTAAGTAAGGGATGAAGTGACAGAAGTACTAAAGATATAAAGCATCCAATATAGTTGAGGATCCTATAAATTAGACAGAACTTCATCTATAAATCCAGCCTAAAACATAACAGCTTGAGCCTTCACTTTCAAACATTCTTAGGACATTGTGCAGGATTCAGGACGTGCTCAAGTGGGCACAACTCCCAGTGCAACAGTGGGCTACAGAAGGTGAGAGTCACTTTTGCATTCTGGAGGGGCTATTACCAGCAGTCACCAAATACATTTCGAGACAGCTATTGTTCCAATGTTCCCCGTGTGCTGCGGGAAGGTTTATGTTGCACGACCTTAGGAATGCTTGTTTCCTTTCTTAATCCTGGCTGCTTTGTGCCCACCACAAACCAATCACAGTAAACACTTTTTACCATAAAATCTATAGGCACCACAGAGGTACCACTAACACTCAGTTCATTCTACATATCTTTTTCTTTCTCTATTTTCTTTTCCTTCGGTGAAGTAAATCTAAACAAGTTGGTACTGAGTTAAGAGGAGTGACTGAACTACAGCTACAGGTTTTAAGTGCAGTGGTGAAGCAGCCCAAAATTATTTTTTAATGTACTAATGCCGGTTCACTTATAGAAGAAATGTGTAAGAAAACTGAGTGAAAACAAATCTCTTACTTATAAAAACTAATTTCTGCATAGCTTCTATTAACAAGAATCATGCATTTATGGATAAAACTAATCAGGACACTTTGTTAGTGATCTGCAGGCTTTAACAGACACATATACACACACCCAACTTCTCAAGGTATGCACTGGAGGAGAATGATGGTAAGGAAAATATCAGTGTTCTGGAATGCTCAGAACTGCTGCAGCATGGCTGAAAGAAGAAACACCTACTGCTTTGGAGAACAAGGATGTAGCTTATGCTGCTGCAAATTAAATCCTAAGAAGGCATGCATCTCTTGTTCCCACACTGGGGGTAGGAGTGCTGGGAGGGAAAAGCCTTTGGGAACATGAGCTGATTATCCCATCCCATTCCGTGTGGAAAGAATACAAGGTTTTTAAGCACAAGCACTGAAGAGTTAGGCAACCCCACTACTTCTGCCTTTGTCCGTTTCACATGTGTACAGGACAAGACAAAGCAAAAAGCACTCCTGCACGGAAAGGCAGCTGAGATGCTAGCGCTGAGAACGGTTCCAGTCTGCAGAGCTGATGGGCTGACAAGCTGCAGTACCACGACACACATGCTTCAGGAACTCCCAAGGTCCTTACCCCACTGGCATTAAGAATGGGCTATTTTAATGCACACCACCTAAATCTTGTCTTTAGTACAGCCACTTGAAGGCTACAAAAAAAACCGCAAGAAGGCAGCAGTGAGAATGAGTAGCTGCTTAGGAGAAAGACCAGAAGCACAGGCAGGGAGTGTGAGCTTCTTAAAGCAGCTGGGCCAGGGTTTCAGGGAAATCCACCTTCAATTACACCCTTTCAACAACAAGTGGCACACAGTTTTCCTGAGCAGGGCTGCTCTCAAAGGCTCTACCAGGACCAAAAGCAGATATATTCAAACGACTCAAGTTTCTGCAGCGCAAGAGAGGGCAGAGTTGGAGCATGGCCACAGCAGTACCACTACTCAGAAGCCTTAGAAAATATGATCCACGAGACAAGTGAAGCTAATTTATACCACTGGGAACCACAAATCGTTGCTGACAACAGCAGCTTTTCAGTTGTATTCTGAACCATGAGGCTTGAATTGTATTCTGAAGCGCATGGGCTTTGAGTCATTACTCAAGATCTTCTAGAGAATCAACTGAGGTGAGCTGGTGATAAACCAGGAGCCAAAAAGAACTCCCATAGATTCTTGTGGACGGGGAAGTTCAACATGAAAAGATGATGCCAAGGGTGACAGAGTTCTTCTTGCCTAGGGAATATATTTTTCCCACGCTTTTGAGCGCTGCTGCCTCACCTCAGGGCACTTGCAGAGTCTCTTTCTCTGGAGCTATTTCAAACCAGACAGAGCACAGTACTCTGCAACCTGCTCTAGATGAACCTGCTTTAGCAGTTGGGTTGGACTCAATCTCCAGAGGTCCCTTCCAACCCCTGCCATTCTGTCGTTCTGAGACTAAAACTTGCAGGGAACTTTTAAGGCTTATACAGTCAGTGATCTCCAAAATGGATCATGACAAAAATCTACTGGAGACTTGTGTATCTCTGGGGAAATGATTCACTACAGTCACATAGGAGATGTTAGGTGTGTATGGGACTGGCACATGCATGTTATATGCCTGTCTATTAAAGGCTTCTACAGAAAAAATATGACCCATCTGCAATTATTATTAGTTTAGCTGAAACAATACTGAAAACACAATAATCATGAGATATCTTCATGACCAAGGCACGTCAGGACAGGTGAGGCAATGGCACTTTCAAGTGTTGTATGAATGTTCTCATCCTGTGCCACATGGGTAGCACAGAGGGCAGACTGCAAACTGTTCCCTTCTTGACCAGTCCTCCAATATCAATTAAAGCTACCAATAAATCACAGCAAGTGTATCTTGCTGACTGAATTTCCCTGCATGGGGAATTCTGAACCTAGGGCATGGTACAATGATGGGTTTACGTATGTCTTCAGGAAAAAGAGCTTAAACTACCAGGGCAAGGGAGTATGCAGGGAGCAGCGAAGCGTTGCTCCAAGAAAGCCGTAAATCAGTAACTTGAGGTCACATTTCTTATATTCGTTCATAAAATGAAAATAGCAAGAGAGGCACAAAGCCAATTTAGAACAGAGAATGCATGAACCAGACAGAAAAAGCATAATGAAACCCAGCAATGGGGCTGTTAAGGTGAAGATGTCAAAAGTATCTATTGAGTTTAAGGTGAGCATAACTGATTTCATCCTTGAATTTTGCTAAGGCAAAATATATCTGGTAGACTTTTAGTTAATTTGTTGAAGAGAAAGAAATCACTCTTCAGATTAATCAATTTTAGGGAAATGTAAAGAGCACTTCTATTGCCCTACTGAATCCAGCTACCCTGGTTTCAAGGGGTGATGGAATCACAGAGAACTAGCGTACCTTGAGTTTCTGTAATGTTGACTTACTCAGAGGTATGAGAAATAAATCCAAACTAATGGATATATCTATACAACAGCAATTCTCCATAAGCAGCAATGTATCCACCAGAACTTTATTTGAAAGAAAAAGAAAATTACTGCCTTCAGTAAAAGCAGCAGTGGCAATTCCCTTTATGAATCAGATGAAGGTGGATCCTACCACTCATCTAGCAGGGCAGAATTGTTGAGACAGCTGACTGAGAACTCTTTCACAGGAGAGCTTGCCTGCCAAACCTATTTTTTTTATATCTTAACTTGAAATTATTTTATTCCCCGACTGTCAAGAAAGGTCTAGCAATCAAACACTTCTTAATTTTACTTTTTTCCTTTTTCTCATTCCATAGCCTGGGCGATGGCAGCATAATGAGAACAGAAGAGCACCCATGATAATTATTTCATTTAGGTGATGAAGAGTATTATTTCATCAAAAGCCCCACCTATATCAATACTTTCCAATTCAATTCTGTTCTGTAAATTTTTTTTATGTCTTTCTAACATTTTGACAATAATAAGGTCTTAAAGATCACTTAGATGATTTAGAAGCTCATTCCATTAAAAGAAATAGTCACCAAGGAGACTGGGAAGCTTGAGGGGAACAGATTTTCAAAGAAAATCAGGTGTCTGTAACACAGGTAGATGAACCTTTAGGCATCTTTCCTTACTCAAATTCTTTAAATTACTTCAAAAAGAAAGTCCTAACTGACTAGCTTTGCTCTTGAAGATGAGACTTAATACCTCTTGTGAAAATGCTATCCCTAAATTAATTACAAATCCATTCTGACAGCCAGGTACTTGCTAATGCTCTGTGAGCAGACAAGCCTCAGGAAGTGCAATGGGTGTTTAAAGAAGAAAACCCACAAATCCAGATCATGCTCTGTACATCAATGGCTGCTACTAAAGGGTTTGACCACGTCCAGTTCTAATTTCTACGCTGTACCGCAACAATTTGGCTTTGAAGATGTTAACTTCTGCTTTACGTTTATTATATTGATAATGAAAATGCTGCCAAAATGGAAACTTGAACTCTCTTTGCTATTTTAATAAATGAGAGGGGGTTATGCCTTGTCCTACATAGTGATGATTGACTTTGTGCAAGTAACAGAACAAAGCATTTCAGTCAGCTCTTGAGTATGAGTTTTGATAAATGTAGCCTAGTTTTAGGCTGCTCACTTCACTGCAGTGATTCTGAGGCCATCCATGCTCAGAAACTTCAGAATCAGAACAGAACTTCTTGTGCTAATGATTCAAAGCCACCATGCTGTATTTAAGCCAAATTTGAGAGAAGAATACCAAGCAGCCTCACAAAACTGTACACATCAGACATCTATATGTGGCTGTGCAATGTGGATATGGAATACTAACAAGATTTCTGCAAGAACAGCTCATTAATTTCTTCTTAAGTAAGAGTATATTAATTAAAATGAAAATATTCACCATTTGCTTCAACAGCTCCAAATACACAGGAGGTCCCAAGAGTACCTTTTATCCAGCAGAGATCAGGAAAATAAAAATAAAATTTAATAATAATAATGGTAAAACCAAACCAACCAACAAAAAAGCAAAACCCCAAAGAAACAACAGAAAACCCACAACCAGCAGCCAACAAACCACAGCCAAAGAAAAATACAAACCAGACCAAAACCAAACTAAAACATCAAACCAACAATCTCTACTAATTTTATCTTCTTGTATTAAAAGCCCCCTTAGTTTGGTAACAAACTAAGAATCAAACTGTTGTTGAGAGGTTTTTTTCAGGCTTTCAGGCAGTACCAAAGCTTCAGAGGAGACTTCTTGAGCCATGAAATGGGGTCTGAAAATGTTTAATCCTTGACTGAACTGTTATCCTTGTGGAAGAGCTCTAAGTATATACAATTACACCAGAAAAAGCTCATGTTCCCCAGCAGTACATTTCATTGGTGGAAGGAATCATGTCAACACTGAAGGTTTTTTAGTTGCCTCCATGCTACAAATGCTTTACCAGTATGCATAACATCACCAGTATACAAAGGATTGTGAAGTAGTGAAGAGCTCTTAGAAAAGACACTGGTTGGGCCACTGAGGTGCTTTGAATTTCCTTTATCACTGTCCTTCCTTTGCAGCTCTATAAGCAGCAATTTTTAACTGTCAGCAATTTAACATGCATATATATATATAAAATCTGGAGTGGGATTTCTGCAATGGCATCCATTAGTTAGATGAAAAAACAGCCTATGCTCACCTTTCTGAATCTCTTGGATACTTCTGAGCCTGTCCTGTTGGCCTAATTCCCCAGCTCCTCAACCACTTAGCTACAATTGAAAAACAGATTATTCCTAGTCAAAATAAACTGCCTCCAAAACTCTCAAAATGGGATGGCCAAGATTAAGCTTTTAAGTTAATATTTAAGTTCCAACATGAATAATAATTTTTAAAAAGTCAAAACTGTTTGGCTAGTTTGGCTTGCTAAACATTTCAAAATGTAGCAAATTTACTTTTGGTTTTAACAGCATTTAGTCCAAGCACTTACAATAATTATTAGATACCCCAAATCATGCATTTGCTTTGTTCTTCAAATTACAAATTTTGAAAATTATTTTTTGAGTTTTTAGAAAAAAAATTTCCAAGGTTTCCTTTGGAAATGTGAGCACTACAATTTTTTTTACTTCAGTTCAAACCAGATCAGCCAAGAATCCTATTAATCTGTGAAGGGTTTGGTTTGGGTTTTTTTGTAAAGCAAATATCATTAAGAAACAGATGCACACTGATTGTCTGTCTGGCTTCAGGCAGTTGCATGAATGATAGGGGGGAAGATCTTACTTGCCAGAAAAATAGCCTGGCTTCCTGGCATTTCTTGCTATTACTTAACTGAACATATTTTATGAGCAAAACTATGCACTGTATAGAGATACTAAATTCTTAATGCTACTCTGAGACTTACAACAGTATAAACTGGGCATCTTCTACACTATCTTTCTTTTATTGCTTTTTTCTCAAGAAGTTCCACGAAGACCAGCAGTGCAAACTCACATGAGAATTCTGGGTACCATGTAGAAGAAATGCTGGAAGAGGGATGACATTAAGCACATGCTATTTTGCAGGGAAAAAAAAAATATTCAAAGTTATCACAGATGTCCTATAGTTTTGCTCAAATATTGCAAGGTAATATTGTTTTGATGATGGGGTCAGCTGCCAAAGGAAAGATTTGGACTAGCAACTGGAAAAAAAACATATACATCAAAAGTGCAGGTCCAAAATTTTGTCAGTTGCAATCTACTTTAAAAAGTTCTCTTAGCAGCTGTAGTAAATACTGAAAATTTTCCTTTGCTATCACTGAAAAACCCAAACTTTTCTCACTTTTGCATGGTCATGGTGGCTGTCTGTGGAGGGGGAGATATATAATATTTGATTCTCAGCTGTTAATTGTGAAATTTACTACTTATAAAATCAGAGTACAAGGAGTCTCATTTTCTTGTAATGAATCAGCTAGAAGAACAATGCTGCATCTTTTTAGTTTAAATGAATTTCATGGCACAATTGGACAAAGCCATCTGCTGCCAATTGTCTTGGCAACTAATAGCACTGCTGCTGGCAGCTGCCAGTGAAGAGCACATTGCCATACAGCTGTTACGGCTCCTATAAAACAGCTCCTCTCCATCCCTTCTTTCCTCCCACACCCCTGCAGCCTGATCAGGGCTCAAGTACCACTGGTGAATCAGAGGAGGAAGGGAGAGGCCACACAGAGGCAGGAGACCTCATCTAGAATTCTGGCTATAGTGGTGAGCTTGCAGCATCTCTCTCCCACCTCGGTCCATTCCCCCTGGCTGCTGGGAAGGCAGAGGGTAACTGCACTACTATGCCCAGTAGGCACAATACCTGTCATTTGTTGGTGTGCTAGGAAGGTTACTGTCAGTCAGAGGCTATTTCAGACTGGCACCTATAGTCTGCTGAATGTAGGCAGTGCATTGTCCTCCTTCCAGGAAGACATGGGACGCTGGAGCCAGGCTGCCCAGACAGAAGCTGGTCTGAGCTGTTCATCAACAGAGGCATTGCAGTTTAGACAGCTAGGCAAACAACGTGAATCAGTTCATGTTTTCAGTGAGGATTTTGATCTGTACCTTTTGAAGCATGCTGAGAAGACCTTTGAAAGTTTCTTCAGGAACAAATCCATGAAATTTTAATTTGTGGTGCAGTCGAGAGTGGGAAGATAAATACCCAGTCCATGTGTCAACCGCTGTCAATCTTTAGGAGAACCAGATTATAATGAACTGTTCATAACAGGAAACAGTGGAGAGGTACCAAGACATTATAAGCACTGACATGAAACTCACATCACGATTTTATAATTACTTGGTGATGTTCTCCAGTCTCTCACAACTGCCACAATGGAGTCATGCAGGATCTCAGGTTCTAATTCAGTGCAAAAACACACTTAACCCTGCTAATGGTAGAGAAAGTCTGGGAAGTTGTTCCTAAAATGTTTTAAGACTAAATGAGTAAATAAACCTTCAGTCTCACCACCCATCAACAGTTTCTGAAAGAAGTCATAAGCCACTGATACCAATGGTAAAAATTCCAATATTCTTTTGGTCTTTGTTAAATTACAAAAATAGATATGAAAAAAAAAAACAACAAATCAAGCAAACAAAGAAAACCCAAACAAACAAAGAAAACCCAAACAAACAAAGAAAACCCAAACAAACAAAGAAAACCCAAACAAACAAAGAAAACCCAAACAAACAAAGAAAACCCAAACAAACAAAGAAAACCCAAACAAACAAAGAAAAGCAAAACACCAAGCAACCAACCAAACCCACACACACCAAAAATAACCAAACCAACCAACCAAAAACAAAACCCACAACAAAACCCCCCCACAAGTACAACATGCAGTCACAACTGCTTCTTAAATCACTGCATGTAGTAAACACAGGCAAAAAGGCCAAACTGAATTCCCTGTATTTTGCCACTTTTCCTCAAACCATACATGTTTTAAAGAGGAGAAGTAATTTTTTACTGGTTAGGTTGATTTGATGGATTAGAAGAAAATGAAACACAACTCAGTCTATTTATGAACTGGCACACTAAACATGTCAGAAATGAACACAACCATACGTAGACCTGACACTTAACAGAGAATAAATCAATCAAGTGGACACAGATTATTTTCTGATACACACCCTCTGAGCTATGAAGGGATGAATGGCGAGTTAAGGAGAGAGCAAAATCCACAACATTTATTACAAACTACTGTTACTGGAGCTAACGACCACTTTGCACATGTAATACTAGGGACATCAGCACTACATGGTCTGCAGTCCATAAGGACTCTTAGATGACATTAAAGTGAATTAACTCAATCTCCTTTGCTGCTCAAGGTGGGGATCTCCAGAAACTACAGTCAGACTGGTAAACCAACAAGAATTATAACCCACCTCCCTGGAGACAGAAGATGTGCTTTGAGAAGCAGGGGCAGAAGGAAGGAGGAAAGGCTACTGTCTTTCAAGAAAAAGACTACAGTGCCTTTCAAAGTCACTGGGAAGACTGCACATATCCTTGCACCTTGCAGCACAGACACAGCTTGATGGTGACCGCAGAGACAGTCTTTAATCCCATGGGATCTCCCCCCCTTCCAGTGACACGCAAGGTGACTTGTACAGTTATCTTCCTGTAATACAGCATCCTTTCCCTCACCATGCCACAGGGCAATGGCTTCAGCTCTTTGCCTCACAGTTTCACGAAAGGGTGACTATCAGAACTACTTAAATCAGTTATCCTGGGAGCACACACTGCTCAGGACACGGTTACCTAGTTCCAGACAAAATACCAGCACTGCAACTTGTGCGTGCCTCGGAATTTCAAAAATCTTCAGTATTAGGCCATTTTGCTCCACTGAGGGTCAATGGGGCTCTGTCAGGTCCAAAGTCAGGTGATTCTGGAAACACACCACCTTCCCCTTGGTATAACGTGTCCACGTTCACTTCTTGCTTTACTTTCTTTGATGCCAGTAGCTGAGCCCAGTAAAAACTTAAATGCATGTTAACCACACGAGGAAGACGTTACAGCAGGCAGCAGGGTTACTTAGGTGCTTCAATTGACATAAGCAGTTCAGTTTATGCAGAATCAGGGCCTTGTATTTTAGAAAGGGAGATAATTCACTCCATACCTTACACATTCAGTGGGAAAACTGCTGTGAGTGAATTCTTGTGGTTCTGAATTCAAAGTCCAGAAATTCAAAGTCATACGTGGCTCCCACAGCATCAGTTACTCTCCCCACTGGCAACACGTGTAGTGTTTTGCATTGCTGTTTATCCTCAGAAATTTATGCCCTAAAGTGTATGTAAAACAATAGCAACTTGTGTTTCCCACAGCTGCTCCAACTCTAGTTGGAGTTCTAGTTCTTGGCTTCTGTGCAGTTAAATTAACAGTCGACAATACACCAAAGCCTCTTCTTGCACTGAAATTCAATTGTAGATTTTTTTTTTTACAGTAGATAACACAAATACTCATATTGATCTCCTGCTGAAATAGCTCTTCTTCTCAGTACACTCTGAAATACCAGTGGCAGGTCATTTACTGCTGCTCCTGCATCACATTTGATTTTCATGCCTAACGTTCTCTCAAAACTGTGTCTTTTTTTCCAATGTCACGGTCACTTGCCCTTGCAAAAGGTCGCATTCATAGCACGTGTGAAGTTTTCCAGTTAAGCCTTTGTGAAATCACCCATTCAACAAAAAGTAACATCAGAACAAGGCAGTTAACAAATAGGTTTACCCTCTATCCTACGTCAAGCTGCACAGCATTTTAGTCAGCTTCTTTGTACCTGTCCCCTCCTTACCATGACATAAATAAAGCAGTGAAGAAAGTACTTTCTGTTAGGATTAAACAGTGTTTGAATAATATTTGCAAGGTAAATTATCTTCTGGAAAATAAGCAATTTTCTAAACCAAACCCAACCAAACCCAACAGATATATATATACATCTTGCATAGCATCTGCAGCAGAACTGGACAATTTCACCCTGAACGGTCAGCCTTGGACAAACTGGAAGCCTCGTAAAAAGGACAGGAAGAATGGAAATATTTTCACCATATTTAGTCTTGATACTTCAGTATTTTCCTCTGTGTATTTATCCAATATACATACATGAAGAATATGGAACCAGGTTCTGTTCTAGCAATCCTTACTAAACAAGGACCTTGGTATAAAGAATTAGAAGAGCTGCAGAGTGACCCACGTGCTACATTTAGCTGTTGCCATTATCTTGTGGCACCAAAACAGACAGGTTTTGTTTCAAAAATCTACTCAATCATACAAACCTTAACGCTTTTGTTATTATTTGCTGCAGCCAAAGAAATGAAAGAAGCAATATAAATGTTAATGAGAAGATGTCTGTCTTACTTTATTTAAAAGCTGGACTAATCCCATAATCCTAACAAACAAAAATAGTAGCCTCTCCACAATTACAACATAACAATGTCCAGATGGTGGCTGTCTGTGGGGAACAAGAAGAACACGGGGCTTTACAAGCTAAATTCCAGTGAAAAAATCCAAGTCCCAAGGAAAACTGACAGATTTGTTGAAAGACTGATTTGACTGCAGTAAGTAGCATCTATTGCTTATAAATGTGTTCCATTTCATTTTTTAAGAGGAATTCTCACAACACAGTAAGCAGAGGAGTCAGGTGTACAGACTTAATACTGTGGAAGGAAGAACAGTTGTGTATAACATAGCTTGAAGATTTTTTTTCAGTCTTCCTTTCGAGATTTCCATGGTTTATTTATTTTAGGAGCTATAAAAATTATAAATCAGCCATTGAGTTCTCAACGATAGCTGCAAGATTTAACAGTATGCATTACCAAAACAGACATATGGAAAGCTAGAGAGACAAAGAAGTGATTATTAGAAAGAGTTCATAATTTTCTCACTTCTGAAGCCTCATTGTGATACGGAGTTGGAAGAGCCATTTTAGTCATACTAAAGTAGGATTACCGTGCAAAGATAGAGACCCATTCTGCACTCCGTAAGGCAGTAAACCTTCGTGCAAACTCAGCCCATGACGGTCTAATGCAGCCTTAAAACAGGGCTTTGGCATCATTTCAAAGGGGGGCTTGAAGACAGATGACTCAAGAATATTTCCTCAGGTAAAGCTTATGAAACAGCTGAACAAAATGAAGGGAGCTAATATGCTGATGGGAAAAAAGGAGAAATACGTCTCCCCTCCACACATCAAAGTCTTGAAAAGCACTGCATGCTTGGAAAACTAAATGTATTTGAAGTCAAACTGAATGTGACCTTTTACCTTATTTAGAAATTTTAGAAATTCTGTCGTTTTCAAACCCAGTAAGAACTGTGATTGTCTGTAATGTAAATAGTTGCACCGCAGACAATTTTAAGACCTGACTTTTGTTAGCAGAAACATGAACCAAGATCTCTTCCATCCAGTGGTCCATCCTAAATAACCAGTGGAAGACCGTGTGCTCAAGAATTAGGAACAGAATTTACCCAGGGAACAGCCAAGAACAATACATAATAGCAATCAGAAAGGGTAGGGTGTTAATTTTAAATTGACTTAAGTATTTATTCTGTGCCAGTACTCAAGAAGGGGAAACAAAATCATCACGACAACTCTTGTGCCTGTTACACCGATGCCAAATGCACTAAGTGCACTTAAAGTAATGAAAAAGTTAATCCAGAAATCAGCAGACAGAAAATTAATTGATAGGAATATAAGATATACAGCTTTTTTCTTTTTTACCTTTTTTTTTCTTTTAACTATTGATCTGCTCTGATCAGACTGATTTTATCTCTTGAACAAATTTAAAGTTGGCAAATAAAGATTATGCACAGTTGTAATACATTAAAACACCTGCAAGGTGTCTAATCTAGAAACTAATTTTCACGTTGAAAAGATACAATACCAGGATATTCTCTTTTATGAACTAAAAACTGACTAGCTAAACAGATGGCAAATAAAAGGTGACAATTACCAAATACCTGCTGGCACCTCAAAGGAATCTCTGCTGGCTCCTACTTCCCATTTCACTGATGCTTTGAAAATAAAAAGAGAACCTTACACATGACACAAAGTTAATAGTGTAAATTACGCTTAAGGCAGGGCAATCTTGTCCCACTCAAAATGCAGTTCAGAATGGCCGGCTGCAAAGCTATACTTCTGAGAACAAACAATGCAGACCACATCTATAAGAGAGAATAAATAACACATCTCAGAAAACAAGGACCATAGAAGGGACTTAGAAGTCAGAATAGATAAGCGAGAAATTCAAAATGAGCTTCAAGAGCTGAAGCTATGGAAGAAAGAAAGGTGGAAGTAATGAGGTCTTTGGAAGTATAATTAGGGGAGTAGAGAGTAGGGAGAGATAAAAACATGGAGTAAAAAACATGGAGTACCTCTGTATGAAGCACTGACAAGAATGATACTTCATACTGCTATGGCTTCTCACGTGCATTTTTAAAAGCAGGCTGAAAATCTGGAGAGGATTCAGAAGAGAGCCAGAAAATGAGTTGAAGGCTGGAGATAATGTCCCACAATTGAAAAAACCTCAACCCTTTTAGCTTTTAAAAAAGACAATTTAGAAGTGAGTTGATTAAACTGCATAAGCTCCCTCACGAGGAGAAAATAGCAGGTACTGAAGAGCTCTTTAATCTAGTGGAGAATGATACAGCAGGAACCACTGACTGGAAGCTGTAGTTGGACAAGAAATGGGGTACATACTTTTGTCACTGAACATTATCTATCATTGCAAAAGCTTCCCATGGGGAGTGATAATTTTACATGCTTTGAATCATTACTACATTTCTGAAAGACAGGCTCTAGCCTCTCAGAAGTAACACTGCAGCAAAACCTAAGTAGCCTGTCTCACTACAAAAAACTTAGGGTAAAATACAATGTTGTGATGCAGAGACCAGCTCAGACAACTGGGAGGTCTTTAACGGCTTTGAACTCAGTGAACATGGGACTTTCCATCGAGGTTTATACTTGGTCCTGAGAAGTGTACACTGACAAACCTCACTGAAGTTTTTGATGCTGTCAGAATCAGAACCTACACGACCTACTCCACCACTGCATACAAAGTCTAACCAAACACAGTCCCTCCTGTCTATCCCCAAGTGTCCATCTTGCCACACTTTATTGGAAAACAACCTATGGAGAAAGGAAGCTGGTATTTCACAAACTTTTTGCTAAGTAAACAAGCTGGCAATTGGTACAAACATCTGTGGCCAAGTACCATGGAGCATACAGAGCTGCCAGATGTCAGCATGACCGCTGGTAACTACAGACAGCAGTGCAAACTGGGGTGCATAACTGCAGAATTTTCTGAGAGATGACATTTCCTGGACCTTTCATCTGAAACATAGTGATTCCCAAGTCTATTTTGGAGTTAGACAGAAAGAGATGCTGCACTTGGCATTCCCATGATGTAGGCAGGAAGGATAGTCAACAGAAAAACAAAGATGTACATGTGAGATGTCTTAATTCTTAAAAAAACCCTCCTCAAGACTGCATGACATCATTTAGATGACAAGTCCACGTACCTGCCCTACGAGTACTGCTTAGATTATTCATTCTCCTTCAATGGGAATCCATAGGAGAACTGTTACCCAAAAAGTCTTGGTTTTCTCGTTCCACAGAATGCTAAAGCAAAGCTTGAAATTGTTATCTAGTTATACATTCTGAACTAATAATTCATAACCCAAATGGCAACTGATGAGGGCTTTTATTTTTAGGAGAACAGATGCAGAGTTGCTTTAGAAACAAAACTAAAAATTCAATGTCATGCTTTCTGTGCTCCGGCGCTCATGGTGTTCGGATATATGGGGTTGGCCATACTCTAAATGATATTTTTTTTGTAGCTGAAGAGACAAATTAAATGATATTAAACCTTTAAAAGTAGAGAGTGTTCAAATTATTTAAAAGTTTGAGGAATTATGTAAATTCTTTTATCTTCCTACCTCTTTTTGTGGTTTTACTATTAGATTTTTCTCCTCTTACAGACTAAGAGAGGGGTTTTCTGTCCACACATAGATATAATCTTTATTTATTTTTCTGATATTGAAAATGGGTATGTAATGAAGCTCTCCAATAAGTGAGTTTAATTCATTCATGACAACTATTTATCACCTTGTCTTGCATTTTTTTAACATATCCTCATTTCTTTAAAACCTCAATTAAAGGGAGAAAAAAATAAATCTTTAAATTGCCAGAGATAACATTTATCAGCCGCAGGCTGAGATCCACCAAGAAGCCTGAAGCTCAGTTAAGTATCCATCTTCTTATAATTAATCAGGTTTTTTCTTTTTTTTTTCTAATGGAAGAAAAATATCTACAAAATTGTAAGGATGGATAAGACTTAGAGAATAATTGCCCTTGAAGGTTAAGGATTTTCAAATCCTCATTACAGAAATGGAATGATTTTATTTATTTTTTTTAAGTACTGAATTTTCGGCTAGATTTCAAGAAAATGAGAGGTTCACTTTATGTGGAAAAATGTATCTCAGTGTCCTCCCTTCCTTGCCTCCAGTGAGCTGATAACTCGTTCCCTCACAGAAGTTTTACGCTCGTTTGATGCCACAAACTTGAAAGTAAACAAGGGCACATTTTTGCAGATGTTGACTTAGCTGCAAATTCAGAGGTATCGGTCCTGTCTCCCTACAACCTGGTGGCTGTCTTGTCAGATGTCAGTTATTGGCTTCAATGTCCTAAAAAGAGACCCAGAAGAAGCCCAGCAGAGCTCTGCATGAAGGAGGAGGGTCCTTCATGGGGTTCTACAGGAAGGTTGCTGCGTTTCACATCGCTCTGTGCAGCTCCAGAGAGATTTCCCACTAGAACCAAACCAGGCACCCATTTAGGAACAGGCTACATCCCTCTGCCATTTCACAGCCAGTACAGTTAGGGTTGTTTGCTACCTGCGTGTAGGATCTCCCCATCTGCAGCCGCACAGTTTTGCTTGCCATTTATCAAGCCCAAATTGCTCATTACTCCTTGGGTACCATGAACTTCTGCTCTGGATAGACATTCATCACACAGCCCTTATCTGCAATTCAAACAGCCCAAGACTCCAAGGAAAGCATTAGCAACAGGGAATAACATTTTCTCCCATTCTCAACCTCTGCTCCCAAAGTAAAATGTGCTTCAAACTCTGACAAACTATTTAATTTCTGTCATTCAAAAAGATAATTATTTTTGTCACAGTGGACGTATCTGTAGGTACTCCACTGATAACACTTAATTCCTTAAGTATCTTCTAAATCAAATTGCCTTTCAGACTTCGAAAGCTCTACTCGGACTACAAACAGATATCAAAATAAAGGCCCATAATTACTAGAGTAATTACTCCAATAATTACTAATTAATGATTTGGGAGTTCCACGGAATCTCTTGCCCCAAGGCTCTGCAAATTTCTGACAGCGGGAACTAGGAGGAGGAGGTAAATTGGCCCCTTTGTGCTTATCAACACCAGAGCTCCCTGGAAGCAAGCAGGTGCTGGCTGAGACAGGACATAACTGATGGCCCAGCAGCCTGGATCACTCAGCAAGGTCTCTGCTCCCCTCCACTGCCTTTTTCAGTCCCTCTACTCTTAGGCTCCCTCCTTGAGCCCTGCTCCTATCCCACTAACCATATTATGTCCATAACTTCGATGACAGCTCTCAAGTGCACCAGAGATGTTTTCATGACTGAGTTCAGACCCTGACAACAGCGAGGGTACCTTCTTGGGATGCACACAGAACCTGAAAATACCCATGCTGCCAAGCTACCAGCAGGAGCCGAGGTGCTGGATATGAACAGCAGTGCTTTTAAATGCAATGCACATGTACTTTGAGTTTTGCTATCCTGTCAGAATGAATTTGCTTATTTCTGTAAAATATCTAAATATTTCTTCTGCCTCTTAGCACCTCTCCCCACTACTGCCCTCCCCAGCTCTAGGATGCTCTCCTAAGTGACCGAAAGAGACAGAGCTTGTTCTCTTGGTCTTGATGTCTTGATTCTTCTTTATTACTGGTTACATCAGCTACAGTAAAATACCATCTAGCAACCCCCCAACTGTAAGGGGAAACACCCTCCAACACCACCACCATTACCCCAACGTGTCAATTCACAAACACTACGCAGAATCACTGCAGAAATTTTCAGCTATTTGCCAATCTCCTAGGAAAGACTCTACTCTTTTAGCTCCATTTCCAGGCTCCACGGGACTTTGGCACAAAGCACATTACAACCTGCTGAACAATGTTGCTTGGTTTTATAAAACCAAACCAAAGTTGGTTTTCTGATGAAAATATTTTTTTAAAGTGGAGGAAAATGGGATTATTATTTTTTATAAAACAGAGAGAAAAAATAATTAATGTTTTACATGTGGAGAGAAACTAGCTGTGATTAAGATGTTCTGATTACATCATCACTGGTGCTGAACGAGGAACATAAAGACTATTAGAGAAATCCTAGAATAATAGCCCTTATTCCCACTAGGCAGCACTGCAAATATACCCCCAGGAATTCAGTGATAAAATAGAGAAAATTGAGCCAGTGTGAGACGAAGCACAAAAAAAGAAGTGCAACAGAAAAGGCATAAAAGGGCTCAAGGTGTGAAAACGCTGAGGAAAGAGTAAGAGTGTGAGGGATGTGTGAAGCGGTGCAAGAGGAAAACAGGAGCAGGGTTCTGAGTAAAGCTGGAAATGATAGAGGGTAACCAAGCACAATGTGAAAGAAAAAATAAGGGTACAAAGAAGCCTACAATAGAGTAGGGCAGAGGAGCAGGCTGTGATGCAGTAAGAGATGGCAAAAGTAAGAAAAACAGATAGAAACCTTTTAATTATTAATTTCTTTGTTGTTGCTTGTTATTTGTTTGTTGCCTTTGTCGAAGAGACTGTTACATGAAAGCTGACCAGCAAGCAACCTAAGAAAGAAACAAGAGGCAGAGTCACTACTAAGAATCCTCAGTAAGACATCTGGAAAGTGCCTCCAATTTTTTCCACTGAGGTCCTTGGAAGGACCATGCAGCACATCCAGTAACTTCCAAAGTGCAGCTGAGCATTTAAATGTTTTCTCCCTTACGTGATGAGCTGTTCTTGTCAGAGTCTACTGTGAAGCCAAACATAGGCATAGTATCACAGTAACAAGTCTTCAGCAAGGGAGATGGGGCTGAGGAATTAGGACCAACAGACATTAGGCACATCTATCTGTAAGAGATGGCTAAAAGATCTATCACACAGCTGTAGTTACATAAAAATATGAAACTAGGAATTATTTACCCTTGAATGTACCAGAAACTTTAAAGGACCACAGGTATTCAAGTATTCTGGATAAAAACAGTTACAGTGCTCAAATTACCCTGCTTATCCTAGTAAAACCTGGAAGGATCTCCTGCACAGTCTCTCATATCTAGACTACAGCTTTTATTTATCTTGTACTCTTTCTGAGAGTATCAAAACAATCTCTGCCTATGTGAAATGTCATGTAGAAGAAAGAGTGAACTATTTCATTTTGTGTGGTTAATGACAGAGAAACAGCTTGGTTTGGGGTTTTTTGCTCTTTTTTTTTTTAAATAAAACAGCTTGGATTGGGGTTTTTTGCTCTATTTCTTTTTAAGATAGCCTCAAGTTTATTAGAGTGTATGAGTATTAAAACCAAAAGGTCGGATGGCTTCCCTGTGAACATTCAAACTCTCAAAACAGTGACTTCATTTAACCTTTCTACAGTTCTATTTACTTCAAAAAAGATTCAATTTGTCATATTCATGCCATAATCTTGAAAAGCTGTAATAAAAGATTCCTACAGATTCACATATATCTTGAAGGTTATTGAAAGTCTATGTGGTGAACTAGCACCTTATTTGCACTTATCCAGTCTCAAATTCAGATGTCACGGACTAGATTTCATCAATAGCTTTCTAGAAAACTGCATACAATATAAATAATAATGAAATAGATTAAAATAATTTTTTCTTTACCCTAGTTTTAAATGGGAAGGACAACTTTTCTTTCAAAGGCAAACGGGCAAGCAGGAACCCATCTTCATATTTTACACATACAGACTTACCCATACTTCTATGAATGCTTTTTGATCTGCGCTCATAGTTTCAGCAATATAGTTTACATACCACTGCATTTTTTTTCAGGTCTAGGGCTGTTTGTCCCTGCATTTTGGTCAAACATAAATACAGCAACTGCACTCATCTTTAAAATTCCTCCTCCCAATTCAGTGTGTTAGAGTGTTACACCTCCCATCCTAACCTTTCCTCTTCTGAGTGCTTCCAAGGGGCTTTTTATGTTTGATAATGATGGACACTTAACTCCCCACAAATAAAATCTAAGACACTGGGAGCTACAGGTTCTCAGCGTCTCTCAGGATGAAGTCTGTATTTTGCAGAGCTCTTCAATATCCTTCAGGACAGGAAGTATAGTAGGAGAAAAATCGATGTGCCAGGCAAAGAAATAACAGGTGGATCAGAGCTTTTTCAATACATGCTGTGTGTTTCTTTACAAATTGCTTTCCCTGAACCACCCACTTTGAAAGAAATCCACTTTCCCACACAAGTGCTTTGAGTAGTTCAGGTTGCACAGGGAGACTGTCACTCAAAAGACGACTTACAAGCAGCATTCCTGAAGCTTAACAGCATTTCTTTTTCTCCATCAACACTTCTCTTCCTTTGCCTAAAAATTAGTCCTAAAAATTGGCTAATTAGTCCCCAACACTCCATTATAATAACAATAATATTATCCAGCCTATATAGTGTTTTTCATCTGTAGATCAAAAAGTCCTTAGTAAAGAAGGCAAGTGTCATTAACTCATCAAGTAGTATCCACTAAATAATCAGCTCTGCTGCTGCTTTAATCCTTAAAGATGGTATTTTAAAACCATGAAGAAGCCAAAACATAATCTCCAAATAATACATCTTCTCTAGCAAAGGAGATTATTGCCTGTTCAGTGGAAACCAAGAGGGTTCTGTGAAGCAAGAAGGGAATATATTTGCAAAGATACCACACAGGATTAGAAGGGACCTTTTCAGTTCTTGAGCTAACACCCAGTTGTCCCATGCTGATCTATCACGTAAGCCCTTTCTTAAATAGCTCAAGTTTTGCCTTAGAACTAGTGAGAGCTTTTTGCCTTTGATTAAATCCCACTGAGAGGCTGTGCCAGAAATGTACTGATCTGATGAACAGATACTTTCCTCCTATTTCCATCTTAAATGTACTGTTGATCTGATAAAAACCATTTGTCTTAGTAATAACAGTATCTGTTCATCTGAAAAGCTCTGTCCTGCCTTGTGGATTTAGAAAGCTCTCAATCTGGTAAAGGAATGAAAATACAATTAAGTCTACCCAATATTTGCCTGTGGCTACTGACATACAGACATCGCCTACAACCTTCCAGTGTCAAGCTCAGCTTTCCTAGGAATATTTTTTAGAAGATTCCACTGCTCCTGCTGGGGATCTGTCTGGACACTTGGTGCTCCTTATGTTCAGAGCTGCTTTTCCTCCCGTCACACTCTACCTAAATGTCCCATGGCTGCAATTCAAGGCTGCAACTTGCTATGTTCAGATCAAATCTACCTCTGTATGCAATGAGTCTAGTTGACTTGCAGCACTGAATACAAATGTGCAGTACTCATCTTCCTGAGAATTTCACTGTTTATCAACCTTTCTCTCTTTAAACAGCCAGGGAAGAGGTTTCACCTTCCACCACATGCTTTAGTGTAGTACTAAGATACAGTTCTATCTCAACAAATGTGTTCAGAAATAATACTTCAAACGTCTTGCATTACTGCATTTGTGAGATTCTGATCTTTTTGACCCTATTTTTGCTATCTGAAGAAGCAAAGACCTCCTCATACACTTTTTTTTTTCCTCCTGTATCCTTGGCTGACACCTCCAACAACTTGTTAACAACATTCAGCTGTTTTCTTTGGAGACAAATAGTAGTATTAAGCAGGAATGTGGTTTGGCCTCTATTCTGGATTCTCACAGCCATTACCTCATTTTTGTGTTCAACCAGCCATCTTGAAATAATATTGACTCTTTCAGTTCAGTCTCTTCACTGTTCTTACTTCTCTTCAGCTCAGTCTCTTCACTGTTCTTACTTCTCTTCAGCTCAGCTTACACAAATGCACCTGTCCTTTCACATGTGCATGGAAAACAATTACCCAAAAACGTAACTGTTCCAATTACTTGTTTATTTTTTATACAGTGGAACTGTTGATTAGAGTACACAGGCAGAATGTAACTCCCTTACCAAGTTCCTGTCATTGTCTTTCAGTTATTTTATTATTCATATATTCAACCAGCTTTCTTACTTTGCCTTCAATATATTGTTCATTCACTGTTGTAGTTGCTCTTGAGAGGACCAAACAGGCACATTTTCCATATTCCTTGCAAGAACAAATTCTCCCTTCAGCCAAAACCAGGACAATTTTATAACACTGATTGAAGTTAAATCAACAAACGACTGCTGACGATCAAGTTCATGTTTAGAATGAATTTCAGATACAAAAACTGCCTGCAAGTTCCAAAGATTGGAACCTAAACCAATACTTTGGAATGAATAAAAACATACACGTTTCCATGATGCTGAATCCTTTCACACACACGTGATGCTCAGAAACACCCATGAGGTTAGTGTGAGGCTGCTCTCGGTAATACTGCAAATGATGCTCTCATAATGAAATTCAGGGTCTCCCTGACTCCTCGAGCTAATACCCTCTTCTCTTCTGTATGAATCCACTTGTTTACTACATCCCATTACCTGCAATGCATGCACATCTTCTCCTTTGTCTTCTCTCCCTGCCTGGATTATTACAAAAAAACTCCAGCTCTCAGTATTCTGTTCACCTTCCTACCAAAAAAATCTTTGTGACAAGCAACAATAACACCTGAGCACCATTCTTTCCCCTCTCGTTCGATAGCTCCTCCATCCCTAGTTAAAGCCTCATATTCTCAGTTTTCACCACACCATTAGAACATCTCTTCTATAAGACTCACTAAAACCACCACTCTAAATCTTCCCCAATTCTTTGTGTGACTTCCACTCTTACTTGTTGAAAATCTGATTCTTTCACTTAATATTACCATGGATAATCTTTTCACCAGTAGGAGCTTTCCATTTCCTGCCTGCCTTGAAGAAGAACGTCTATTCCACCACAGCCCCTAAATCAAGCAGGTTACTTTCATGCAGCCAGACTGTAAACTGATATAAAACCACCCCCTGTTCAGAAATGGCTCTGATTTTTTCAATACTTATATATACTGGCTTCCTTGAATCAATCCGCAGAACAAATAATCATTCCAGTTAAAAGAAAACCAGTACTAATTATTGCTGACCTGTTGGGGAATGAGGTTCTGCCCTTTCTTTAAGGGGTAGCAACTGCAATAGGTGATTTACTGGCCTATTGTGTTTTAAAGTCCCCAAGGTGGAAAAGTGGTTGGTTAGTGATGGCAAAAGTTCTTTTTAAAAGGCCATTTTTAATAAAGCTCAGGAAGGTTCCATGACTAGACAACTGCCTGCAGGCTCATCCCAAGTAAGCAGTGTAGAGAGAGGTCTTTTCAGAAGCTAAAGAAATGCAGCTGTCCAAGTAAAGAGTCTTTCTGACAAGAGGGAATAAATTAATCCTCCCAGTAAAGCAAAGTATCAGTGTGGGATCTTGGTGGGAAGAAGACAGAAACTGTTATCAGGAACTGTCCGTGAACCACGGGAAGAGCAGGAAGGAAGAAGAACGGTGGAGAAAAGGCAATGAAGCAAGAAGATAAAACAGAGCAAAGGAGAGAAATACAGGACGTGGTGGGTACTGGGTGAGTTAGGTGACAGCCAATGATGTAGTAGACTTAGGTGTGAGCAGCATGTGGGTATCACAGGTATCCAGTCATCACTGCTGCTGGCGTGCGTGGTCAGGGAAGCTTGCTCTGTATAACCACGGCCTGTCCTGGTGATAATGGTCTTTGCTTTATAACTCCCGTGGAGTTGCCGAAGGCCATTCTCCCCCCACAGCCTCAGGCTGGGGAGCCATCTGTTCTGCAGAGATGGTAAAAAGTAGTGACTGACAACAGGTTAAAGTTCTCGGGTGCTAAACATCAGCCTTTTCTATTTGCAGGGGCCTGTCTTTTAAACGGGAGAAAGACTGACTCAAAACCAGGCTTCCAGATCCAGTAATACAAGTACGGTAGCATCCACAATGACAAACTGCTCACAATTTTACTCAAGTGCTTGCACAGCATGTGCTGTGCCAATTAATCAGCTACAGCTCTGTTCAATCAGCAAATCCACTACCGAACAAACGAGGTCTAGCTGACCTGTATAGAAGACTAACCATTTTGGGTTTGAGCTTCGTGTCTTGCTTTGTCTTCCTCTGAACTGTTCTTCCTTGACGTACAAACCTGTGTCCTGCTGCTCCTAATGGAGAGCTTCTGCTTTTAAAGCTGTCCAGAAGCTGACAAACGCACACGCACGTACACCCCAAATAGGTGGGATCTACAAAGTGCACCTTACCACAAACAGTATTTCACTGTCTTACTGCCGTTAACAGGTGCCAGTAGCAGCAGCATCTCAGGAAAGAATTTTGTTACGTTGAGGGCTTCTCTATCAGATAAGCTTGTGCCAGTCTAAGATCACGAGCTGTTTTAAACAGCTATAGCTGTCAATTAGTGTAATATCCCACACGAGTGCTTTTATTGGTACATGTGTCATTTGGGAAGCTGTTTTAACTGAGCTAGCAAAAGCCATTCCTACAGTGCAAAAAGGCTATCCACAACAACGACATCAACTAGTATAATTGTGCTGCTGTAATTGATGAAGTTCCCTATGCGGATTCTTTCTTGTCATCCCCTGGTTCAGTGTGCTCCACATCCATACTGCACCACAAACCTAACCATACTTCTGAGGCACAAACAAATAGAGGAATGCGGACAAACAGGAGCTGGGGACAGGGAGGAGGTGACATCTTTGAAGGGAACAGGTGGTGAGTCTCATGCCAAAACAATTCCCATAGTTTTCAATATTTTGATTTAACCCATTTCTGTCCTGAACGCAGTAAAACGCGAGTCTCTGAATTAATTTTGCTCAAGGAATAATTTTCTTGCCTTCATCTCCTGACAGTGGTCTTCAATTAAAGCCTGAAATGATGACTCGCTGAGATTGACAGAGGAAATAAAAGGAGGAGAAGCCACTGAAATGCATCTTCAGAAGCAGATTATTAAATGTCCCACAGACATCGGTGCGAGTGACAGCCACCAGAGCTTAGTGAAAAAACAGAAGTGGAAAATTAAACTTCTCATTGGGCCTGATGATGATTAATATCTCTTCTCTGATGAGCTGAAACTGCTTAATCCTTATTATTAATATCAAATCACTGAGGTGAAAGTATAGTATCTGAAGTAAAAAAAAAAGGGGGTATATGATAATGTTTAAAATTGGGGAGATGAAAAAGAGACAAAAATACCTGAGGTATATTTTACTCTTAGATCTCCTAAAGCCAGGAACTCAGAATGAAGCCGAGAGTCATCATCAGCGGCTGATGTCAGGTTACTATGAGGCATCTCTTGAGCAAAGTCATAGAATTTAAAGCAGATAAGTAGTAGATTTCAATCGTTTTGTTAAAGGAATTTGCATTCTGCAGGAAGACTACTTAATTCATCACATCTCCATTCAAGTGTACGTGAACAAGCAACTAATACATTCACCCAACTGAAATACGGTAGATAATTGTTATTTTCAGATTTACTTACCTCCGTGTATATTGGCAAAGCTTTAAAGAGAGTTAGTTGGAGTTCCTTGGAAACCAATAATTACGTGTAGCTGTGCAGACAGATTTTTATACTTGGTTCCTGTAAGAATATTATACAAAACGTAACCTCTCTGTTGAGATTTTTACATTAAACCCTTGGGTTTGTAATGCGCTGAAGCAAGAGGTGAAATAGCTACATCCATTATAGTTAACACTCAGAAAACACTCTGTGTGTGTTACATTTTCAGACCAAAAGAAACCTCTGTTGAAACTGGTGTAGATCACTTGAGATACACCTTATAACAGTTTGATTAGAAGAGAATAAAAGGCAGATTTTATAGCGCCCATTCATCCGAAAACATTATTCCTGCTGAAGTTAACAAGCAAAATCACAGAGCTAGGTTAAATTAAATCCAGTGACAGGCAGGAAATTTACTGGTTGTGAAATATTAAAGCTGCGCTATTAGTTCAACATGATGTGAGAATACTGAACACCTTAATGCTAAGCAAAAAAGGGAAGAGAAATCTTCCCTTTCTTGATGTCGTAAAGGTAACTTGGAAACCATGTGCAGTGATGTTATGTTTTTATTTGGAAAATCAAGATTACAAGATCAATAAAATGTAAGCTTATAAGCCTTGATCTCATGAATACTTAGCTGCCAAATTAGTGTTCAAATAAATTGCGTTTCTTAAATTTAGTAATTCTTACTTGCAGCTGAAATTGTGTTTGATTTGATCCTTTCTGAAGGGTTATTTTTCACAGCTGAAAAGGTGCAGTCACCTGAAGCCCAAAAAAAAGAATCTGCTTGGGAAATGAGTTTTTCTGGCTTGGGATGGCAACTAATCATCCTAATAACTAGTTCCAGTTAGATATGGTAAGGTCAGTAATTATCCATCTCTTCTGTTAAAGAGCTGCCTGTTTTCCTACTGGTAGCACGGCAGCGCTCTGATCTGGAGTTCTCAAGGTAAGATTTCTTGCAGTGTACTTTATGTACTGCAATATCTCATAGTTATGATCACTTATTTCACATGAAACTGAAAATGTTAAAATGAACCTTTTTTTTATTATTTTTTCCTCATCTACTTCTCATCTTTCACTTCCTACCTTGAAGCCAGAAAAATCTGGACAAGGATTAAAGCATGTATTTCTGAAGAAGGTGAAATAATTTATACAGAGATGTGCTAGAATCCTCCACCAGCTTTAAAAATCAAGTTCAGAAATCTGGCTAGAAGAAAAGCTTTGGTATATCTGGAAAATAGGAAACCTACTCAAACCAGGACAATGATAAAACAGGAAAAACAGGAAAGGAAGAAAGTGGAGGGGGAAGAACACAACTGCTTTGGGATATTATTTTTTTTCCTACTCAATCACATAATGAACAGCTCTTTCATGTTTTTATTCCAGCAATTTCTTCAAGTCCTTTCCAGCACATAAGAACATTTCTATCTTATTAGCTATGGCTTTGTTTCTGCTCCAGAAATAATCTTCTATATATTACATGAATCCTCTGCAACATCCTTTCCTACTAAACCACACCATGACAACCTCCCTCCTGTGCATAAAGAGCCAAATGAAGATGCTGTTGTAGCACCAACAGCCATAGATGCACTGGTTTTAATCTACTTAAGAAAAACAATAATCACTTTGAAGATGTAAGAGCTCAGGGTTCAGTGCCTAGAAAACAGCATAGAAGCTGACGAGGCCTCTTCTGCTTCTTCCAACAGCCTCTCTCTACACCTAACTGTACTGGTGCTCACACAGTTACAGCCAACACAAGCAGGTCTGACTGTACTACAACCACATTTGCAGTGTATTTCGTAGGTACACATTCTGAATTTTCCAATTCAGGACCTTAATGTGTTAAACCCAACCTTGTCAGCTATTCCAGGCGTCTGAAGGCATACACTCTGGTGTATTCAGGCATCCACAGAAATTCAGGAATCAGTATACAGAGAGCAGATCATTCTTCTCTTCTTCAGAAGAGGTATAAAACTGCTATTACAAGCTCACTGGAAAACCATCTCATTATGAAACACTTTATTTAGTTAGACAGTAAAATCTTTTAACTATGTCCGTACGTTATCTTTAATATATTTTTACCATAAATGTGCCAAATGGAAGCACATTCTTTTATGGATTGTGAATTTAACTTAGAAAAATGTGATGAATTCAACAGTTTTTGTCATTTTAATTTCACTGCTTTCACTTCCCCCTCCCTAAATACTAATCTCTGCAAACTTTGGACATTTAGCAGTTTAAAAGCTAAACAGAATTACATAAAGAAAAACCAATGGAGGTTTAAACCTTGATGCTTACATAAGAACTTTTTTGCTCATGTTTCACAGAACTATGGAGAAGGACAGTCACATTACAGGATAGGAAAAAAATATTACAGCAGGATAGTGTGTTGGCTTGAACACTGTTGAACTGGAAGAGAATCTCAGGCTAACAACATGTGAGTCTCCAGGTCATCAGCTTGTCCTCCTGTTGTTGATATCTACAAAGTTGAGTGAACCAAGGTGACTGCTGTCAGCCCATGTTTTTGTACTTGTGCATTTCACTCAATTTTTCAAGGTTATCTAGATATATTTAGAAATAACCTCTTAGATTTAAGTCTGAAAACAAGAATTGCAGAAGGCAAAGCAACACGGGAGAGGTAAAACTTCAAGGAGGAACGTAACGACTCAATTCAATGGCTGATGTGACTGAAGAATGTTTGCAAAGGGTAAAGAGGGGTCAAAGAAATGTGTTGAAGATGCTGATATTCTTAAACTAAGGATCTCTAAAACATATTCATCCAATATCATGGTATCAACCTCCCCACTCAGTTCCTTTTCCTAGACCATGCCTGAACATTATATCACAAGCCTAACATAATAATGGCCATACATCTAGTGTGAAGTAGTTCCTGGAATTAATTTTGACTCCTCCTCCTGCTGGTAATATATGCATTTAAATAAATCAAAATCTAACTTTCAAAAGTCCTGAAAAACACTGAAGATGCTATTTGCTGTCTAACGAGAAAGATTCTGATTTTAAATTGTTTCGTGATCTGAAAAAAATCACAAATTTTAAACACAAAAACACAAACATCAGAGATCATCTTAATTCTTGAGTTAACCGAAACATTCACCAAAACACCGTATTTCTGTTTCAAGTTTTACAACATTTATATTTCATGTATCTTTTTCATCCTGTACGTAAACATTTGTTGACCTGCTTGCCTGACTGCTTTTTTAAAAACCCAGGTATTTAAGTTCCTCTTACTTTTCTGTTTTTCTGCAGAGAAACATATTTTTACTAGGAAGTTAATAAGTACTTATCTTTGAAACCGAGAAAGAGGAATAATCAGGACAAAGCTCTCCTACTGCTAAGTCTTCCGTGCAGCCCCAACAGAATTTAGGCATCCAGATGCCCCTTCTTCTTGGAAGGAATTTGCTCACCATTGTGCAAAACCATTTCTAAAGACTGAATTTTTCCCAAGGTTTGCTCAAAGAATGAGGAAGACAAAGATGAAACAAAAACCTTGAGAAATACCACAGATCACATTCAGAGTAAACTGCTGTTCCAAAGCAGCTGACAACTCCTCCTGCTCAAAGAATTCCTGTTCTTTCTGGCCTTGATGTTTCTGACAGAAATGACAAACTAAGAGCCGAGTAGATAAAGAAAGTCAAGACAAAACTGGTAAACATATGTTTAGAATGAAAAAAACCCCTAACACTCCATCCAATCAAGAGATGTATAGAGAGGAAAGAAGGTAAGCCTGTACCTTACCTTATTTTATGACAGCTTAAGCATGTCCTTAAAAAAAAATGAGTTTCAAAAGAGATATGTGTGTCCTGTACTGAAATTCCAATGAGCAACGTGGACTTGCTTTCATTTGGCATAACACACTGACAAAAGAAGTGGCCATTGCAAGATTCATGGCATTTTCTGAGACAATACTATATTGATTTAAGGATGTGAGCTCTTGGAAAGCTCAGGAAGGAACAGCACTGACACCAGCATTTAGGTGTACAGCTATTCAGTGGACTTTGTTACAGATAAAACTGTATTGCAAGATTTTAAGTATTTAGTTTAATTGAAAGAGTGGTTGAGGAAAAAACCCACGAACATGATCCTCACCAATTCCACGTTTTGACCTCCAAAAGCTTCTGGCAGTCTCTTGACCCACATTTTTTGTCTAATACAAGTCTCATTTTGCCACAGACACTGCATTAAATTTCCAGTCACTGCCCATAAGCAGACTGGTTCTTTATATAGTGGAGAGTAAAATTATTGTCATTGTCACTTTTTTAGATGATAGACAGATAAGGGTTCTCAGGTTGTCTAATTGTGGGGATATTGACTTGCAAGTAAAGGTGATGAGTAGAGAACCAGACTCAGCTTTCACAGAAGGAACCTTCTGCTCAGCAGCCTACTTTATCAGTGCTCTGCATATCCAGGTGCAAGGGTTTCAGAAAAAGACAAGTTTTCCAGGATAACGCAACAAAACTTGGCCTAAACCTGAGGTCTTTACTATCGTGATTGATTTCACTCTTGTAGGATCACCAAGTGAAAGCTGCAAACATGCTTAAAAAGTTATCCTCTTACAGCTGAGACAGAGGTGCTTAAGTGCCAATTCTCAGCATATCTCCTAAAAAAAAATAATAACATGACCAGCACCATTTACTGAAGTGTACACAGAAGTAGTTTTGATGTAGGGGTTGTTATGAAGACAATCTTAGCTAAAACACCCCCCATGAAACCGCTGCAGTCACCCACTACAGTAACGCCCTTAGAAGAGGCACCTTTTCAGTCCCTCTTTTCTCACAACTTTAATAACAAGACCAGATCCGTACAGAGGTTGAAACTTCTCCTTTAAACAGACAGTGGATTAAGTTTTTTTGTTTAATCCTGTTGAGATACACAGAAGATAAATTTCAGGCAAACCGAGCAAATCGTAATGAAAAAAGCAATTTTAGATTTTGCCCCTTTCCGATTACATTGTCTGTGAAAGGATTATTTTCCCTTCATAGTTGCAAGTGTCTGATAAACATTTTAGCAATTAATTATTTGTTTGCCTTTTCCTACGAGCAACTTATTGCAAGCATTAAAAATTCAGGCAGTTTTCATCACGCACACAGATCATGTGATAAACTTTTGGCACTTAAACGGATAAAGCCGAACTCCCAGAATCAGTTTTCTGATTCAAGTATTCACAAATATGATTTCAAAATCTGCTTCCCATGAATATTAAAACTGGATATTCATTGTTTCTGTAGACAGGCTTCCCAATTAACATATTCACTAGAATATTTATGGAAAGCATACAAAAAAAAAGAGTGTGAACAGCATCAAAGTGAATCCATTTAAATACCAAGATGAGTATTTGCAGCCTTCCTTCATTTCACTTTATTGTATTTTATGAGGTGTTTGCCCAACTCTGGCTTCAATCATGTCTCTACAGATTACTTAGACTAAAATATACTGTCAAAGAATGATAGGCGCCCAGCACTGGAGTGAAAAGAGAACCACTGAGGAAAGCAAGTTCCAGGAAAGAAGACAGGCACTGCTTTTAAAATGTTACCCTGACAATTAAGAAAAAAAAGAGTCAACTTCCTGCTCTTTCACATACTCTCTATGTTCTCTCAGGCAACTTCTAAAGTTTTCATCTTTAAGTTTCATTACTGGCTCTTCCCTGTACAGCAGCCCTGCACAGACACACTTTAGGGCTTTCAATCTCAAGTGGATCCACCACCTAGAAGCTGGTAACTCAGGAGCATTTTTATCCTGTCAAATCTGAGGTGAATGTGAATCTGCAGAGGCCACATACCCACAGTGGACAGTTCTTTGAGGGATCAGTAATGCAGAGAGCGTGTGTCAAACTGCAGTTCCCAAGTCTCCAGTTTACATGACCTTCCTGGTGAAGGGGACACAAAACTGCTGCGTACAGCTCAGAAAATGATGCTATTTCTGGAGCTACTGTTGGTTAGTGAAATGCCTATTTTCTTCCTAATAAAAATTCATCACTTATTATTTGATTATTTCCTCTCCCCTGTTTTAAATGTATTCCATCCTTCCCACTCTATTTTGCCTTTTGAATGTAATTTAAGAACGTTGGAACAATTAGCTTTTTCATTCAAAGTAACTGATAACTGAAATTACGCTGTCCTTGTGCATTATTAACAACAACAACAATAACCAGGTACATTCAAAGGCTATACAATATTCAAAATCCTCTTCAATATTCTAGTTCATAACCCTAATAGACATTTATACATGATTAATGAGGCTTTTAGGAGCTGCTGCTTTCACAGCTTGGGTATTCCAATGAATATTCCAAGGGAAGCATCTTACTGGCAGTGCCTGAGTGACAACTGTGAAGTAGCAGGCTGCGAGCTACTTTCTGACAAGAGAAACAAAGCACAAAATGAAACAAAATTCTGTCCTAAAGAACTGCAAACTATTTATAAAGCAGAACACGGGAATTGACTACATTAGGGCATATTTTATATTTCACTAACAAAGAGCTCATAAAGTTTTTCTGAATATGATGTCACGTTATGGCAAATGAATAACTTAAGTTCTTAGATATAAGCACATGGATGAGTAATGTAATTCCTAATTACATCAAGAATACATCATTTCTGGACACTGCATTGCAGATACTAGTACTGAAGAGAGGTATTTGATTCTAGAACCTTGAAATGTACAACCAGGAAGCAAAAACCTGCAAAAGAATACAGAAAAAGAGCACAACATTCTTTTGCTATGACAACTCAGCTGGCTTAACCTTTTTAGGTCAGTGAAAAGAAGATTGAGAGGTGAATTGCCTACTATATCTAAGTACCTTCAGATGGAAACATATCCAGGCCTGACAGGGGAATAATTATCATGGGTTCACCAAAGGTAAACCATGCTTGACCCATCTGCCTTTGGAGATGAATCTGTGACTATAAGATGCCCAGTAGATGTGATCTCCCTTGAATTTAGCACAGCATTCAATATGGTCTCCCACAGCAGCCCTCTATCTAAGTTGGGATTTCACTGTTTATATGGGAGGACTACTAGATGGGTGAAAAACTGTCTGGGATGTTGGGTTAAAAGGGTGATGGTTATTCGTTCATGCTCTGTCCAGGAGTCAGTTACATGTGGAGCTCCTCAGTATCTATGCTGTGACCAGTCCTTTTCAATATTTTCATCAATGACTCAAAGGAGAAACTAGAATTCACCCACAGCAAGACTGCAGATGACACCAAGCCTGGGGGCTGCAGTCAATAAACACACAGGGAAGCCTAGACAGGCGAGAAGATTGAAGAAAACCAAGCCCTTTACCTGGGAAGGACTCTCATAACAGCACATGATGCGGACAAGTCCTGCTGGGGAGGACCTGTAGTCCTGGTGGACAGAACATTAGACACAAGCCAGCAGCATGCCTGCACAGTGATGAAGGTCAAAGGCATCCTGGGCTGTATCAACGGGAACACAGCAAATAGACTGGGGAAAGTGATCATTCATCCTCCTTTACTTGGTATTCATCAGACCACATCTGGAACACTATGTCCAGTTTGAGGTCCCAACTCTATGAACAACACTGATGAAGATCAGCATAGGGCTATCAGGTTGTATGGCAGCTGAAGTGCTTGCCCCTGGAGAAGAGAAGGCTGTGTGGGACCCACCAGCAGCCCCCCAGTACCTACGAGCAAGTTGCAAGATGATGGAGCCAGGTTCCTCACAGAGATACATGCTGAGGGGATGAGTGACAACAGCCATAAATTGAAGTAAGTGAGGTTCAAACTAGATATAGTCCTTCCACCTGAGGACAGTGATGCAGGGCACAAGTTGCCCAGGGGGGCCACGTAGTCACTATCCTTGGAGGTTTTCAAGATGCAACTGGATAAAGATCTAAGAAATCTTGCCTGACCCCAAAACCTACCCTGATTTCAGCAGGAGTTTAACCAGAGAACTCCTGAGGTCACTTCCACAGGGAATAATTAAGTGTGTCTATGAAGATACCAGGTACCCACAATTTCTTTAACTTACTGAATATAAAACAAGACCAGTTTACTTGAAACTAAAACCAGATGAACTGAAAATAAAACTTCCAGAACTGCCTATGATTAACCAAAGAAATGAGCACCAGGAGACAGACTCTCCACTCCTGCTGGTTTCAAATCAAGCCACGATGCTGTCGCAAGACATTTTTGCTCAAGTATACACAGAAAGCTGCAAACAGAAGTAAATTGAGCAGACTGTGGTGGAGTACAAAAGAAGTCAGACAGAAGACAAAACACCCTAAACTCTCATCTGTATTCCTGCAAATAAAGGAAAATTCTAGGTATTATTCAGCTAAATAAATACATATTTTAACTGACCTTAGTTTTTAACCAACAATGATTTATCCAAAAGTTAAAAGAAAAGCAAAACAGATGCAGAAAAATAGTAGAGAGAGTTACTACATTCATATATGTTTCTTTCCAGTGCCAGGTTTCTTAATAGGCAATGGGCTTTGCTCCCTGGTTTGCATTTAAGATTAATTCACACTGAGAGCTTTAAGTCACTTCAAATACCATGTAGCAGCAAATTTCAAGATTTGTATTGAGCTCTCTGTAAAAACAAAGGATTCTACACACAGAGAAATTTAAAGCAGCGTGCCATTATCAATTGTGGACACAATTAAAATAGTAATTAAACGAGGCAGCATAATATTCTCCTAAAAGGGAAAAGGTGAGGTCTGCATTTGCTCGCTTTTAAAACTCAAACACAGTCAGTGCTGTTCTGCCTGCCAGATCATTAGTTTTCAAGTATGCAGCCAGCACCCCTTATATTTCCAATTTAACATGAATCCTGTAAGTGTGTCATTCTAGGATGAGCCCATTAAGGCAGAATTTTAAGTAACCAAATAAATTTGCATAAGCAAATATTTGTACCTGGCATGTAGCTAATTAAAAAATGTATGTAATACATGCTGAAAATCTTTACACGTTCTTATTTGTAATTTAACTTGGAATCCAATTTTGGTTTGAAAGGAAGCAAAAAATTCATCAGCCAAGATTACATGAAAGAAGCTTGAAATTTTAAACAATGCATTTTAAAAATGATTAGACTGTAAACTAGTGTTTGAACAGTTTTGAAAAGGCTGAAACACCTTTCCTCACGCAAAGATAACTACAAAGGCTGAACAGCTTTTTTTACTCTTGCCAAAATCACACACTTATTGCCAAACATAAAACGAGCCCCAAGGAAAGAAAGAAATACAAGAAAAGCTGCAAAGTAACAAAAATAAATAAATAGAAGAGCCAGCATCTTCTAATCTCTCCTAACTGAAATCTCACTGCTGAACTCCTTCACGGCCAGAAGAAAAAAGAAAAAGTTCATTGGATAGACAATTTAAAAGACAAAGTAGTGGTTACTCCAAGTCTGATTGCAACAAGTGCTCGTTATATAGCTGTAAATCAATGTCCTGATACACCTGAAGATCTCCCCCAGAAGAAAGAAGAGGACAGAAAGATATTCTAGCTTTAGCATTCCACCATCACCCGGAGGGATGTGTATTCCAACCGATTTCATACCAAGAGATTCTATGTGGGCATTCATCCATCTTCCCTGTCCAGTCTTCTAGCACAACCACCTCAGAGGCCGTGGCCAGAACTGACATTCTTCACACGAAGCAGGAAAATGCCCTCATTTCTTTGGAGGTTTTGGCCACATAGGTATTTATACAACTAAACCAGGAGCCTGTAAAACATTTCACAGGTTCCTTTGCTACTCCATTTATACCTTCTCAGCAGCATCCCCTCCCTGTCTGACATTCCACAACTAAGTACCATCATGTGTTCCCTGGTCCACAACAGCAGCCTAGACCACAGGACAAAAGAAAGCTGGTAGCTGAGTGGCTGTGACCTCTCAGAGCCCACTATGCAAAGAATCCTGCCAGACACATTTCTCTGGCTTGTGCTGTAGGCTCTCCATGCTCCTGGACCTAGCTGGATACCTCCTGGCTCTCTGCAGACTCAGTGGCCCATGTACACCCACACATACAAAGCCTAATGCACAGGTCCATGAAAATGAGAGTAAAGAATGTCCACAATACATACAGGGGACTTTTTAAACACTTTTAAATAATACTAAGGGCAGATCTGAAATAAGATGTTAATTTTGATTCAAAGTAAAATCTTACAGGGCATAGTATAGATCAACTTTCAAAATCAGAAAACACAGAGAAAAAATGATTAAGATGGAAGCTTTTTGTTGCAAGATGAAAGGAGAATAACTGGGGCCAGCAATTACCTCCTCCTCAGGAGTGAGAACATGGTAAGGAAGGCCCTTTGTTGAAATCTGCACCTTGGGAACTATTTCCTATGCAAGCCAAACCAGATTTATTTAAATAAAATCAATGATGACTGATCTGCATTAGTCTAACCTGGTACAAAGCATAAAACACTCCACCCCCCAAGTCATCATTCCCCTCCTACCTTCAAAACTCCCAGCAAACAGGTAAATCCACGTAATGGCTGGGACAAAAAGGACAGTCAGAGAGGCAGCCAGGAATTTCCGTCGCCCTCTGCAGATTCCCAGCATTCTCTCAGGAGTGCAGGTTCCCAACCCAGTGCTGTTCCTATGTCGGAAGCAAATAGTCCACAGCTTCCCACATATTACTCCCTGAAAAAGAAAGGAGAAAAAATAATTAACAGCTTATCTCTCTACAGAAAGTTTGCCTGTACCAGTGTTCTTGGAGAGTTAACAGAAAAAGCAAAAAAAAGGGTTAGTGCAATTGTGAAGCAGCACCCGTTTCAAAGTTATCCACAACTCCTTAAGAATAAAGCAAGTTTTAGAAGTCAGACTAAGACACTAAGTCAATCAAACACATCCCATCACCTAAATACACACTGAGCTGATCTTACAAAGGGACATCACCTTTGGTTGGTTTTTTAGCCACTCTCGTACTCTGCAGAAAGTCTGGATTCTTTGGTGCCTGGGTGTGCTGGTACCCCCGGGCAGAAAAAGAGACAGGCATCTCTACTGCTTCACCTGCTCCCAAAGAGCCAAAGTCACATCAAGGATCTGGCTACAGGTGGTCATGAACTCAAGAAAGTGAACTGAAAATAAAAGGTCAAGTTTGGGGGGAAAGGGATGGTATTAAAATGACCCACACTGCTGACCAAAAAGCAGTGCTGATGAACTGTGGCCAGCAGGTTGAGGGAGGTGATGCTCCCCCTCTGCTCCACTCTCGTGAGACCTCGCCTGGAGTCCTGCGTCCAGTTCTGGAGCCCCTGTTGCAAGAGGGACGTGGNCCAACCCTGACGATTCTATGATTCTATGAACTGCTATGTAAAAGAGAAAAAGCAAAATTGGCAAAGCACCTTCCTTAGTTACAAAGGGGTTATCAGAGGCTTTAAATTGTATGTTATGAGAAAAGAAGGGGATTCTGGAGAGTACCACTGTTTTTTATGAGAGGGGAAAAAAAAAAATCCAACCTGAGTTTGTTTAACATAATTGCTCTGCATTTCAGAGAGGCAAAAATGGAAAAATAATCAGATGATTTTTATTCACAGGAAAATGAATATACCCATCCCAGTGCAGGCATGCAGGGCATAAAAATAGTTTCACATTGTTTGCTTTTTTCCTGAAAAGGGAGGAAAGGCTACTATTTGCCTAGAGAAGTTGGAGAAAGAATATTAATTCCATGCAAACCTAGTTCAGGTTTTGCATAAACGGGCTTCTGTTTTCACATTTTAAGAAAAGAATTGGTCTACAAGAGTGATAGGGGAAGAAGCACAGACTCTGGTGGTACAAGGTGTTTAATAACAGTGCCCTTTGGCTTATGCTTAAACTAGCACTAGAGCTGATAGAGGCAATTAAAGCATTTCTGTACTGACACAGCGACGATGGCCACAGTGTGTCTCAAAAATCTCTCTGAGCTCTACAGCCCCAAGCACCTGGGGAAGAATAACCTCAGGTACCAGTACAGGTCTCTTCCAACCCTTAACATTCTGTGACTGCAGTGAAAGTCAATTCTGAAATCAAATTAGAGCAAAAATGAGAATTATAGATGAGAGAAATGGGCTCGGACTAAAAGTTCTGCTGCTGGAGACACGTGGCTGCAGCAACCAGGCATACTCACAGCTAGCTGGTCCTGGAGCATTCAGTAGGCCCCACTTCACTAGACTGCACCTTAAGGGCCATGACAGTACTCTGACCTTGGAAATGATAAATTGAACTATAATTTGTCCAGAGCCAGCACAAAAAGCATTCAATTGCATCATTTTCAACACACTAAATACCTCACCACAGAGATTTCCCACAAAATAGGTCTGCAAACTTAATATTCCCAACTGTGGTATCAGAGTCACTGTGTTAGACAGAGACACATTCAGCAGATAAGCTGTGGGGAACTCTTCTCTTTATTCGCTGTATTTGGATAACGATTACATTTCATTTCTTTTCCTTACATCACACAGTTTGTACAACTATTCTGAAGAGGATCCTTTACAGGCCTACTTGAAAAATACAGAGAATTTCCTGGCTTCTCTGGTTTACCCTTCCTATATGTGTGCATACTGTCAAGTGCACAGAATCCCTTACTCTAAGTCGGACATTTTTCCTTTAACCTCAGGCTGACATTACTCTGTGCCTAAGTTTTTGAAAAATGAAGCTGACAAGCAGGGTGATTTGCCAATAGCCACGTTTTGTAATGCACTGTGCACGGGATACAACCTGCTCCTACCAGTGAGACCTGTAAAATCCACAGGCAGCAAAGCAGGGTCGGGACAACACGGCTCTGAAGTCATGCTCTCCTAAATACACCAATACAAGTTTTTCAGCACAATGACACCAAGGCTCTGAAGCCTGTGGTTATAGTGCTGGTAGTGGATTAATTTGTCTTGGTGCTGCATATCCAAGAAATAACTGAAATTTCCCTATATATTATTTACAATATCCATGCCAGGTGAGTTTCTGGACAGGTCCACATGGAGGATGAAATCTAGCTTTTCTGCCCCATTAATGTAAAGTACCCTAACAGATTAAGAAAGTACAAGGAGCAACACTGAATTCCTGATTCATCTACAAAGGAAAGCTTGAAGTGTGGCAAATTGGGCTTTCTCCAGATTGTCATCATGCAGACAAACGGCCGCATCGCTCCGCACATCTTTCTCTAACTAGGAAAACATCTGGGAAAATCCTAAACAGACAAGGCAGCTTGTGACAGATCACCCTAAGAAATGCTGAGATAATTTCTTTTAATGGTGTTTTCAAAGAGAAAAGAGCCATAAACTATTTTAAAGGAAGTTACCACTAACTCTCCACCTCTCCAAAGTTGTGAACAGCTTCCCTTGAGTCTTAAATACTCCTTTTCAGCATATAAAGCTGTGAATAAAATCACCACACCTGCTGAGCTTTTTATTCCAGACTAGACAATGCATCATCTGCAAACCTTACACAAGCAACTGTATAAAAGATCCAATGAATGGTAATGAAGATGCTTAGTTTAAAGGAAAAGCTTTGGTCTCAATCCTGTATTCAGTTATTGGGTTTGCTCGTAAAGAATTTTACCTAACAGAGCACTGTCAAATAAACTGAAACAAAATACTGCAGTTCCTTTACTTAGTTTTTCTTGCAATTCAACAGGTGCCAGATTGATACCCATCATGAAAGTGACTGGGAACACTGGCTGGAGGGAGGGCTGAGCACAGACCATGACAGCACTGGCACATTTCTGCCCTATGAACTTCCCACTGCATTTCAGACTCCTGCAGCATCCACTGCTCTCAAGCCATAGTCATAGAACCAGAGAATAATGGAATCATCAAGGTTGGAAAAGACCTCCAGGATCATAAGTCCAACCTTCTACCTAGCACTTCCATGGTCACTAGACCACGCTCTGAGGTGCCACATCTACTTGGTTTTTGAATACCTGCAGGGATGGTGACTCCACCACCTCCCTGGACAGTCCATGCCAATGTTCTTTCACTAAAGCATTTTTTCCTATCTCATCTGCATTTCCCATGGTGCAACCTGTGGCCATTTCCTCTTGTCCTGTCATGAGTTAGGAGGGAGAAGAGGCCAGCACTCACATCTCTACAACCTCCTTTCAGGTAGCTGTAGAGAGCAATGTGGTCTCCTCTCAGTCTCCCGACTTCCTCAGTCGGGAACCCAATTCCCTCAGCCTCTCCTCACAGGACATTTTCCCCAGTCCCCCAACCCATCTTGTTGCTCTCCTCTGTACACTTTCCAGTCCCTCTATGTCTGTCTTATATCGTGGTGCCCAAAACTGGACACAGTACTCCAGGTGCAGTCTCACCAGAGCTAGGTACAGAGGCACAATCCCCTCCCTACTCCTGCTGGCCACACTGTTCCTGATCCAGGCCAGGATGCTGTTGGCCCTCCTGGCCCCCTGGGCACACTGCTGGCTCATGTTCAGCCAGGTGTCCACCAGCACCCCCAGGTCCCTTTCCCCCAGGCAGCTCTCCAGCCACTCCTCCCCAAGCCTGTAGTGTTGCCTGGAGGTGGTGTGACCAAAGCGCAGGACCCAGCACTTGGCCTTATTAAACTTCATACAATCGACCTTCTCCCCTTGGTCCAACCTATCCAGAGCTCTCTGCAGAGCCTTCCTACCCTCAAGAAGACTGACAATCTCACCTAATTCCATGTCATCTGCAAATCTACTGAAGGTACACTCAATCCCCTCATCCAAATCACCAACAAAGATGTTAAACTGGACCATCCCCAAGACTGAGCCCTGGGGAACACCACTCATGACCGGTCGCCAACTGGATTTAACTCCGTTTACCACCACTCTCTGTGCTCGGCCATTTAACCAGTTTTTAACCCAACGAAGAGTACACTTATCTGAGCCATGAGCTGCCAGCTTCTCCAGCAGAATTCTTGCTGTGGGAAACGGAGTCAAATGCTTTGCTAAAGTCCAGGTATATCACACTGTCACCTGCCTAAAAGGTCCTCAAAAGCCGTGTCAAGGTACAGGTTAAAGATAAGGCTACTTCACATGTGACATTGCTAGCTGTAGTTACCTTCTCAGTGATAACAAATCTCTAAGATGGTTCACTCTACACAAAACCATGCGCTGCTCCTCCTGGCTTTCAGAGTTAACAGCTGGGCTGACTAAACACCCGTAGTCAGAAATACATAGCATGGAATATGTTGGAAGAAAATAAAAAGAATGAGGAAGAAACTGGCCAGTTTAAACACAGGACCTATGTGCAATACTCTGTTCAAGAAGGAGCCAGTGGCAGCTGCTCTTTAACTCTTGTCCAATGTTAGTAACTCACCACCATGAGCCACAATGAACATCCTCAACTTTAAGTGTATTTACTGGGTTTATCTCAAAGAAAGGGAGACAAAACTTAGCCCCAGAGTTAATGGGAATGCTTGGGAGAGTTTCTGGTAGGGACACTACCATTTGAAACGTGGTGCCAGCTTCACTCCTCCAGACACAATCAGATTTTCTGCCCGTGCCACAGGTACAGAGGAGATGCATGGATTTCACGATATTCTTCTACCTTGGGCTTAAATTTTTAATGTACTGAATGTTCTCCAAGCGCATTATGTGATTTTATTTTAGAAATCTGATTAAATAAGTAATACCCACAAAAAGTTAGCTCTATGTACATCATCTCATGCATATTTGCCTTGCTGACATTAAGTCAGATGCTCTACACTTCTGCAATGCACCCAGCTGAAGGTTTATAAAACCTGCTGCACATGTAGATGTGAGTAGATGTGGCACATCTACAGGTCAACAGACATTAATACAGCAACCTCAGCATAAGGTCATCCTTGGGTACTGCTAATGATGCTATAAAAGGCTACCAGCCTGGACTGGCTACCAGACTGTGAGAGGGGTCACAGTGGGAATGAAAATAAATTGGGTTTCTCATTACAAAGACTTACTCATGACCTTCTTACCACATGGCAACAGCGAAGGGAATGACTTTTGTTCCCTTCACAGAAGGTCAAATGCTTCCATTAACAATGCCACCTTATCAGGATGGTGGCTCTGTTTTGAATCAGGATTATCTCCTCAGCTAAGTGCGAAGCACCTCTCAACCAGTATGAGCAGCACACATCTTACAGGGTGTAACACAACACTAATCAGATTGGTATTCAGTTCCTATTTCTTTTTTTTTCTTCTAATTACAGCATGACAGCTCGACTATGTTGGACATTCAGCAGGAGTTCAGTGGAACAATGGAAGTAATTATGAAAACAAAAATCAAACACAATTAACTAGATTTAACTGCTCTACTATAAAAAGCTTTTCCAACTGCTTCATACATTTCCTTGCATTTGTTACAGTTAATCTTATCCCAGTAATCTTCCATTTGTTTTCAGAGCTACTGAAATGAATATCTACAGTTAAAGCTGTTTATACACCAATCCCCAGCCTCGGCTTTGCTGTGTTACTTGAATTAATGTTCTCTAATTCTTTTTGCTTTTCCACACTTGCAGTCAGAGAGTCAATGAACAATTTCTACTGTAAAGCTTTTCCCTTGGCTCTGTGTCAATGTAGCATCCGTCCTTTAAGAGTGATTTTTCACAGTTTTTTGCCAGACTCAAAATATAAATAACCTAAAAAAAAAAAAAGCAGTATCTTAGCCAGTATTTTTCTGTTTTTCTTTTAAATGTTGCTAATGTGGGGTTATAATGTGCTTACTCCTTGGCTGTCAGCTTTTTATACTGAAGCTTTCTGGTCTTCCAATTATGGAAGTTAATTGTCATGTGACAGATCTTTTTCTTGTCATATTAGGGAAAAGTTTGGTACCATAAAGGTAGAGTGTGGAATAAACTGAACATGATGAAATAGAAGATGAAAGAATTAAATAGTAAATCTCTGTTTAAACAAACAGCCCTTCGTTAATATATTTCACTTCTGAAGTTCTTAGAACAGAAACAGCATTTTGAAGGCAAATGCCATCTCCTCCGTCATCTACCTCTTCTTCTCCTGCTTGGAAAGCGTGCTCCAGTAACAAATCTCAGGCTCCCATTGCTCCCAGACTCTGCCTTTTCTCGGTATTGGCACCGTAGATCTTTCCCGTGACCCAGACTCTTTAATCCTATGGCACTGCGACTTTAAAGAAGGATTTGGAGTAAACTCAGACTCAGCATCCACCTCAGAAGTTCTGTGAAGCCACTTGAAAGGAACAGATTACAGCAGAGTTTCCAAATGGTACCAAATTTACTCTTTCTCAACTAGTTACAAGAAAATAGTCCTATCTGTAAGAGAGAAAATAGCCACTAAGTTGACAGCACAAATGAGTTCTGCCTTGGAACTGTGCTAACTGCTCCAAGGGCACACAGATTGACATCATCTTTTATATCTTCACTCACTATGTGCCATGGCTCAAAGAAAATCCTATTAGTGTCCTATTAATCAAAGTTTTCTAGAAGATTCCAGCACCAGCACAGGAGTAGGGTTCTACCCTGATGGCAGAATAGACACAGACGGAGAGAAGAAAATAAATAATAGGCATTCACATTCTTTCTTTGTCACTTCCACGTGTTCTTTTATATATATGTTTAGATATGCATTTTTAATGTCGTTCCTTTTCCCTTTCAGGCTGCTCTCAGGACTCTGCACAGTTCAAAGAACGTGAAACAGAGACTGACTCAGTTTGAATATGGCAGAGCTCTAACAAGATTTTTTATATATATATATCAAAAACACCTTCGAAGTTGAGATGACTGAATTATAAACAGACCTTGGCCAACCAGCAGTAATAACTGTGATAAAGAATCTTTCTGCAGTAAAAGAGATCTGCTCCAGAATCACAGTTTACACTCAGACCACAGCAACCACATGGGGAAAAAATGAATAGTATCTGGTTCAGAAGTAGGGCACTACGTGCAACATACCTAACAGCTCTCAAGAATCTGGATGTTAATACTTTGCTTCTCTGCTAAAGTTGATGCATGTTTTTTCAAAGCACCGTTTACCTTCTTTAGAACCCTCTATGTACAAAGCTGCTCTTAACAAGGAAATTGATTAAAGATTCATGAAAGTTTTGTCCTTGAGAAAACAATTATTGCTTGAAATGTTCCTCTATGAATCTGTGTCCCTCTGTGAAACAAAGCAAAACCAAAACCAAAAAAAAAAAAAAAGGAAGGAACCCTTTATTTTACTGCACAGATCTCAGACTACAAGTTAGTTTTACATGGGGATTTTAACATGCTTACAGCAGCAACTTAATTGTCAGCTAGAAATAGGTGTTGGCATCGTATTTTCAAATTACTCATTAGGAAATACTAGTATTAAATTCAATTAAGAGAGAGGAATGGGCCCAGGTGGCTCTCTTCTCAATCCTGACAGTGAGGTGGCAGGAGATGAGGAGGAGTGGGTGGATCCCATGGGTCAAAAAATGGTTTCGCAGCTGGTATCTGTAAGAGGTATTTTGCTTATACAGCCATGGGATCCTCTCTGAGGATGGAGGGCTGCTAAGGAGACAGGATCCATCTGGTGACAGGGGGATAAGTGTCCTCTCCAACAGGCTAAGGCCAAACTAGTTAAGTAAATTGTGAGTAATGAGATGAAAACTGACCAACAAATGCAAAAGTGGGAGATGGGGCTGGCAAGCAAAGGCTGTGGAGCAGTGTGGACAGGAGATGCCTGCCTGTAGCAGCCAGGTAACAGATATATACGGACTTCTTAAGAATGAACAGCAAAGGAGGAGGAGCTGCCCTGTATGTGAGAGAAGCAGAAATGCATAGAGCTTTCCTTGGAATCCATCCCCTCTGCTGGTCACTGGTAAGAAACATCTGGAGTGCTGTGTCCAGGTCTGGGCTCTCCAGTGCAAGGACACAACCAGAGAGGTTGCAGGGCCTTCATCCTCGGAGAAATTCCAAACTCAACTGGATGTGGCCCTGAGGAACCTGCTTTAGCTGACCTTGCTTTGAGTAGGGGGATAAAATAAACAGTCTCCAGACGTCCCTTCCAAACTCAGTTCCATGATTTCATGCTTATACAATTTTGTACCTAGTCATAAAATATGGAGTGACTATTTCATTTAAAACCTCAAAAATTCCAACTGATATCTACTCCACTACACATGTATAATACTGCATATAAACAATCTTACTAAAACATACAGGGTTAAACCTTTAGCTGGTAAAAATCAGTGTGGCCCCACTAAGACCAATTCAACCTGCATCAAATTACAAAAAATATGGTCTAAGCTTCTTATAATTAATGGACAAGAAGTTTAATATTTTAACTCATCACCAAAGATCTCACCTCATTGCCATATAATGCTTATACATTACTAAACCCACAAATATTTCTATCAGAATCATATAAAAATAAAACACATGATGCCATGAATAGTCCGAGAATCACTGGGAATTTCCTATTTGACTAATCAAGGACACAGCAAATAGGAATGAAGTGTAATATATACAGGGCCATCATCAAAAGCAAAAGAGAAATCTTTCACTATGATTACAGCATTACCTTACTAAGCACGTTATAGCTTCTCAATAGTTCTTTGATGCTACTCCAGAACATCAAACAGCTCCCTTTTGAGTAAGTTTCCTGCTGAAATCCTTGTGTGTCAATGTCCAGTATTTATTTATTCTACAACATCCCACCATCCAGGTGGGTTACTATCCACCTCCCTAGGCTTTCCCAGGGCTGAGTGGCTTCTGTACAAGTTGATGGGGAAGGTGCTTCCCCCCCTCCCTATCCATACTCCTTTGTACCTGACATAGAAGCAAAGCTCTTGCAGAATAAATGTGGTGTCAGGCACATTTTTAAGTGGGAAAGGCAGCTGTGGATTTGGGTTATTTCATGTAGGACTTTTCTGGAACACTGGAAAAGCTCAATAAACTGTAATTTATGTATACAGAGATCTCACAGCTTCTTACTTGGCTCTGAACAGATTAATGTGGGTATAAGGCAAAAATGGCACGTTGAGTTTAATGCAATTACAAAAGGAGCATGAGAGGTGTTATCAAAGCTGAACACAGCCACAGAAAGTAGCCTCAAGAGGAGACCCTGGCAAAAGCACTTCCCGAAGATTCAAATTTTCCCTGTGTGGAGTTAGCATTTCAATAGAATCATCAAATAGTTTAGGTTGAAGGGACCTCTGGAGGTGATCGAGTCCCCTTCGCTGCACAAAGCATTTGGAATACTGTTGGATAGCTCTTTACTCTTCATTTAAAAACTAGCATCTGAGGGAGGGTAGTCTGACGACAGAAAAATGGTAGGGGGCTAGGGGTTTCTGTGTTATTTCCAACAACTGTTGTGATTTTCACCAAGCTTTTCATTGTTCCTTTGCATGAGGACTTCAGTCTCTGTAATCTCTTACTGGTCTCATTATCATCATCATTGTTCCCTGAAGTTTCTGTAATTCTGCAATTAGATGAAGGTGCAGAAATAATAAATATAAAATATTTAGCAAGTCCCTTGTAAGGAAAATGAATATACTGAGAAGAATGGCCTTATTCAAATGCACATAATTAACACTTCCACTTTAGATTTTATTAGAATTCATCATTTTCAGGGCACTGGAGAGGTTGCCAGAACTTTTCTAACAAAAGTAAAAGAGGATAATGGTGATGCCAAGGATTGTCAAAGGATGCAGAGGTCTGTGCAGTCATGGACACGTCAGATAACACAAGAGTATGCTTTGCACTGGCTGGGGTTTGAGATGAGACAGTAAAGAGGAAGAACACATCTTACTGTCTCTTCTAAGTCCACTTCTACATTCTAGTGTCTTCTCAGACAAACTGACTCTTTCTGTGTTGTACTGGCCATCACTAATATAAATCCAAAGCACAAGTAAACGAACCTCTAGAAACTTCAACAGTGGGTCCTTAGAGACTTGGGCAAAGGATGGGTTAGTGTCTCAGAGGAGAATTAAGATGAAGGAGTTCCTCACTCTCTCGTCTGAGACTGTTGTCAACCAGATGGAAGTACTGCACCAGAGGGAGAAAATCAAGTAGGAATGACTGAAAGTCATACTATGACTCCTCACACCTTTAAAGAGAATTCTGAAAGACGCAGGAGCTTTCGCTACTGAAGACTCATTTCTGCAACACTTCAGCATGTTAGATCTTAATAGTTTAAAACCAAAAGATCCTTAACTATATCTTTATAGACCAAACACGCATATATAAACATAATTTTAACTGACACCAAAGCAAAAATACAATTGGAAAAGAGCTGAAAGATAGCCTAACCAATGGAGCTACAGTTAAAATAACCCTCTGTGGATCAAACCTCTTTAATAGCTTAGCTCCCTGGCTTCTTCCACATCTATAATCTGCGATCCCATCCAGATCAACGGTGCTCAGACATCCCTTGGCTCCTGGGTTTTCTTCCAGGATGAGTCATCTAAGCCTGCCTGACACAGATGAGGGGAAGATTTGCAGAAGACTCATTACAGGGACCATTCCTACAGACAGCATGGATGAGATCGCTCCCTGTGTGTTACAACAATCTCCCAGCACTGCCTCAGCAGGTTTGCTGCCTTCAGGCATTGCCATCATGCAATGCCTCATGAAATACATCCCATACCCTTCTATCATGCCATGACTTGGGTGAACTGTGGCAGTTTTTCTGAATCATGTAAAGAAAGAAAAATAACAGTATCTGGGGAGCTAAACAAAGCCCATTATGTAACACAGATGCAGGCAGTCTGCTCTGCAGGACCTGGTGCTGGGAATGATGGGCATTCTCCACCTCTTGGCCTGCAGATGGGGATGTGCTCTCCTGAGGCAATGCCTTTGACAGGATCAATGCCATTGCTGTAGCATCTGTGTTGTTATCTACAGATGCTCTGCCCTGCTCTCCTATCACAAGCGTTCTCTTTTATCGGAACCGGAGGGGTCACCACATCCAGAATTTTAGGGCTGTTTGGAATATTTAGGGCCATGGAAAGTGCAGGTACACAGCAGGTATCACGATCATAAACTACAGGGGGTGGATTCAGTTATACCAGTACACAGACTGGGTTCACGATACTGACCTAAAGGCCAATGTTTCACCGACAACATAAAATCCGCTTCAGTACCTACCACAGCAAACAGCAACAACCACTCCATATCACTGCACTGTACACAGAAGAATTTTCTTAGTTGCTCATGAGGAACTGTCATCGAGACAGAATAAAACCACAACAATTGTGAAAACAATTCTAGCACACTTCTAAAAATAAAACTTTTAAGAACTTTTTTGTCGTTGCTAGGAGATACAAAAAAATTAGGACATAACAATGCAGTTATTTGAAGGGCAACAAAAGTAGTCCATTCTATTAACAAAAATGTACCAGATTATTATTAACTATAGTGATTCACAGACTGGTTGATTTTGACACTAAATTACGTAACATTGTTTTTTGAAGATTCACCCATAGCTCTGAGGATCACACGTTGATAGGCCAGATTTGTTTACTGCCACAATTGTATCAACTACTTTTTCAACTGATGAAAAGATTAATAAAAAGGCTGAGAAGGGCTTGGGTGCCTTTTCTTAATATGTATTTATTTTTGCTGAGGAATAGAACTATAGATCAGTAATATAATAGTATGTAATAAAATAGAATGATAAATTAAATACTTGCCGTGATTACACGTTATTGCACAGAGAAGGTAAATTCTCTACTTCCAATACAGCAATGAAACAGCATTAAAGATATCTGAAAATTTAGAGAAGATGCTCAAAACAATTGTTTTGCCCTTTGACAATATGGCACCAGTTGCAGTTCCTAACACTAACAGTAACTTTGGGATTCATAAGGTCATAGGAAATAAAGAGTATTTTCTTCCACCACTAATTGCTGGGGAGAAAAATTCCATTGCTTGTGTTTTACAGGCAATTTGGTCATGAAAGGTCTAAAGCTTTTAATTACTTTTCCTTACTTGTCAAAAAAGTTTGAAAACTGTTAAGTGTTCTACTGTCTGCCTCATTTTCTGGAAGAGTCAAGGCATGCTTGTAGAGACTGTTGTTAGAAGGAAGTTAAATGCATTGCAGTGCGAGCAGTGGCTCTGGCCCATCGGGTGAAGACAGCTCAAGTGCACGTTCTGAGGGTGTTAGGAAGGACAAAGCTGGAGATGAGAGACAGACCCTAAAAATGCCTTGTACAGCCGTAAGAACAGCATGGTCTTCTATCTGCTGCTGCTTAGACATGGCTTTGTAATTCCAAGGAAAATTGTGACCTAAGTGGCTGATTTTTTCACCGTAACATCCTTTCTTACCTAACCTAAAATATACTCTGTGAATGTAGGAAAAAAAAGGTGAAGGAGTTCTTTTCAGTAGTAAGCATCAGCTCTAAAGTGCATACCACTGACTTCGCATTTAAACGGCACCAAGCAAACCCATCATTCGATTCCCCTTCTCTAAAGGGGAGATCATTTTTTTAAAGAAAATACATTTAATCCTGAAGAGCTTCCACTTGATAAAATGATAAATACAGATATTGGTGGCTTGTGTTTTGTGAAGTTTACGTACTCTTCTAGCATTGTGTAAGAAAACCTAGTAATGTTTTGAATTTGAAAACCTGCTACGTATTCATTTCTAGCTCACATACAGTAGCTAGAAGAATATTTTACTTTTTAAACAGACCTGAATGGATTAAAGAAACCTGTTAATATTGATTACTACAGCTGACCTTAAAATTACATTTCATCTCTACAGGTAAAGACTTTTACAAACTGATTTTGAAAGAGAGAGACAGTTAAATATATTGAAAGTGACAATAAGTACCATTTTAAATAGGAAATTGAAATTTTAGATAATTGGGCAGTAGGGCTGAAGACTATAAAAATGTATAGTTGAGTGAAAAATATGCTAGAGAAAAATGGTATTACTGTAAAATACCCCTTAAACTATTGGTAATGTGTCTTATTTCTGCCTAAGTGGCCATTTTAACAACAAGCATTAGCAGCCTGCCAACCTCAGGTATCTCCGAATCGAAAAATGAGGTCCCACCAGCTGGGGGAGGGGAAGAAAGGACTGTTGTTCTCATTTTGTTAAATAGCATCTTTGGGCTGGAAAGCTTGAAAAGTTCATCTTAAATTATACTTGCGACTATGAAAAGCTGGAACTTTTTGTTTTTTAAATGAAAGCTGAACTTGTATCAGAACTTCAAGAACTGCACTTGCCATAAAAAGCCCCCTCCACACGGTTCCCGAGGAAATGGCAGGGGTTAGCATCGCAGTTGCAGGCATTACTGACAATGCATGGGGTCTATTAGAAGAGAGTTCAAACCACTGCTGGATATTGATCACAAATTCAGGCTGTTAGCACACAGCTCTTGACATTTCTGAGTGCAACTCAGGCAGATACACATCATCTGGGTCTGCTACGCTTCGCTGTCTTCCAACCACGTCCCGTGGTGACAAACTGCTTCGAAACTTTGAACAAGCAGATGCCTGGAGTATTCGTGTCTGATCGAGGTAGAGGTCCTTGAATATTTTAGCTGTTGACAAGACCCTACCAAGTATTCACAAGAACCCACATTAGGATCTTTTCAAATTAACGCTGTAAACTAGAAAGTAAAGCAGAACTTTATAGGTTGGACCTAAAGTGTCTAAAAGCACTTCAGAAGAAGTAATGCTGAAGGTGCAATACATCTTGACGTATTTTTGTCATCTTCAAAGCTACATTTGGTAATATGATCAAACACTGTACGTGTCATTCTTCTAATACTTACATAGTGATGCTGGCAAATAACTACACAAAACAGTTCAGGAGCAAAACTGGTCTTTGCACAGAAGTGATAGCAGAATTTTACCAGGCCTTAAACATTCTGAAACACTAAAATGGTTATTTAGGAGAAGATAATTTTACTACTTGTGATGCTAAAATATTTAAGCAGTATTAAGGGGGGGAGGGGGGAACTTTTCTCAGCCTCCATTTGAAGGTCTCAGCTATTTTTTTATCATTTCTAACATTCCCATAATGTACTCTGATATTAAGACACCAAGATCTCCAAATTAAACGTCACAATATTTACATGCCTCTGGGAATCCTTGGGTCTTTAAAATAAAAAGTCTAAGCACTTAAGGAAAACAGAGTTTAATGGTTCCACAGCAAGACAACGATTAGAAGATGCATCCAAAAAGCCTAACTCCAGTGAAAATACCTCATCTAAGCAAGCAATACCTCAGTCCTCATTAATATTTTACCACAGTAGCTCAATAATATTGTCCAAGTGCCACTAACAAAGATTAATGAATCAGATCTACACATCTTATGGTTTTTGTTGTTTGGTGGTTTTTTTCATAATGACATGCTGGATTTTCTGTCTAGGTTTTAATGCCATCTGTGAGATTAAGAGATTTTGGATAAGTCCATCTAAAATTGTTTCACTGTGTGAGTAATATGAAAGACTTGTGGAGGCGTAAAAATTCCAAAGTTTATGGGGGAAAAAAAGTTCACTCAGCATGCTAATAACAGACACATTATCAACTGAAACCCTGCACCTACCCTGACGTATGTCCCAGAAATTCAATCTCCATTCCTTTTGGTGAATCAACATGGCAAAAAGCAGGGAACTTTGGAAGCACTTTCTGCTCCAACTGAGAAAGAAGCCAATGAGCGAGTGTAATTCTGAGGAGAAATACCTTCATCCCTTTGGATACCATCCCCAAGCATTCCTGCTTCTTCCAGCCTGAGATACAAGACTGAGGAGTCTGAGAGGACACAAAGTGGATAGCCATAGGATGAAACAAAAGCAGAAGATGCATTCCAGAGTGTATGCTAAAGGATGCTATGGCTGCTGGGCCAAGACTGGAAGTAGGGGACTGTAAAACCCCTGCATGAATGCGGCCTGTGTACTGGATCCTCGGCACCAACTATTTCACTTCACAAATCCACTCCTGCCGGGCCTCGGTGTTTGCTAACGTGGACAAAGCTGTGCCACATCAAGCTGCAAAAAAAAAAATGAAGCCACGGAAATGTGAAGTGCAAAAAACCCAGTTTCATACAGCTCTGTTAATGAGGAACAATTCACAGGCTGTGGCGCTGTCAGGAAAATCAACGGCCGTGATCAAATGCAAGTTTTTTCTTCATCTAAAAATTAGGCTATGAAAGAATTCCTTTTTTATCATCCTATTCATAACCTGTCTTACACCGACGCGTAAGAGCTCAGCTAATTAGGGACTTGATAAAGGTAGCTTATTTGGGGCATTTTCCTGCTTTTGCACTTACAGTAGGCAAAGGAGGTAAAGATAAATTACTTATTTAACATCAACACTTTTTTCCCCTCTCAAATCTACAATTCTAAGCGGTTATTTCCTCAAAGTTGGCAATGAAATGAATTAGATGTATTCTAACTCTCAGTGCTTCAGAGAAATTTTTTAACTAAGACAGAGTGAAATTACCCACCCTGATGTTGCAGTTCTAAACGCTTCCAAGAAAATAAATGAGTTCCAACTAAATGGGTGCTCCATTTCAAAGTCAGCTATATCATTCCCTAAAGTGCTTGCATTTTTCAGCCACGCACACTGAAGCGCTGCAATGCCACCGTCAGACAGCAGATGTCACATGGCTTAGCAAGATGACTACAGGAGAAGAATCGTCCCTGATGCCTCAAGGAAAGGGGAGAGGCGAGGGAGGATGAATTCATCTCTCTGCCAACGGTAGGCAATAAAAAGTAATGACACACACTTCCAGTTGCAGAAAAACATACAGTAGCCAGGCAGTGGAAAAAAATGGCCCTCTGAATCCTAGGAGTGAGTGGCTGGCTTATCCATACAGCACAAATAACCTAATCCTGTGCAAACAAAAACTCACTTGCAGTCAAAATGGCACGATTTCTACATTTTTCCTCCTCGCAGTGCAGATGCTTCTTGCATAATTATGCCTGGGGGCTTTACCAGGGGAGGATCGTGTCTGGTAAGTGGCGTGCAAATGCTGGAAGTCCTTGCCCCTATAGACATTAGGATCTAAAATTATCCCAAAAGATAATGTTCTGATCTTCCATAGTACAGAGAGTGGCAAGTAAACTGATGTACTTGGTCTATAATCAGCCTACCTCTAAAACGCGAGTTGAAAAATGGATTGTGCAGACCAGGTCCAGCTTAACTGCAAGTTATTCTTCCTTAAAAGTATTATTAGCACAGAACCCTCGATGCCATGATCAGATCCTCGCCCGGCTCAACCCCCAAATGAATCTACAAGCTCAGGCTGTCCTGTCTCACGTACCAATGCATTCTTTAGCAGCATAGTGGAACATTCTACAGAGTGAAAAATTAACAACTGAGAAGACACCTTGTCTTAACTCTCCTTTCCTTTTCTGCATCTAAAGTTACTTTTTTAAGTGATGACCATTTGGGGATGAATTTTTTTAGGAGGTTCTCAGTGTCTGACTTGAAGACAAGCTATATTTTTTTCCTCTCAAACATTTTAAAAGTTAGGAAGGGTTTAAGGCTCTTTCCAAAATTCTCTTTTGCAGTCCTATGATCTGGTATGTGCCCAGTATTTAGTGCTGAATTACAGCTCTGGGAAATAAATGAAACACCATTTCAAAAAGAAATTACCATTTTCACAGCAGTTTACAGATGTATTGAGGGATAAATTCCAGCTTTAATGAACTGGTCAAAGTCCACGGCAGACAGGAAGCTCCAACACTATTCTACACTTGCAGTCCCCCCCAAAAAAATAAAAAGGAGGAAAAAAAGAAAATAAGGAAAAAGAAAATTAAACCAGCTCTGCATGATGTTACTCCAAAAGCACAAGAAACATGTTCTTTCTGTGCCAGGGGATGGACAGGGCTACAGAATAGACATCCTCTATCCTAAGGATCATGGAGTTCTGACCTTTTCTCGTCCATCCCTTCTCAGTGCTACATAAGAAGCCAGTGCAGACGTAGATTTCCCCTGCCTCTTCCTATGCTTTCCTCTGACAATGCATACTGGTAGGATATTTGAAATTCATACTACAACCATAATCAGATTTATGTGGGTTGATTTAAGGTAACACCGGTCATATTATGCATATGAACACAAGCAATGTGTGAAGTGTAGCGTGTTTATGTGCATGAAGAATTTACACAACTAATACAAATCATTTGGGATTTACATTTTTGTTTTACAGACAAGGAAGCAGGTGATCCTCTTCAGGAGTTATGGAGCTGACTGCCACAATCTAGGTCTTAGGAAAATGCACACATAAATTACCTTACTTGGTTAAAAGTCTCATGTTTTTAGGACACAGTAAGAGCTGTGATGTGGGACTGTGGACACAGAAAGAAGTGAAGTCCCTTACAGGACCTATGTACAGTCCTAAACACTCAAGTGAATGTAACCTTCCTGAGAGAGCATCAGACTTTGCTCTGCAGAGAATTACAGAAAGAGAGATTACTGTCTGAATTGGTGGTTTGCAAATAAAACACTACTATAAGGATAGCACTGACTTTACAAGCTGCTGCCAAGTCGAAAAGACCCTCACTGTAATGTCCACACATTGTTAAGAACCACTGCTTTCCTTGGTAACTGGCCCCTGCAAATCAGAGACATCTTCACATGCTCAGTTCATGCTTTTCCACCACTTACACTCAACTCTGACACTATGATTATTAGTTTAGATCCCCATAATTCTCACTTTTAGACAGCATGAAAATGTTATTTGAACCAGTGGGTGCATCATTCACCTTCAAATCCTTCACGGATAGAAAGCAATAGCTGAGAGATACCCCACTGCCTTTTGGGAAGGTAGCAGAGAAACTGAAATCCAAAATAAAGAAATAGGAGAAAGATGAAAACCCAGATTCAAATTATGTAAGACAGGCTACTGAAGACAGTCTTCTTGCCTCAGTCTTTAACAGCAGAATTAGTTGCTTCCTAGACACCCAGCCCCCTGAGCTGGAAGACAGGGAGAGGGAGCAGAATGAGACCTTCACAATCCAAGAGGGAACAGTCAGCTATATTCCCAAGAGGGAATACTCACCTTACACACAGGTCTACAAGGCCAGATTGGGCACCTCAAAAAAACAAGACAGACCTCGGGGTGCTGGAAGCAGGTCCAGAGAAGAGCAACAAAGCTGCTGAAGGGCCTGAAGAACAACACTTACATGAGGAGCAGCTGAGGGAGCTGGGGCTGTTTAGTGTGAAGAAAAGGAGATGAAAGGAGACCTTACTGCTCTCTACAGCTGCCTGAAAGGAGGCTGTAGAAACACAGGTGCTGGTCCATATTCACATGCACCTAGTGATAGAACAAGAGGGGTTGGCCTCAAGCTTCACCAGGGGAGGTTTAACCTGGACATTAAGAGAAGTTATTTCACTGGCAGGGTCGTCAGGCTCTGGAAGAGGCTGCCCAGGGACGTGCTGAGTCACCACCCCTGGAGGTATTGAAAAGCCTTCAGCTGTGGTGCTTGGGGATATGGTGGACTTGGTAGGGCAGGGTTAATGACTGGACTCAGTGATGTTAAAGGTCTTTTCAAAGCTTGATAATTTTATCATTTATCAAAATCCCTAAAATACAATTCCATAAAATGGGCCTATTCATCCTGTCACTCTCTGGCTTTACAGAAACAAGAAGTGGCAGTTGTAATTTAGGTGCAAAGCAAACTGTGTTTTCAAAGGTTGCAACCTAGAGGCAAATACGGCCCAAAGACCCAAATGAATTTATTTCTTTTTAATCTGCTTTGCCACTGTGGGCTACCTAGCTTTTAATAAATCCACTTTTATGAAGACTCAACAAAACAAAACTGGACAGGGTGCCAAATAATCTCAACTTGGCTCCTTTTTCCATGAAAGGTTGGACCAGATGATCTTTTGAGGTCCATTCCAGTTTGCACTGTTCTATGATTCTGTGAACAAACCCACTTATTTTATATTAAATACCACAAGGTCTAGATTGAGGACTCTCACAGAAGTTGTGTGTACTCAATACTTTTGTAAAACAAGGTCTTACAGTGTCTCAAACTCTGAATTAAAATTACTACTGCTAGAATTAGCAACTAGCTTCCAATATGTAGGCTCCAAGAAGTTATGACCTAATTTATAATGTAAAAATGTGCCCCAGAAGGGAAAGGTCCTATCAGCGAGCCACTCCTCCTCTCAGTAATAAGATAACAGGGCCTGTAGAAGCATTATACAACATTCTGCAAAGGGGAAAGAGACATCATCTACTATCATTCACAGATGTTAACAAGAAACAATATAAAAAGGAACATAAATTTAAATTATTTCTCTCCTTTTTTTTTAATCTAAGCAGCAATTCAATTTATTTCACTTCACCATCATAAATTCTTTAGGAAAACAATCAACCAGCTAACACAAACCGACCAAAGAAACTGAACACCCACAACCCCGACAAAAAGCCCAAACCAAA